>JACEFZ010022760.1:0-25925 GCA_014155875.1 Cepaea nemoralis
TGTTTTATTTAAAGTAAGCATTTCTTTAAAATAATTTCTCCATATGTCAAATCATTTTGGGGTATTAGTCTAGGTTGCCCTTTTTTCATCATTTAGTATTTATGTTGGGTTATTATATATTACTCATTGTCTTGTCTAATTCCTTTTACTTTATTGTAATAGTCTTTTTCTTGCTGCTTGTTCGTCTTCGACCTAAGTTTCTCGTAACTTTCCCATGAATGTATCTTAGCTTTTCTTTTTATTCTGTTTATTTCACCTCTGAAGTTTCTGTAATTCTGAATAATTGTCTTCTATTCTGCTCTTTAACCAACAATTATTCTTCTTTTCTCTGCTTTCTTTTTCTGATTCACAATTCTGTTATGTCATTATTCCATCACACTGGTATTTTGCAACTTGTATATTTTGTTCTACATATTTCTTGGGCTGCTTTCGCAAAAGTTACTTTGAAATTAAACCATTCTTCATTTACTGCAAGTGATTTTTGAGGCAGGTTTTCATAACTTTGTTGTGATTTTTCTTAGACAGCATATTCATGTCCCTCTGCATTTAGTTAGTTTCACTTGATAATTTCTGTGTTCTGTTTCTTCTTTCTTCTGTGTGTGTTCATTATGATTGTTCTGTCTATTACCACCATCTTATGATCTATGTTGAGGCTTATATTAGGTATGGCTCTGTCATCTGTGACTTTACAGACGTCTCTTGTCCTTGTCTACATCTAATTATGTGCTTTACCATTAATACAACGTGACCACTTGAGAGGTTGACATCTGGGTCCTTCCCTTATTGCCACATGAAGGGACGTGTCACAATAATGATGTAAACATTGTTTAATGTTAGCAGATATATGGTATTTTATATCAAATTAAAGGAGATTGCACGAGGAACACGTCAGCATTGCTACTATTGCTTGAGGTTAGAAATACCTTTATAATAATGTTAGATTTTGTAAAATAATTTTTCAAGACAGGGGTGACAATCCTTAAAAGTGTCGACTACCAAGGCACTACTTCTCCATCTTTGATGATCATCCAATTAAATGTTCTTTTGATTATTTGTAGTTACATGATCTCACAGTCAACACCAACATGTTTTGGCTGTTGTGATTTCTTGGCAAATTTACAATCAGGGCAGAAGAATTCATGCATGCATCATGTGTGAGTACCATACAATCATCATCATCTCATTCGTAATCATATGTAATGTCAATAAACGCGGACAGTCAAGGTTCGAGAAAAGATTCCAGACAGCCTTCCCGACATCACATTTACCATTCAGTAGCTCATTATCAGATCTCAGAGAGCCTTCCCCACATCACATATACCATACAGTAGCTCACTATCAGATCTCAGAGAGCCAGCCTCACATCACATTTACCATACGGTAGCTCACTATCAGATCTCAGAGAGCCAGCCTCACATCACATTTACCATACAGTAGCTCACTATCAGATCTCAGAGAGCCAGCCTCACATCACATTTACCATACAGTAGCTCACCATAGGATCTCAGAGAGCCCATCTCACATCACATTTACCATACAGTAGCTCACTATAGGATCTCAGAGAGCCCATCTCACATCACATATACCATACAGTAGCTCACTATAGGATCTCAGAGAGCCAGCCTCACATCACATATACCATACAGTAGCTCACTATAGGATCTCAGAGAGCCAGCCTCACATCACATTTACCATACAGTAGCTCACTATAGGATCTCAGAGAGCCAGCCCCACATCACATATACCATACAGTAGCTCACTATAGGATCTCAGAGAGCCAGCCTCACATCACATATACCATACAGTAGCTCACTATAGGATCTCAGAGAGCGAGCCTCACATCACATATACCATACAGTAGCTCACTATAGGATCTCAGAGAGCCAGCCTCACATCACATTTACCATACAGTAGCTCACTATAGGATCTCATAGAGCCCATCTCACATCACATATACCATACAGTAGCTCACTATAGGATCTCAGAGAGCCCATCTCACATCACATCACATATACCATACAGTAGCTCACTATAGGATCTCAGAGAGCCAGCCTCACATCACATTTACCATACAGTAGCTCACTATAGGATCTCAGAGAGCCCATCTCACATCACATATACCATACAGTAGCTCACTATAGTATCTCAGAGAGCCCATCTCACATCACATTTACCATACAGTAGCTCACTATAGGATCTCAGAGAGCCCATCTCACATCACATTTACCATACAATAGCTCACTATCAGATCTCAGAGAGCCAGCCTCACATCACATTTACCATACAGTAGCTCACTATCAGATCTCAGAGAGCCAGCCTCACATCACATATACCATACAGTAGCTCACTATCAGATCTCAGAGAGCCCATCTCACATCACATTTACCATACAGTAGCTCACTATAGGATCTCAGAGAGCCAGCCCCACATCACATATACCATACAGTAGCTCACTATCAGATCTCAGAGAGCCAGCCTCACATCACATATACCATACAGTAGCTCACTATCAGATCTCAGAGAGCCAGCCTCACATCACATATACCATACAGTAGCTCACTATCAGATCTCAGAGAGCCAGCCTCACATCACATTTACCATACAGTAGCTCACTATCAGATCTCAGAGAGCCAGCCTCACATCACATATACCATACAGTAGCTCACTGTCCAGATCCCAGAGAGCCTTCCCCATATCACATTTACCATACAGTAGCTCTTGTCCAGATCCCAGAGAGCCTTCCCCATATCACATTTACCATACAGTAGCTCTTGTCCAGATCCCAGATAGCCTTCCCCATATCACATTTACCATCCAGTAGCTCTCTTCCAGATCCAGAGAGCCTTCCCAACATCACATTTACCATACAGTAGCTCTCGTCCAGATCTCAGAGAGCCTTCCCCATATCACATTTACCATACAGTTGCTCTCGTCCAGATCCCAGAGAGCCTTCCCCATATCACATTTACCATACAGTAGCTCTCGTCCAGATCCCAGAGAGCCTTCCCCATATCACATTTACCATACAGTTGCTCTCGTCCAGATCCCAGAGACCCTTCCCCACATCACATTTACTATACAGTAGCACTCCACCAGATCTCAGAGAGCCTTCCCCAAATCACATTTACCATACAGTAGCTCTCCGACCAGAGGATCACCGACAGCCAATCTCTCAGCCCGCCTATTGCCCCGCACTCCTGCATGCTCTGGGCAGAAAATCCATGACATGATCTCAGTCTGCGTCCTGTCGAGCGATCCAAGCCACTCCACCCGGAACAATTGCAGTTTCCATTTTCCACAGCATACTCACCGTGTACTATAACTGCAACCACCAGATGCTGCGAATGCCGTACATACAACACAATACAAATGATTGACTCTGTACAACTTACAACGGTCTTCTCCTAGAGCTTGCAGGCAGAGAACACCCAACAACAGCATACAGAATACGGCTTTCATGTTGGCGATCACGGTCACTGTTTGCAGCGAGGTAGACTTGTTGGCAGTCAGATTCCCTGACTCAGAATGATAGTGTTGTTCTTTGATCAATGGCAGCTGGATTAATCGCGTCTGCTGTGTGTTGTCTTATTTATATTCTCTTGACCAGACACGTAGCGACCAATAAACAAAGAGTCACGTGTTGTAATGTCAACTGTTTATTGCAGACACAAATTTTACTTTCTATGTTAATATATGGCCAACGTGGCGTTTGTTTACCACGCTTCGGCGAAGATCACAAAACGTAATATCTACTGAAAATTTATTCAATGCGGGCGGTTAATCATCGATTGTAAGAACTCGACGCGGAGCAAACACGGCAGGGGGCTTCCGGTCATCAGAACGAAACTCCCTTCCCAAGCATTTCGGACCTTCAATTTCTTAATACTCTCTGTGGGCGGCCCGGCCGAGTCATGACTCCGGGCGTCTTACCGCTGCCATGGAGACGTTCGTTAGATCATATTAGTTATCACTGATGTTATTGTTTATCCCTTCACTGTTATCTTGTCTGCTCTCAAGCCCACCCTCCCTCGGTGGGTAGAGTTCGTGAAGCCTGTGCTTGCCCCTAAGCACGTGTGGTCGTGGGATGCCAGCTTCATCCCCCGCCACGGTCTATGTCGCCTCCATATGCCTCCGTTGCCATGTTCCTTCCCCCTGCCCCGTTCACATCGCCGCACCCTACTAGGAAGCCGGACCTTCCTTTCTTTTTTTTTCGGACCCACCTCATGATCTCTCTGCGGCTGCCTAGACCACGTAGTACGCATATCTCGTTAAAATGTGAGGTGGACGTTGTTATTGCAAACTTATTACATTGCGTTCATTCTGGATGCGGACTACGGTCAATATCGTTATATTAAGGAGGTTGGACGTCGGCCGACATTTGCGTAATTGACTGCACTCAGTCTCTCCACCCACGTTCGGAGGAAGGACTAAAGAGTCGACACGATACACTGTAAAGTTCGTGGTCTTGATTGAGAAATTGTTGGTACTGCAGTTCCCGCTTATGACCACACTAGTTTCGAGACACATTCCACTCTAGATTCCTTCAGTTCCATAGCCAACACGAGACCTTTTCGCCTGCCTCAGACAGTTATTTCTGGGCCCTGGCCCTTCCTTGTCCTTTCATGAAAATTTAGAAGCAATGAAAACAGAGATCACGTCAGCAAACTTCCACATAAAACGGTTCCCAAACTGTTGCTATGTAATGCATGTACAGCGCTAACCTTATAATTTGTATACTAACCGGATGATGTCAACAAAAGACCGACAATCTTTACTTCCCATGATATGTTTCTGATCGGCTGGGTCCACCTGAGAGACGATATCAAATATTATTGTTAAAATTCCATATATTTGGTGATTGGAGCAAATCACCAACGGGCAGAAAACGATATCAGCCACTGGGCTACTTGGTCCCCCTATCGGGTTCTGAGCAACGGTATCCGCAACAGAGCCATCTCGCCTCTCTAGCGAGTTCTGAGCAACGGTAGCAACCATAGAGCCACTTCGTCTCTCTAGCAGGTTCTGAGCAACGGTAGCAGCCACAGAGCCACTCCGTCTCTCTAGCAGGTTTTGAGTAACGGTAGCAGTCACGGAGCCACCTCGTCTTTCTAGCGGGTTCTGAACAACGGTAGTAGCCACTGAGCCAACTCGTCTCTCTAGATCAGTAGTTCTCAATACGTGAGGAATCCCCTTCCCCCACCCAGGGGGACTTTTAGGGTTTCCAGAGGGGGGGGGGGGGATTAAGACCACAGATTGGTAGAGTCAAACTGGCTTCAAGACCACGCAAAACGGGATCGTCCCCCTTACTTTAATTATGCTGATAGGCGATAGGGATAGATTTGGCAGGGCATGGCATTGTAGACTGCTATTGGCTATGTCCAGGTGCTGAAGATTGTCATAGCGCACAGCCTGCACACAGAATCTTCTGTTGCAAGCCTTTACCGGTTAAAGTTATAGTGCATTTACATTTGGTTGCCTCCATATAAAAATCCATATCTCAGTAACCAAGTGAGGGAAAATTATGAGATTTAGCATATAACCTTATCATTATGTCCACCCAACAAATAATTTTTGTTCTGGAGATTGTACAGCAGATTTCAATGCTTATTTATATTCGGTATATAATTTACGGGTCAGAGATGAAGTGCATATATTAAATGTATTACAACTTCACCCAGAAAATCAGCGTTCAATATTGAATATTCTCAAGGTGCAGGAGAATTTCCTTATGGGAAATCCCAGCGCAGTTTAAATGGGAGTGTTCAGAGGTGTCGTCAATAATGTGGGTGCTGTCATGAAACGTGATTATATAAATAAATCTTACCATTTATCGCTAACAGTTGAATGTGTGAATATTGTTGAATAGGATTAAATGTGAAATTTTGTACACTTCAAAACATCGCCACGGCGTTGTACACATATTTTTGTCAAGAAGCCGATCGCAGGAAACAGGTTCGCAGGTTTCATATTATTACAACTCCCGAAAAAGGAACAGTGCATGCATTGGGTTTGATTAAACGGTCATATCGTCGATGGATGCAAGAATCTGGAATGAAACCTCCACGCAATTAGCAAATGGTAGTTAGAAAGACAATTTTAGACAGATTTGACAAGGATGTCATAAGGCGAGCTTTTATAAAAATGCTGGATGCCAAAGAAACGGTGACTATAAGAAAACTTAGTGTTTGGTTGCGAAAGAACAGTGACATAGAGCTATCCAAAACAACTTTGTGGAAAATTATCAGGAGATTATGCTTCACGTTCAGAAAGTACAAGGGAGGTAGAAATATCCTTTGCGAGCAACCGCATTTAGGAGCCATTAGAGGCAGATACCTACGTGAAATAAGGGAAATGAGCAAAGAAAATTATGACATAGTGTATTTGATGAAACCTTGATCAATGCGCACCACACAACTGAAAAGAAATGGCAATCAGTGGATGGAAAGATAAAGCGATATGTGCCCAGTAGTAAAGGACAGCGTTCGATCATAGTCCATGCTGGTAGTACTCATAATGGCTTACTACAGAATGCTGGACTCGTGTTCGTATCAAAGCATACAGACAATAGGGATTATCATAATGAGATGAATGGTAATGAATTTAGAGATTGGCTTGAGAATACAGTGCTTCCATCCCTTGATAGACCGTCTTGTCTAATCATGAACAATGCATCATATCACAATGTTATTGCCCATGAAGACAAAATACCTACGGCATCGAGCACAAAGGAAGCAATAAAAATATGGCTCCGAAGGTAAAATATACCATTTCCAGAAACATATTTCAAGCTACAGTTGTTGTCCCTTGTAAAAGCATGGAATATCAAATCGACATGTTGATAGAAGAGCATGGCCATAGGTGCTTGAGACTTTCGACGTATCATTCTCATTTAAACCCAATAGAACTTGTGTGGGCTAAAATTAATGGACAGGTGGTTGCTGACAATACTACATTCAAATTGTCTGACGCAAGATACTAACATAATCCGCGCTATTAAATATTGATAAAAGTTACTGAAACAAATGTAAGGACCACGTGTTGAAAGAGGAAGACGACTACTGGAGAAAGAATGGATTGTTTTTCATGCAACCGAGAGTAGTCATCAACCTACTGGAATCGTCCCAACACAGATTAAGGTCTGGCAAATCACAGACATTAATCCACATGAACACTTACTGGGATATTTTGCTCCAATTTTTCAGACGAATTGCAGGCCCTAAACATTACAGCATCGAGCCAATGTCAATGGCAACAGTTTGTATTCCACAATGATGAATTTTCAGTTCCAGAAGCCCTCAAGGTTGACAAACAATTGGCATTGAAAAAAAAAAACACTTAACGCAATAAATACCAACAGAAGAGAAATATTGCGGTGGGAACTGACATATCGTGGCATTCCAAGAAAGTGAGAACAAACACGTTGTCAATTGAGGGGACAACACACAAACATACGAATCAATCTATAAAATTAAATGAAAAGAGGACCAACATCTTGGCCGTTAAGAGGAAAGCCCACTACAGATACATTCACAGTTATATTCGTTGTGCAAAACAGTTAATAATTATGGTCCGTCTCTGAATAGAAAACAGCAGTTTAGACAATCTTTCACGAAGACTCAAAACGGTTCTGTCACCAATGTGCACGTGTGAACAAACCACACAGACAGCTGAACAGATCCTTAAAAATTAACACATGATGGCTAAATTTTTGTTTCATCTATGGTCACTCCATAAGCACATTAACGCACAGCTATTTGGAAGCCATCATGAACTCCATATAAAAAGCTAAATGCATCCTAGTAACATGACTCCTCGTGTACACATTATAAACCAGAAGCTTAAGAAACAAGAATGAAATTAAATATAAGGTAAGAAATATATTCCTTCTACTTGCCTGTCCAATTTCATTTCGGTTCCACATTATTTACCCCATGCCTCTGTACATTATGTCTTTGCTTATATTACAAACACATTGCACCCACTCTCATAAGGATATGGATACAACTTGTGTTGTCACACGAATTGAGGTGCGCTACTGTGAAACAAGTTTGTTAGCGTGAATTTACTAGTTTTTCGCCAAACATCAAAGAAATGTCGCCGCTTTCCATGATTTAAGTTGCTTTGGGACCTATCAAAGGTATATTCCTTGTCGGGGGTTAATATAAGGCGGCAGGAAAAATTTCATAACGATGCAACAGACAGTTTTCAAAATAATTGATCGTAAATGAAGGTATTCATTTTAGATAGACTATAGGTGTCTGTTCTCTCTACTCCCTAGAGTGCCATTTTTGGGGAGAGAGGAGGGGAGGTGGGGGGGGGCGTGATATAATAAGGCACACATTGTTTCATCTTCTTCTTCTTCTTCTTCTTCTTCTTCTTCTTCTTCTTCTTCTTCTTCTTCTTCTTCTTCTTCCTTCCTTCCTTCCTTCCTTCCTTCCTTCCTTCCTTCCTTCCTTCCTTCCTTCCTTCCTTCCTTCCTTCCTTCCTTCTTTCATTCCTTCCTTCCTTCCTTCCTTCTCTATTGTTTTCCTCGTAATCTGCATCTCCCATTTCCGCCTTTAACTGTAATTAATTTACCATACCAATTTTCTCCAACATAAAATGTGAAGTTCACAAACCGTAAAGACCAAGATCAACACACCCACATACAACAATAAACACCCCTACCTCTTGCATCATGACCTTTAACTGGGCGATTATCACTTCTTCTACATCACATCCTTATTTCCGCTTTCGTGACATAGCCAGATATTTTCCAATTGTGATGTTGAAATTCAGGTTGCGAAATTGCCAAAAAAAGTGATAAACAATCATTGGTTACATTGTGCGGCTTTTCACAGCTACAAAAACAACTCATATCAATCTGTCGTGTGCCCTTTCTCGCACATTTCGCTTTCTATCACATTTTGTTAATTTTCACTGAAAATTTATCAAAATACCATGAATATGATAACGTCTGCTTTTAATGGAGTTTCGGTCAGCCATTACAATTAAACCGTAGCAGTTTTGTCCATTAAGAAAATCGACTTAGAAACATCACCGAGCCGACCTATCTATCATTACAGCCTTCTAAGGTACCTGTCAAAGACTTGAACACATCCCCTCAGCCAGGAAGAGCAGGTAATCTTAAAGAGGCCATGAGGGGATACTGTGCCCGAGGCAAGGGCAGGGGAGATGAGGGAATAGGGTTAGGCTAACCATTCCCTCATAAGACACGTAGGCGTGGTTCAGAGAGTTAGCACTCTAACCACGATAAGCATCACGCCTCGTGGTAGCGGGAGAAGTTGAGTAGACACTCAACATGACACGTTTGCCATCAAGCGTGCCAGGTGAGGCAACACGCGTCAAGGTGAAGGTGACTCCGCGTGGTGTGTACCCGCTGGAGTAAAGATTGGCAGACGGGAGACAGGACGTGTCGAGTACACCTCGTTTAGAATAGAGCTAGGGTTTTGTTGTAACTACATAGATAGAAAGTAGCATAGTGGTTAGCTATTTGTGATAGAGAATTCTGTGGTAGAGTGTTATGTGTTTCATTAGCGACTGTTCACTGCTGTAGCGAGCCAATGGCAATAAATTGCACTATGTATTTTGCCTCCCACACGACTTGCAAGTATTCTTGTATTGGTGTGAGAGAAGTACCCGATGATGTCTGTCAGTGAGTTGTTGACAGGCCAGGGTAATTGTGGTGTCAAGAAGTGGTGCTTGGACGAAAGAGCCAAGCTAATACCCACAGCCAAGGGTAATTGTGGTTGTCAGAAGTGAAGCTTGGACGCAAAGTTCAAGCTAATCCACTCATCCACGAGCTCCAGACTAGGGATTAATTTGTGTAGTGACGATAATTCACGCAAGCTAGAGCAACCTCGCAAGCTAGAAGTATGCCTGTCGTGGCGAAATAAATGGTTTCATTATGTTTAATTGTGTTTATGAAGTATTTATTTAGTGAGATTATGTATTCATCAAAGCTGTAAGTATTAATATTCTTGCTTTCTCATATTTATTTATATATTTACCTTTTTGTTGAGAAATGAGTACCAAAAATGATTCACGGCGGAGCGATACAAAGCCAGCAAACAATATCGATTTTTCATCGCGCTGTGCTGTGACGTCAGATGATTGACAAACAGTCGTCTGGGCTCATTAGCATACAGCAAGCGAGTGTTTACAAGGTTGCTATACAACGCTCGCCTGAATCGGTACGTTATATCAGCTATTATTTCTTTATTTGATTTACGAAAGTAATATATTTATTTATTTAAACATCATTAGGTTATTTATATTTATGAAAAGCAGTTATTAATATTTTTGGTCTATTTTCTCATTGTTTACCGTCACGATGGAACTACTTTCGGGCGAGCAGATGGCACTTGCTTGCACAACACTTACATAAATTAACTAGAATAGTAACGTAAGGCAATACTGATAGAACGAAGACAGGACATCGACATTTAATTTACGTGATACATATTCTAGTTGTTCGTGATTCTGTCATTGTCTAAGTCATTGTCCTTAGTTGTCAGGGTAATTATATCGTGCACCTCTGGGCGTAACACTGCCGCCCTACATATCGAAGAGTGAACAACAGCTGTGTACGGATGCCGGTGTGCCAACTAGGGTGTCCCAATTACGTAACGTGTTTCCCCCCTAGAGTATCAAGGTGACCTGTGTCGACGGAGTTCCGTTCCCCGATCCTCGGGAACGTTAAAGCTGAGTACACTTACATATTTTGGCATGCAATCTGATTAATAGTGCATCTCTTTTTCAGCTTTTGAGACACTATTGTAATTTTTGTGCTCTGTTTTTTCAGCATTAAATTTTGCAGGGCACAAGCAAAGAGTACACGTCTTTGCGCTCATTGGTGAATAAAAATAACATATCAAAGATAGATAATTAATAAAAAGATCATTGTCTGTCACTGCTAGCCAATTACTAAATTAAGATGGCAACTTTATCAGATTTCATAAAAGAAGGTAAAGAACTGGAATTAACAGGGAAAGAACTACAGCAATATGCAGATCAGAAATTTAAAGAATTAAAAGATGCTGAGAAAGAAGCAAAAGAGGCTGAAAAAGCTGATCGCATACGAAAAGAAGAGGCTGAAAAAGCTGATCGCATACGAAAAGAAGAGGCTGAAAAAGCCGATCGCATACGAAAAGAAGATGCTGAAAGAAACGAACGCGCACAAGAAAGACAACATCAAAAAGAGATTGCTCAACTAGCTGAGATAACAAAACAGAAACAGCTAGAAGATGATAAACTGATTAAGCAGAAAGAATTAGAACTTAAACAACAACAGTTAGAACATGAGAAGGAGATAAAACAGAAAGAATTAGAACTTAAACAACAACAGTTAGAACATGAGAAGGAGATAAAACAGAAAGAACTAGAATTAAAGCAAAAGCAATTAGACCAGGACAAAGAATTAAAGCAATCTGAAATAGCTGAGATGGCAAGAGTCAAAGAAAAACAAATACAAGTAGAATCAGAGACACAGTTAAAGATGAAAGAAAGGGACGTAGAGTCACACGCAGAAATCTCTGCCACTAAACTAAGAAGTCAACAAGAGGAAAATAAGTTCAGCAAATACAAAAATATTATCAAACCATACTGTAAAGATGATCCCATATCAGCATGGATAGAGAACGTAGAGCACCAATTTAAATTTCACCAGGTTCCATTAGAAATGTGGGCTCCAATTTTTATGAAGAATCTCAGTGGTGAGCCCCTCAAAGTAATAGAGTCCATACCAACAGACCTAAGATCTAACTATCAATACATCCATGATAGGATAATGCAACACTTTTTACTTGATGCCCATGGATATCAAAATCAATTTTCAAATTTAAAGCCTAAACCCAATGAGACTTTCATTGATTACGTCTCAAATGTTCTAAGTGTACTAAATAGATGGCTTAAAGCGGCTAACATAGGAAGAGACTTTGATAGATTAAAAAACTTAATTGCTATGGATAAGGTTATATCCACCATACCTTCTCCTTTTGCTAAATTTTTACAGCAGTCAGACATAGAAAACATAGAACAGTTCGAAAAGAAAGGATCGGCATATTTTTCTTCTAACAGAGATGTCTTTAAAACTTTAAATGACTCTGAAATAGTTTCTTTTGTGAAAGACCAACCAAAATATCAGAGTAATAGAAAACAATTTCAGAAATATGATAAGAAAGACATGAAAGTGTCCAAATGCATACATTGTCAACTTGTACATGATTCTTATGCTATGTGTGACAAATCGCCAAATTATCCGGCGCATCTTGAAAAAGTGATCAAGAAACAGCAGAGCAAAAGATCGGCATACAGGCGGGCCATTAAATGTTTTTTTTTGTTCCAGCTATGGCCATTATAGTAATAAGTGCCTTGGCCGGCAGCGTATGAAAGCCAGTAATGCCATTTTGATTGACACCTCTTCAGATGGTGGTAGTGAGAATGAGTCTGAGAGTGAAAGTGACTTACCTAATAACCAAGCAGAAAATGTTTGTGGTGCATACGATATGTTGAGCTTCGACAGCTGTGAACGATGTCACCAACTCCATACAGACGCGAAGCTAGAATGTGGACATACAGTACTATGCTCATCTGAGAGTGTAAACGCAGCAGTAGCCTCCAGAGGCAATCTTGTGTTCCACAATGCGATGGTCAATAATGTAGCATGCCAGTGTTTGCTGGACAGCGGCAGTACCCTTATTGGTCTTCGGAAAGAACTGGTTAATCCGGGTGATTACACAGGTGATACTGTCAAATGCCGTACCTTCTCGGGTAACATTGAAATTTACCCTTTGGCAAAAGCCCATATTGATTCTCCTTTTCTCTCTGGTACCTTTACTTGTGCAATACTTGACAACCCTTGTACTGATTTAATTCTGGGGTGCTTACCCCAACTAAAACATTGTACGATTGATGAAATAGTTGCATGGGAAAAAGTAAAGGCAACTATTACAACAGCCAAAACAGACACTTCAAAACATCATAACATATTACAAGATGAGACACTACTGATGCTTTCTACAACCAGCACAGATGACACAAACAAACAGAAACTTTTACACCACCAGAAATCTACTCTTAATGTGTCTCCATACTTAAAATTGTTAAAGGTCAAAGCCAGAGTGACCAAAAATGCATCTTCTTTATGTAGACGTAAGAATGGCATTTCAACTACAAGTCATGCTACTGGTAACCATGAACAGGTGTTACCTGAACAACACCGGTTAACTATGCCAAAATATGCACATAAAACACCGGTGACTGGTCATCTTGCATACAACAACACCAGACCAGGTTTTTTCAAGAAGATAAAATTATGTTTTCATAATGTATTTGCGTGTAATGTCTGTCAACAATTGGTACAAAAGTTTAAGGGTAGACATCCTACAACTGAAGTACAACCTTCTATACTGGCTCCCAAGCCATTTGATAGAGGAAGGGTCAGGTCTACCACAAACACACAAACAACGGTGCAAGAACCAGTGATCTTGAACTTGATCAAGACAGATTTAGGCTACTTCCATACCAGCGAAATGGCAACGACTATTCAAGGTGGTACATAACCATGGTAAATGTTGACTATGAAATATCGATAAACATACACTTAGAGATATTCCATGTCAACATGCGAAAACTTCACTTTTCAAGACAAGAGACAGAAGTAGTGACAGACGAACATATTGCAACAACACCAAGTGATCAGACGACAGACATACAGAGCGCAACTACACTAGTTAGCAAGACTGGCAAATCCGACGAGGGGCATACAGGTAGTGAACTTACAGAATACACATGAATAAATCAGAATACTGATGACTGGACAATACACCTACTGAAACTGAGACATGCCTTTGACAGAGTGCGACTCTTCGGTCTCACTGTCAAACCAAGCAAAGTCAAATTATGCCTAAAATAAATTCATTTTTGGGTCATGTCATTTCTCAAGTCCAACTATAGACTGACCTGAAAATTAGTACCAAAATTATAAATCTGACCATGTCTAACAGAAAGAAACAGGTCAGAAGCCTTTTGGTATTAGTAAATTACTCAAAAATTACAATTCTATATTCCTATGTTGTAAAAGGCATTTGTGGAAATGAAATGTGAAAGATGCATTATTAATTTCTGCATTGTCAAAAATGAAAATCCTTTTTTGTAATATTCCAATCCTCCGCTTGCCTAATCCTAGGCTCGTTTATTATTTTAGGACAGATGCCAGCAGTACTAGGCCAATTTTTTGAGGGCATCTTCCACCCGAGTTGCTACGTGAGCCGTAAGATCACACCTGCTGAGTCCAGAGATTCCATGGCACAGTTGCAACCCTAAGCGTCATCTATGCGGTGAGAAAGCTCCATCTAATTCTGACGGGTGTGCACTTCATTGTCCAGACCGACAATTCTCCCTGATCACGGTCATACAGATTGGTATGCATCAAAATGACCGGATATTCAGGTGGTCACTAGTCTTACCATCTGAGGTAATAATACCTGAAATCCCACATAATAATGTAGAGTGATAGTTAGTACATGAATACAGTACAATATGCTATGTAAAATAGGTTACATATACACCCATGGTGTGCTTAAGAGTGTACCAAGTACAACGAACTATCATGTGTCCGTAGACATTAACTTAAGAACTGTGCTACAGAACTTAGATACTACCGTGTGAATCAGGACAGCTCATTTCCAACTAAGCTCCAGTCCGGTGTATCATGTGTGTGAAATGTAGAAAACAGTGTCAGAACAATGCTTAATTTCAGACACATAAAGGGTAAGCTACGACACCAGCGAATCTCTACACGTGCACTACCGATGAACATTATTATGACGGTAAAATGTATTTCAGATACCCAGGCAAATTGTGTAGATTTATTATGCATATACAACCAATGTGCAAACATGAAGGCAACTACTATCCTGAAGGAACTGAATACAGTGTATATAAACTTAATGTGATATGTAATTAAATATTTTAAAATAATGATAAATTAGAGATAGAATTAGGTAATATAATAATTCTCATTTAGTTAAATAGTTTAGGTAGTACAGTAATTAACCCGGTTACTTAACTTAAATTTAAATTACAATATTAGATTAAACATAAATATAGTTAATTACATCATAATAAATTAAATTAAAATAGTGATAGACATAGCACCATTTAGATTGTGATATTTCATTTAACTGCAATATAGTTTAGCTTATTCCATCTTAGTGGAATCATACCATCGATCAAACATTACCATTTATTAGTATAATCATTTTACATTACATAAGTGAACTTACATCATTTACACCATTTAGAGTAAGAACATCAATCATATAATTTCTTGTCAATTTAAAAAAATTAGGTAATATAGTGGTAGAAAAGTATATAATTTCTGTTCACATCATCCATTTAATTAAGGTGCGTAACTCATATCACACTAATTACATTTAAATAGTTAGATTACATCCCTTAGATTAGATAAACATATCAGATAATTAGCATGACAAAAGTTAGATAACACATCAAATACTGAGATATAGAAATAGGATTACTATGTTATATTGTAGAGTCTTAGATTAATGTAATATACTGTACGGTGAGATCAAGGGGACAAATTATCAACACGGTCTCATCCATGTAAATATAATGTAAATAGATGACTCGTGCAGCGACTTACGCACAGTCATTGGGCTCGACAGTCTCAAACTGCGCCGAATCTGTACAGTGTTACTCAAAGGTTTTAAATAATCAGAAGAATGGGTATATAAGGATAAAAGATGTATGATAGAATTAGGAGTGAAAGGAGTATGACAGCAGTGTGAATGTGAAAACGAATGGAAGACAGACAGGAGAGAGGGAGGTTAGTCAGCAAATTCTTCTGCTGCCTCGCTTAACTTTTAATATTTGTTTGTGTGATTGTTGTTTTTCGTTGGTGAACATGTGCTAGTGTGAATGTGTTGTCTGTAATATAGGTTAGAACTTAGATTACAGTATTTTGGGTTTCATAACCAGGGAATGTAGTCACGAATTAGTGTTATGCACCTGTTTGTGGCCACATTGAACCAAATTATGACACTCAAAAAAAACTAACATACATACACATACAAGTTATAAATGTAGAGTAGGAATTAGATTAGTAGATTAATTACATACAAACACGCAAACAACCAGGAAAACAAACATATAAATTACATACACTTTTTGTAAATCAAAGGGAGATAACTTTGGGTCAGGGGACATGATAGACAACGAAAAACTAGCTTAACAGTGAAATGGAACTTTACACGCGGAAGCGATGTAGGTAAAGCCCTCGCACACACTCTTGTATAATGGTTGTTAGATATTATATGGGGGACATGAAGCAATTCATGTGTTGACCCTAAGAAAGTCAACTTTGTATGGGTAGTAAGTTAATTTACTATGTGAGGGCAGGTCTTATAAGACAACGGTCCGGTTCAGACATACCTCTAATAAGTATAATATAGCATGTGAGAAAGGGCTCACGCCAACCAGTCAAGTTTGTGGCGATTGCCAGTAGCCAAGTAAAGTTTCGCTACATTGTGGTAAAAGTCAGTAGGAGTCTATTAGAATGCCCAAAGCCAGGTTATCTAGAGTCTTTGACAAAAAATTAGAGACACTAATTTTGTAGAAACCTCTTGCGTCACAACCAATGAGTGAAAGTTGGTGACGCAACACAGGAGGGGCGGGTGTGTGTCAAAGACTTGAACACATCCCCTCAGCCAGGAAGAGCAGGTAATCTTAAAGAGGCCATGAGGGGATACTGTGCCCGAGGCAAGGGCAGGGGAGATGAGGGAATAGGGTTAGGCTAACCATTCCCTCATAAGACACGTAGGCGTGGTTCAGAGAGTTAGCACTCTAACCACGATAAGCATCACGCCTCGTGGTAGCGGGAGAAGTTGAGTAGACACTCAACATGACACGTTTGCCATCAAGCGTGCCAGGTGAGGCAACACGCGTCAAGGTGAAGGTGACTCCGCGTGGTGTGTACCCGCTGGAGTAAAGATTGGCAGACGGGAGACAGGACGTGTCGAGTACACCTCGTTTAGAATAGAGCTAGGGTTTTGTTGTAACTACATAGATAGAAAGTAGCATAGTGGTTAGCTATTTGTGATAGAGGATTCTGTGGTAGAGTGTTATGTGTTTCATTAGCGACTGTTCACTGCTGTAGCGAGCCAATGGCAATAAATTGCACTATGTATTTTGCCTCCCACACGACTTGCAAGTATTCTTGTATTGGTGTGAGAGAAGTACCCGATGATGTCTGTCAGTGAGTTGTTGACAGTACCAGTCTATACCTAGTAAGTAATGATCCTTACCTTTTCTACGAAGTAAACTAGGCAGGCTGAGAGATGGATCATGCTGCATGGGCAACACATGGTCTCTAAATTCAACCCAGGATTTTGCAGTTTAACGAACTATCGTTTATCAAGACTGCAAAGTGCACGTCAACCGTTCTTGTTACACGCCTTAGGACTCAATGTTACCAATGCCAAACCTGGACAATGACAGAAAAAGAGAAAAGAAAAATCACCACAACAGAAATGAGATTCCTGAGAAGAATACTCATTGTATCAAGAAGAGATAAGATCAGAAATGAAGAAATCAGAACTAAAGTGGGGGTTATAGCTGCTCTAGATTTTATTAAAAGGCAGCAAGTCATATGGTTTGGCCGTGCAAGTAGGTTACCAACTAACAATATACCAAAACAAGCAATGATGTACAGACCAAAGGGAAGCGGAGGAAGAGGCCGACCATGCAAACGATGGACGCAGGGAATAACGGAGTCCATGGAAATATCGATACATGAAGCCCATAAGCAGGCACTCTCCCGCTGTTTGTACTTCACCTCGACACCGCAAGGTACAAGAGGAACAAGATGAGATGGGATGAGAGGACACGAATTCGACAAGTGTGTGTAATGCAGTTATATAACTTTTGGTCCAGCACAGAGGATAGGCATATCCCCCATTTGGAATGGTGGTGCATAGTTACGTCGCCCAGATACTAAGTTGACACTATGATATGTGGCTTCGTATGGAGTGCTTTTGCATCTGTCCTTGGTTGTTTGTATCGTGAACTGCATGTTCAGAAAGATGGCGGCCCCTGGGGTAAAGCTGGGGCGACCATCCCCAACCCAGCGCGTCCACAGGTGGCGGATCGTGGAACGGCCTCTAGATATAGAGGTTAGCTGCGAACACCCAATAAGCAGCCGCGGACCAACTGGCGGTGGGCACAGAGGGCGAGGGAGGATCTCAGGGTTTTTTCCGAGTTCCTTAGAAAATGCCTCATATGCTCGATGTGCCTGACAAGCGAGTCAGGGGCGCTCTAACTCCTCACCAGGGTAGGTGGAACCTTTTAGCTTTGGACAGCAGTCCATCTACGAGACGGAAAGCTACATATATAAACCCCCAAGTTCAAGGTGGACCAGCGTGCTGAGGAACTGGATGGCCATGAGTAAACTGGTTGTGAACGTTGGACGTCTGGCAGGCGTGTGGGGCGGCACCAGGCGTATGGACTCCTGCGGGACATCCCCTGCCTCTTCCCTAGCAAGCAGGCAATGCTAGGGCGACCGTTTATTTCCTGCAATATCCAAACTCTGCTTATGGAATTAATTCAACACGGGAATCGCTACGGAGCACGTGCTCTGCGCTTGACACATCTTTCAGAGGCTAGCGAAGAGAGAGTGAGGAGAAGAAGACGAGGAAATGGTGTGAGAAGAAGACATAGAAATAGGAGGGCATGCGCCAGGAGAACAAGACGAAGAGTGGATAGACTCGGTTTCAACCATGTAAGAGTGGGATACTGGAATTGTCGTAGTGCCAGGCAGAGAGGTCCTGTATTAGGAGAGGCTTATATATGATTTTGATGTCCTCATGCTCCAGGAGCTAAATACAGACAAATACCATTGCCCTGGGTACGCCAGTTATATAAACCTCTCCTGGGCAGAAGAGACATGGGCAAGGTCTGCTGGTGAAGAAAGGAGTGAAGCATGTGGTACTTGACTTGAGCCAGTGGAATCATAGTGCAAGAGAGGTCCAGGGTATACAAATGGAGATTGGTGGCTTAAGTTGGAACATCATAAATGTATATGCTACAGTGGACTGTTTTGTCAGAAATGAACACTGGGACTGGCTTAAGGAATTGGAGGAATTACCAGGTGATAGGCTACTCATATGTGGAGACTTCAATGCGAGGAGCAGAGATTGGTACAGTAGTGGAGAAAACCGACAGAGGAATTGCCCTTGCGGATGCCATGGTGGACTCCGATGTGGTCTGCATAAATGATGGTAGGCCGACTAGAATGGCAATGAGGCCTGGCGATGCAGACACAGCTATTGACTTGGCACTTGTCTCCCAGTCATAAGTCCTTGATGTAAAGTGGACTGTTTTGAATGACCATGGGAGTGATCACTGCCATGCTCTAGTCCTGATCTCTAAAGCCAGGAAAGTTAAGGCTAGGAGAGTGCGCAAGACCTTCCGGTATGAGTGGACCGATGGCCTTCTTGGACGCCTCAGACACCGGGCTTGCAACAGGAATGTTAAAACTCCTTTTTTGCATCCCCCATGGTGGACCCCAGAAGCAGACCAGGCTTGGAAAGCAAAGAGAGCTGCAGTGAAGCAGCTAAGGAAAGTGCGACAGACACCCCGAAGCTCACGAGAGGAAGTGGACACCGCGGAAAATGTCAAGAAAGACAAGGTGGAGGTCTTCAAGCGCTGTGCTGCAGAGGCCAAAAATGCAAAATGGGAATGTTTCATGAAGAAGATTGGAGGTGATAAAGCACAGCGAAAATTCTGGAAACTGCACAGACAAATGCAAAGAAAAAATCGGCCTATGACAGTGGGAACAATTGATAGAGATGATGGTGTGCGCGTGATAACAGACAAAGGGAAGGGGGAGGCGTTTCTCCAGAGATTTTTAGAGCAGACCAATCATAATGATGCGGACATCAGAGATGCAATTAGAGAGGAATTATCTGGCACCATGAAGAATATGCATTATGAAGACATTAAGGGTTGAGCATATTAAATATATTTTGAAAAAGGCAAACGACACGGCACCAGGGCCCGATGGGGTTAGGTATGGCCACATGAAGGCTTTGAGCGGTGCAGACCTAAAGGAAATGACCGACTGATTTAACCAGAGCATTAGGACAGCATCAGTACCGCAGGATTGGGTGCACAGATATCTCATCCCTCTCCCAAAACCATTCAAGGATCATTCAAAGCTTAGTGGCTTTATGATCATCACCCTTCAAAATACATTTGGGAAGGTTCTAGAGAAGATAGTCGCTGTCAAGCTGCAAGAGTTCTTGGAAAGAGGGAAGCTTCTTCCAAGAGGCCTGGGGAGCTACAGGCCAGGAAAAGATACCTGGTCAAATGCAGCCACTTTTGCCTTTGATGTTTATGAGGGGTTCCAGAGTAGACAGGAAACGATGGCGGTAGCGCTTGATCTCGAGGATGCATACAATAGAGTTCGATATATTTTGATGACCGTACTGATGGAGAAGGGGGTCAATCCCTGGTTGGTGAACTGGATAGCAGCCGTCCTACATTCTCGCCGGGTTGCTCTCCGTCTGGGTGCATGGACCTCAGAACCACATATTTTAACCCCGGGACTGCCGTAGGAATCAGCAATCTCACCGGTGCTCTTTAATGTGTATACCAGCAAGATTGCAAACCTAGAAGCACCAGGTGTTGGAAGGATACTAACATTTGCAGATGATATTCTTGCATATAGGCAGGGGAGAGATAGGGAGCAAACAGCCCAAGAGCTACAGGCAACAGTAGACAATGTGATTGACTGGTGCACTGAAATGAGTGCTGTCATCCACCCAGAAAAGGCAGCTGTTTTGTGGTGCTCTCTGGACAACAGGATTGTGAGAGCTGATGTCCCAAGCCTCACGATAGATGGTAGAAGCGTCAACAGAGAGAACAAACTGAAGTATCTGGGAATCACATTTGACAGGAGCCTGTCCTTCAAGGACCATGTGGAGACGGTTGTGACAAGATCTCAAAAGGGATTCAATGCACTTAAAACTATGGCTGCAATGGACACAGAGCAGAGAATGCTTTTCACACTATACCAGCACTTGATCCTCTCAGTGATTGATTATGGACTAGGACTGCTCACTGTCTCAAAGAGTCAGCTGGTGAAATTAGAGCGCATACAGAACGAAGCGATGCGAGTCATTCTGGGATGCACCAGAGACACCCCAGTTGTGTGTATGCGTTACATCCTTGGTTTGCCGTCTGTTGCAGGTAGGCTCAAGGTGATGCAGGCGAAGGCATACCTCAGAGTAGCTGCAGACACAGATCACCCGTTGCATGAGGCGCTGGACGCCGTTAAGGGTCAGCGACTGATAAGAGGGAAATCATGGATGGCTCAGGCGGAGGATACGATCAGACAGGTGTGCCCCTTGGAGAACATTAGGAGAGGAGAGGAGTGGGTCAGAGTGCCAGCGGAGCAGTCAGACTTGTGCAGAGTTATAATCACATTGAGCCGGGAGTGCAGGGAGTGGCCAGCAGGGGCCACGGAAGTGGAAATCCAGCAACTAATTCAGGATAATGCTCGCTCGGGTGATGTGATTATCTACACAGATGGGTCGGTGTTGAGAGGTAGGAGAAGTGCCTGGGGGTTCTTAGCAAAAGCCAATGGTCGACGTTTGGTGCAGGAGAGCCTGGCATATGATACCACAACATCTAGCTTAAGAATGGAGGTGGAGGCAGGTCAGTGCGGAGTTCCGCTGGATGTAGAATACGATACACACACACATCGTGATTGTAACTGACTCAGGAAGCATGCTGAGTAGGGTGAAGACAGGCAAGCTTTGTGCAGAGTGGCTTGCTTCGCTTCGGAAGTCACGGGTGGCAAGCATCGTCTGGATCTTTTCTCCGGGGTATGCTGGTGTGTTGGGTGCTACGATGTAGATCCATCGTCTGCTGTGCCATGTTAACGTATTTAGAAATCTACAAAGCGCATTTAACTCGTTAATTGGAACATGCAAGAATATCATCTGCAAATCTTAGTATCCCTCCAACCCCTGTTGCTTCTAGGTTTGTAATTTTGCTTGTATACACGTTAAAGAGCACCGGTGATCTTGCGGATCCCTGTGGCAGTCCCGGGGTTAAAATATGTGGCTCTGAGGTCCATGAACCCAGACGGAGAGCAATCCGACGAGAATGCAGGACGGCCGCTATCCAGTTCACAAACGAGGGATTGACCCCCTTCTTCATCAGTGCGGTCATCAAAATATCATATCGAACTCTATTGTACGCATCCTCGAGATCAAACGCTGCCGCCATCGTTTCCTGTCTACTCTGGAACCCTTCTTAAACGTCAAAGGCAACAGTGGCTGCATTTGACCAGGTATCTTTTCCTGGCCTGTAGCTCCCCAGGCCTCTTGGAAGAAGCTTCCCCCTTTCCAAAAACTATTGCGGCTTGACAGCGACTATCTTCTCTAAAACCTTCCCAAATGTATTTTGAAGGGTGATGATCCTAAAGCCGCTAAGCTCGATACATAAAGCGGTTTATGCTACGAGAGGAACAAAATGAGATGAGATGAGATGAGATATGTTGATATATTTATTTTTACGTAGTGGTTTTCAAAACCACAACTGGCCCAGTACACCAAATCAAACTGCATTTATCAGTTCCAGTGTGAGTGCCAAGCGACTTACATAGATATAACGAAAAGACAATAAGCAAATCGAGTAGCCGAACATATACCAGTGATGGCGGAAAAGAGAGGTAATCCTTCTTCAGGAATCCCCATGCAGTCGACAGGTCATAAAACGTCGAATCCGGCCATCACGGAACATTTGTTGATTAGCAATAATTGAATTATTGATTGTCTTGATTATTCTAAACAATTAATAAATAAATACACAGGTATTGTTTGGCGCTCATAGAAGTAGGGGTAAGAATTAGAGACTAGAGGACTCCTTAGACAACATAACAAAGTCACTTAGTTAGTCGACAGATCATTCTCAATGTACATTGAACCATTCAGTCCATAATTGCTCGAAACCCCTCCTCAGCAAATACCGCAGCGTGTAGCGGCTAACGACATCAGTTCTATGTTGGTTTATCAAACTTCTTTGGCTTCCTGTGTAGTGTTCTTGTTTGGCCACACCTCTTTTAATTTGCTGTTCTAACAGTCTGACCATCTTTGCTTCTCGTAGCGCATTTAGAATGTCAGTCTGGACCATTGATCGTCTGCCCTCTACGGTAGCCTTACCTGCGAGTTTGTCAGTCCGCTCATTTCCTTGTACTAGTTTATGCCCTGGCACGAAGATAGAACTAATCTTTGCGAGCCGAGACCGCTCCAGAGACAGCAACCATTCTCTTCGGATCCACCCCGTCTCTATCCTCTTGAGCATGCTCATTGAGTCGCTAAGGAAACATGCCGTAGTGAATGTCTGTATCTCGAGCCATGATATTGCTTTACTTACTGCCATGACTTCCATAGTCAGGCTACATGTGATCACAACAGCACCAGAGTCCTCCTTCACAAATCTCCCTCCGGCCTGAGCCGTAAAGGCCAATGAGCTTCGCACATGTCGGACAAACGACCCATCTGTGTAAATGACAGCATCAAAGTCTAGCGAATTCTCGAAGATCAACGCTTGTACTTGCGTCTCCACAGCAGCCGGATTTTCTTGTCTGAAATTTCCGTCTAGCTGGATGCAAACTGAAAAGGACGTACATAAATCTGTTGACACTTGTACCCACTCCTCGCCAGGTTTAAGTCCTCAAGTGAAAACAACTCTTGAAGAATGTCTTCGGCTTGACCCATTCACGACCTTCCTCTTTTTAACCTGCTGCCCTTCACCTTCATAATTTCACTATGCAGTGGATGATGTGTGTTTGCGTTTAATCTGAGGTAGGCACGTGCTCTGAAAATTTCTTAAATGGTTGGAAAATCAAGAAGGTAGCGCATCGCCCTGCATGCTGTATCTCTTGTACATCCAAGAATAATGTGCATAGCTTCATTCTGTATCCTTTCCATCCTTTCTATCTGCTTATGGCTGACAGTCAGGATTGCCATTGCATACTCCAAAACAGACATGACCAGCCCCTCGTACAGAAGACATAGATGGCGCTGCTCACAGTTTGCTACCGCCATCACCCGGCATCGCAGCCAACCCCTATTGGCCCTTGTTGTTATCACCTGGTCTATGTGCTCTTTACATCAAGGTCTCGATCAAAACGTATCCCCAGGTATTTCATTGCCTGCATTCTTTCCATAGTCTCTGAACACAGATTTACAGTTGGTGTTGGAGTGTTTACAATATGATTATTCAAAGAGAAACATGTCACTGTTGCC
The DNA here is from genome assembly GCA_014155875.1 of Cepaea nemoralis. Taxonomy (NCBI): domain Eukaryota; kingdom Metazoa; phylum Mollusca; class Gastropoda; order Stylommatophora; family Helicidae; genus Cepaea; species Cepaea nemoralis. The sequence goes on from JACEFZ010022760.1 coordinate 24,339, forward strand.
TTTGTTGGATTGACCATTGCCCTAGCATCAAAACACCAAGTACTTATGTGATTGAGTTCGGTTTGTAGTTCCACAGCAACCTGATCTCTGTCCTTACCCTGACGATATACTAAAACATCGTCGGCATATGACAATGTCCTCCCCGGTCCAGTGATCTGCTCACTGGTGATTCTCACAGTGTAGGCGTTGAACAGCACCAGAGATAACGGTGATCCCTGTGGTAGGCCAGGATATATTGTTGTTGGTTCCGAAGTCCAGCTGCCACATCTAAAAACTACTTTCTGTTGGAAGAGGGCTGCAGCGATCCAACTATGGAGGAACGGACTTATCTTGAGTTCAAGAAGCTGAAGCATTAAACAATCCAATAGTACTCTGTTGTACGTGTCCTCAAGATCAATAGCTGCAGCAAATGTTTCAATGCATGAGTGGAAACCTTCATAGACGTCATGGGCAAAAACTGCTGCATTGGTCCAGCTTTTTGGACGGTACCCTCCCAGGGTAGGTTGGAATATACCTTGCCTCTCTAGCTGGCTTGATATTTTTCTGGCAATTAACTTCTCCAGCAGCTTGTCTATTGTATTGTGCATGGTTATTACTCAATAGAAGATGATGATGATGATGATGATGATGATGATGACGATTATGATGATGATGATGATGATGATGATCCCTGAATTTTTGTGCGGTCTTTGCCAGGCTTTAGCAAGGGAATCAGATAGCTGTGTAACCACTCCTCCTTGATGCTAGCACTCCCTATACTGTTGTTGTACATGTCTGCTAGTTTCTCTAGCTCGTTGTCGGTGCACATATTGATGTCGTCATATCTATGCCATCTGGCCCAGGAGCACTGCTTTTTTTTATCGTCGAAGCACAGCCTTGATTTCTTTCACTGTCACTGTGTCTTCATCCAATATGTTCTGGGCTTTGCACCTGTCTGAGGTGACTTCCTTGGCAAGATTTTGACCTCTCATGTCTATCTGGTTGCTCTGCTCTAGATATCGTTCGAAGAGGGCTTTGCCTTTGTTCTCGTCAATCCTCTGCCAGATTGAGGTCAGCATCTTGTAAGTAAGACATGCACAGGAGGTTCACGGTTACACTATTCTTTACATGCAGATATTCCGCATGTGCAACAATTTGAGAATCGCCGATAACATGAATAAGAACACCAATAGTCGTTGAATGATTCAGAGTTGTCGCCCCTTGAGGACAAACGGCATCAACAAGTGGACGAAATATTCCTGGGTTAACTGGCCAAACTTGCTCATTAATGCCCTCTTTAGACAACCGCATACTGTGAGCCCCGTTCAAACTGTGTCCAGATTGGGCCAATAGTGCGCAATCGTAGGTGTTATTTTGGGCTGAGACGAGGAAATCCAGACAGAACGGGTATGTTTTCTAAGCAAACACGTTCTTGATGTGATGAAACGAGGTCCGGGGGTTTCTGAAATGAGTCGGTAGTAGTCTAGCGGTTAATTAGAGCTGCTGTAGTTAGGAGGATAGCACACAGGCCTGACAGGCGTATGGTCATGTTTTCGAACCCCCATTGCCTAACCTGCACAGTTCGCGGCGACTGCACTAGCCACGTAA
>JACEFZ010022761.1:0-2500 GCA_014155875.1 Cepaea nemoralis
ATATATATATATATATATATATATAAAAAAAAAAAATATATATCACTGATAAAGATTACACTGGCTGGACATCATAGGTGATTGTGATGCATGAACGATCTTGTTGTACTCCAATTTCGGAATGGGAACGTAACAGACAGACATAGGTAACTGTGCATGATGGCTCCTGGATCGATCTAGATATATAATGATGTTGTTGGTCTTGGTATTCTACATTATCTCCACTGGCGGAGGTCTTGAGAGAAAAAAGGGGGTCTGCGTAAAACGGTTATTCCACCAAGTGGCCGTATTAGTCATAATGCTATAAGTTGTTGAAGCCAGGACTATCGACGAGGTAGCTGTAATTGCTAGTTGAAGGATATACAGGAGGCATCCCCAAAAATGTATGGGTAGTATGCTTACATCCAAGATCAAGATACGTCCATAATGTCTTTGAGCGACATTGAAACAAATAGGAGTGCCTTCACTGATTCCAGGCTTACGTCGGCGTCTTTCAACTCTCTCTCTCTCTCTCTCTCTCTCTCTCTCTCTCTCTCTCTCTCTCTCATCTCTCTCTCTCTCTCTCTCTCTCTATATATATATATATATATATATATATATATATATATATGTGTGTGTGTGTGTGTGTGTGTGTGTGTGTGTGTGTGTGTGTGTGTGTGTGTGTGTGTGTGTGTGTGTGTGTGAAATTGATAGACCAGTTCTACAGCTTCTGCAGACAATAGCTCCCAGGGTAATTTCTGGCTGCAAACACTGTAAATCTCTCAGACGAAATTAGTGGTAAATGATCCACTATAACTGGACTAACTCCTGTTCTGGTCTGACCCGCAACAAGGAATATCCTCCAGATTCAAGTTAGTGGTAAATATATGGTACCCATAGCTGGTTCCACAATCATTTAGTACGGTAGCTGGCCAGTGCTTTGTAAAAATAGATGGAAAGTTGGGGGAGGGGGGGGGGGTAACCGAAGATATGTCTTCATAATGGGTGTTAAAAAGTAAATGATGGTTTGTGTCTCCTGTCGGGTGGATACTTCCATGTACAGACCCGCATACAGATTGTTACTCTTGGTCCGGTCTGCCTTTCTTTAAAATTATTATCGCCAAAATTATCCATATCCTGGTAACTCCAGTGCTGTAAGATTGAAAAAAAAACAACAACAAGCGATGCACATCACGACAGAATATAAATTTCATTGTAACACAAACAGAGATAAATAATGGAAATAAAGGATGAGGAAAAGGGGACATTGCCCTTTGTTCTCTGCTAGTTAAGCTGTCCTTAATCCTCTGTTGACAAGTGGGGTCTCTATGTATTGCCCGTAAACTGATTCGTCTACTAGTCGGGGGTTCCGGGACTGTTCCATCTAAACTGACCCAACAATATGTCCCTACACTCTACGATAGGACAAGACAAAACATCGACACCCAAAAATATACGCTCTCACCTACTTTGGGGAAACTACTCACAAATGAGAGCACACATAATCTATCCATCTAGAATAATACAGGAATCCCCCACTGACTATTTGTCCACGCTCCTAACTTCTAGAAGTCGGGGGTTTAAACGTCTGCTCCAAAATCTTCTTGTTGTAGCAAGCAAGCACTGCACGATTTTCTGCATATATAAATGGTCATTTAGGCAGTCTCACGAATTAGACCTTGCTGGCATGACATGCAGAGCTTGACAAGCTATCTGAAGATATGGGGTGTCCACCTCTCTTCCCCCATGATATTATACAACCAAAAATAACTTCACTCCCCTGCATATTCATTAATATATTACATAAAGATTCACACACGATAAGGATGAGTACATGTATGAATCAGAAAAATACATCCTTGAGTACATCGATAGTTCACTAGATGTCTAGTAAAGACAAGTCTCTAATCTAGAGAATATTGGTTCGAATATGAAGATATAGTGAACAGATTGTCTGCATAGAAAATGCAGGTGATAGTGAGGTATTTCTCACCAAATATAAATTAGCAATCATAGCAAAATATGAATTGTAAGCATGGGAATATTGACTAGTGGTATAGACACGTTCTTTGTGCAAAGTTCGAACCTCAGGCTATCTTCTCGAGAAGATATTTTGCAGTTACCAACTTCAACATAAATACATAGAATATGTGTATTCTATTTATCATATAATACAGGTATTAACATTCAAAAAGCAATATCATCTTACCCTAAGCACTGAATGCACAGTTGGGCAAAAAAATAAAACAACACTCCCGTGTAACTACATCTGACTTGGTAGCTGGTCAAAACTCAAGTGACTATGTCTGGCCTAGCCAGGTTTAATAGCCCACTAACTTCGGTCTATTTGAGCCGCTGCACTACATTCCTATCTTGTTTTGATATACGGCAGTCATTACCCTATAAGGAAATGAAAGCCCATACACGTGAAATCTCCAATTCTTGGAAACGGTGGTCTGTAATCTGAGGAGACTGGCAAATTATGTCACAGTAACATTGCTATATTATGTAAATTTAAATA
>JACEFZ010022761.1:7500-27515 GCA_014155875.1 Cepaea nemoralis
AAAACTCAGTCCAGTGCTCTACCTGGTAGTGGCAGCACGTGTGTTGGCTATGCTCAAGTTAAATGTGAGCCAACGAACAAAAAACAGTAACTCCCCCAACAGCGTTGATTGTGCGTGTGTTCTGATTGTGCTGCAGTGATCACTGTAAGGTTTCTAAGCGTCCTTGACTCTGAGATTTGGCCTGTCAACGATGTTCGTTTCTGGGTTATATGCCGCCATGCTCATTGCTCTCGGCCTGCTTGTCTAGACACCAGAAGATTTGGGCTATAAATAGCCTCTTTCATGAGAACACAGTCAAGGATGTCTGGCTGTTGTGGCCTTGATGAGAATCTAGACACGCTGTCTGTCTGTGGGGGTGTCGAATGTGTCCCGGAATGTGGGGTGGGGCTGAGGTAGCGCTTCTCAGAGGACAGTAAATACGTGTCAACATTCAATGCACCAAGTGAAAGTGGGCTCAAGCAAACACGGGGGATGGGAAGAGCGAGGGGGTTAGCCCTACACGAGGGGTCCAGGCGTTGTTTTATTTTCAAAATATTTTCGGATTCAGAGAACCAGACACGTGTTTTCGGACACAACTCATATAGAAATTATATGTATCATATGACGCAGCTCCAGATGTAACATTTACCAAAGTTTCAAACTGTTTCATCTTGTTGCCTTGACGTTGGTGCGAGTCCGAAGACGAAAGCGGGCAACCTGTCAAACGTTTCGCCTTGTGTTGTCACTCTTTTTTGGCATCCTAATTGGTGAAAATATGTGTAAATGAGAACCAGACATGCTGTCAACAGTTCTAAGTCGGTTTACTCACTTTAAAATAAAGCGTCTACAACATTCAACCCTTTTGGCTAGTCTAAACTAAGAAATCATGTATCTTAGGGTTGCCAGGCGTCCGGCAAAGAGAGGACATGTCCTCCTTTTTAGCCCAATGTCCTCCATTCGGCAGGCAAAGCTAAAAACCTTTAAAATGTCCGGCTTTTAAAATATTTTATGTTATCATATTTTTATGTATTGTTATTACAACTTACAATGTATCTACACTCTACCCTGTTTTTACATTCTTTATTAAAACCCATCGTTTAATAAAAATATTTATTAAACTTCCTATTTATAACAAATGTGATACACCAATTATTTGTATAATTTGAATTTTACTGTTACTCTTTTTGGCAACACTAACAATGTTGTAGTCTCTATGGTCAAAATGTTAATGTTATTTCCGGTTTCGGTAGCAGAGACGCCACTTAAAATTGTTTTTTTTTAAATTTGTAATTTTTGCTTTCTATGTTTATGAAAATGGCTTCTACAAAGAGAAAATGCAAATTCTCGAACACTATGAAAAGTAAGTTTCCATGCTTCGTTGAAGGATGCAACGAGAATGAGGCAAAGTGTACGATTTGCGATAGTTACTTTTCCGTTGCCAACAAAGGAACTACTAACTTGGAGCGCCATGTTGACAGTGAGAGAAACCTAATCAAAGTGTCCGCGTCATCTAGCACATTGACGTCTTTTTTTTATTCATTCACTCAAATGTGTTGCTGAAAGCGCATGCGGCTGAAGAAACTTTGGCATTTCATACAGTTTGTCATCATCAGTCTTACAACTCGATGACCTGCACAGCTGGTTTGATGCACACATTATATGAAGATTCAGAAATTGCTAAAAATATTGCTTGTGCAAAACAAAGACTGAAGCAATAATAGACCAGGTGATTGACCCCCACACTGTTGATCTTCTTCTTCTTCTTCTTCTTCTTCTTCTTCTTCTTCTTCTTCTTCTTCTTCTTCTTCTTCTTCTTCTTCTTCTTCTTCTTCTTCTTCTTCTTCTTCTTCTTCTTCTTCAGCGTTCCGAGCCATTGAGGTTCTTTGCTGCAGATACAATCCGTCTCCATTCATCTCTCTGGTTGACCACACTGTTGATGAATTGGATAAATCTTTAAGTGGTATTTCATGTTTCGGTCTTTCGACAGATGCTAGCAATCACGGTTCGCAGAAAATATTTCCGATCGTTATTCAGTACTTTGACTGGAAACAGGTGATTTCCAAACTAAGATTCTCGAGTTAGACAACACACCAAATGAAACCTCAGAAACTATATCACAGTATATTTTGAGAACACTCCAAAAACATGATTTGTACTCCAAATGTGTTGCTTTTGCTGGTGACAATGCCAATGTGAATTTTAGACGCATTAAAAGAAGAGAAGGTAGACATGTGTTCTCGAACTTGAAGGAAGCATTGAGTAGGCATTGGATGTTCTGCTCATGTTCTGCAAATCTGTATCCAACATTGCGCAGATTTAATGCAGATTGACGTTGAATCTATTGTCTTGAAGATATTCAATTACTTTTCTATATACACTGTCAGAACAGAAACTTTAAAGGATATTTGTGACTATTAGTAGTAACCTAGGAGGTAACAACTTAGAATTTAAGGTGCAGCACCCTAAAGATGACGTCGTATTTTACTATATGAAGAGTCTAGCACCCTAACGTGACGTCACGAAACTGCACCCTAAGTGACCTACTTATTTTTGAAAAAAATATCTGGCATTTTTGGGGTACTTCCGGTTGAATACTTCCGGATGACTTCCTGTCTATTGATGGTAGGTCACCCGGAGCACGTGGGCGAGCGGCGGCGCGAGCGGTGGAACGAGCGGGGCGGCGCAGAGACGCGGGGGGGGGGGTGGGCGGCTTGCGACGGCACGGTGGCGGCGCGTCGTTTTTGAGTCCCATAAAATAAATGTCGTAGGTGGGTAGGTGATTATTATTAGTCATGGATCCGAGATGGAAACACCCTTTTACGGCTTTGATTGCGGGACCAGCGGGTTCATCTACCAGCCATGGTCGACCCGATTCCAGAGGAGATTATATGGTGCTACGGAGAATCGCAAACCATGTATGAGACGATGACAGGTATTCACTTTAAAGAAGGCTTGCCGAATATGGAACAGTGGACAGGCGGTAGACGTAGGCTAGTGGTAATAGATGACCTAATTTCCGAGACAGATGATAGGGTGACTAAGTTATTTACTAAAGGTAGTCATTACCGCAACCTCAGTGTTGTGTATATAGTCCAGAATCTCTTTGGGGAGAATAAAGAGCAGAGAACCATTAGTTTGAATCCACATTAGCTAGTGGTGTTTAAGAGCCCACGTGACGGGTCTCAGATTACCAACCTGGCTAAACAGATGTAACCAGGCCGCGTGTCATATGTGCAAGAGAGTTTAAGGACGCAACAGTGGCTCCGCACGGTTATTTGCTTTTTGACCTTCGACAGGAAACACCGGATCAGCTCCGCTTACAAAGTCATATACTTCCAGATCAGCGTCAAGTCGTCTATCTCCCTAAATAATATGTCCAACCGGGTGAAACGTCATGGGGCCATGCTGTGATTTCTGGGCGAGGCGAAGCCGGCTAACGCGAAAGCCGTAATTAAATCGGCTTCCCCAGACCTCGTCCAATCAATTTGCGAGTGCTGTCACAATGTGTTAAAAGGTAAAGTTCCACTGACACAGGCTCAGAAGAGACGGTTGCAGCGGCACAAAAATAGTCTGAGAGCGCTCACACGTAAGAAGCTATATATCAAGAAGAGGAATCAAATCTTGCAACAAGGTGGTTTCATAGCCGCTTTACTAAGTCCTGTTCTAAACGTGATGAAAGGTGTCGTATGCATATAATGAAGAAAATGATACTGATCGACACCCGGATGCTGGAAAAACCTTACGTACCACCCGGCATATTAACAGATAACTTGCGTGATCAGCAAATGCAACATGTCCTGGATAATGAAGATCTACCACCTCGTGAAAAGCCCGCGTATGTCAACAAACTTTGCAGCGGTATCTGAATCGCCTTGAGCAGTACAGACATAAGCCATTAGGAACAGTGGATATCAAGGAACAAAAACCCGAAGTCAGCACTTTACCGGCTTCAGTAGCCGTGGCACCTCTTCAACCAACACCGCTTCAACCAACACAGGCTAAAAGTCAAGTAGTTGAGCCCAAAATAGTCGAGACAACACCAACTTACAAGCTCAGGCGACATAAGAAGAAGAGTAAAATACCTACACCCAAGTGGGAAAAATGGAGAACCAATAAGTGAACAAAAGCAACTACTAATAAGATGGAAGCAGTATTTCGAACAACTTCTCAACATCCCATCAGATGTCACAGGAATTCAAGAGACCTATACAGATGTCACCGAAGAACTAGAACCAGACATACTAAAAGAAGAAATTATAGAAGCCATCAGATTAGCCCCATTGAACAAAACACCAGGACAGGATGAAATACCAAATGAACTAATTAAAGCAGCAAGAGAAGTAGGAACAGCTTGGCTACATAGACTATTCAATCATGTTTGGGTAGAACAACAGACACCACGAGATTGTGGAAATACCATAATTATCCCAATTTGGAAAAACAAAGGCAGCAAAAGAGACTGCACACAATACAGAGGCATTTCGCTGTTGAGTCATACTGGGAAAATATTTTGCAAAATTCTTGAAAAAAGATTACGAACTACTTTAGAACCCCAGCTAAGCGAAACACAACTTGGATTTAGGAAAAACAAAGGATGCACAGATGCCAATTTTTGCTCTTAGACAACTTATAGAAAAATCAATCGAATTCAATGAAACACTCTACTTAGCCTTTGTCGACCAAGAAAAGGCATTCGATAGAGTAGATAGAAACAAGTTGTGGCAAATCCTTAAACAATATGGAGTGAGTACACATCTAACAAACCTATGTAAAAGTTTATACAACAACAGTGAATGCATAGTGAGAGCAACTGGAGGACACTCAGAACCCTTCACCATAAGATCTGGAGTACGACAAGGTTGTGTCCTGTCCCCTCTCTTGTTCATAACATATATAGACAACATATGTAAAGAAACCAGCCAAGCAGAGATAGCAAGAATACCACATGACGAGAACACAGAAGAAGAACCAACTGCAAATCTAACCATTAGAGAACTCCTGTTTGCGGACGACCAAGCACTAATAGCAAAATCAGAAGCTGAATTACAAGACCACATGAATAGTCTAAACGAAATGTGTAGGGAACATAACATGACAATTAGCACAAGCAAAACAGAGGTAATGGCTATAACTAAAGAAGAACAAACAACAACAATTCACCTAAACGAACATCCCTTGAAACAAGTGAAGAGTTTCAAGTACCTAGGAAGTATAATATCATCAAATGGCAGATCAGAAGACGAGATCGAAAATAGGTGCAATAAGGCAAATCAACTCATTGGACAAATGGCACCAATACTAAAGAACAAACATGTATCAATAACTACTAAGAAAGCACTTTACAACACAATCTTCCTGCCAACTCTATGCTACCAATGCCAAACCTGGACAATGACAGAAAAAGAGAAAAGAAAAATCACAACAACAGAAATGAGGTTCCTGAGAAGAATACTCAACGTATCAAGAAGAGATAAGATCAGAAATGAAGAAATCAGGACTAAAGTGGGGGTTAAAGCAGCACTAGATTTTATCAGAAAACAGCAAGTCAAATGGTTTGGCCATGCAAGTAGGTTACCAGTCAACAGCATACCACAGCAAGCAATGATGTACAGACCAGATGGAAACAGAGGAAGAGGCCGACCACGTAACCGTTGGACGGAGGGAATAGCAGAGTCCATGGGAATATCGATATATGAAGCCCATAATCGGGCACTCTCACGAAGTTTATACTTCACCTCGACACCGCAAGGTACAAGAAGAACATGATGAGATGAGAGAAGTGGGAAAAATGGCCTCGCAAATAAGAAAATATTACGACGACCCTCAGAAACCCGGAGCCTTTGGCGGAGCCGCCGCATTAAAACGGAATACTAAATTGAAGAATATAGAGACTTGGCTACGATATCAAGATACGTATACTTTGCATAAACGGATCCGTCGTCGTTTCCAGAGGCGTCAAACCATAACCGGTGGTGTAGATCAACAGTTTCACGCCGACTTGATAGATATGAGACAATTACAAAGATACAATGATGGGATGTCATACCTAGTGACGTGTCTCGATGTGTTTAGTAAATATGCTTGGGCCATCCCGATCAAGAAGAATACGGGGAAAGAACTAGTGGACGCCGTGAGTAAAATATTTGGTGATAGACAACCGATACATTTTCAGACTGATAAAGGATCGGAATTTGTCAACCGGACCTTCTTAAAATTTCTGAAAGATCGAAGTGTGCATTTCTTTACCACTGAGAATGAAGATGTGAAAGCCGCGATAGTGGAAAGATTCAATCGAACCCTGAAAGAGAAATCATGGCGCTATTTCACCAAGACCAATAAACTTCGCTACGTCGATGTGATAGATAAATTGACCCGGAACTACAACGGATCGTATCACAGAAGTATTGGCATGGCACCCGTGCAAGTCAACTATACGAATCAAGACGAGGTGTGGAATAACTTGTATGAGAAGACTATCGACAGAAAAGTGTATTTTACAGCCGGTGACCGAGTCCGACTGGCTCAGCCCAAACAACCTTTTAAAAAAGGCTATATGCCCAAGTGGACTGAAGAACTGTTTACCGTCAGTCGTATAAACTAGACCTGTCCGGTCACGTATGTGCTAAAAGACGATTCAGGGGAGGAACTTCAAGGCTCATTCTACTGAGAAGAAATACAACTCGTCGGAGACAAGCAAGTGTATCGCGTCGAAACAGTCTTACAAGAAAGACCCAGGCGAGGTGGTGGTAAAGAATATTTAGTCAAGTGGTTCGGCTATCCCAAGTAATTCAATAGTTGGATCTCAGACCTAACCAGATACTAATGGAAGAAACAAACGTGGAAACTAACCTACAACATACCCTAGAAGGGGAAAGAAACTCGGTCTGGTGCATGTATGGTCGGCAAGTGCCGCGGCTAGAGATTGTCTTCTTCTGCCAACTGGTCGTTATATACACCGTCATTGGCGTATCACTATTCAATCTGTCTCGAGACAGCGACGACGCAACCGAGGGCAAGTTGTGGATCGCTCTGCCAAGCAGCTGTCTGGGTTACATGTTACCAAACCCTAAAATGTGAGTTTCTACGTGACATTACCGAGCAATGCTTCGCCGAACATGTTAACAAAGAATACTCCAGGTCACTATTTCATCAAATTACCGCAGACTATTGAGGTGAATCAGCATTACGAAGTTGGTCTGGCCGAAATTCAATTTCCCAACTACTACTGCAATGTGCTAGAGCATGAAGTGTGGATAAGATAACCTCACCAAGCAGAGGACATTCCAGAAAACTGTGTCCCCCAGGTCTATACAGCTTACCAGACGCGTTTATAGCGGAGCTGAATCGAATAATGAAAGAGTCGGAGGTGGACGACCAGCCAAGAATCAGAGTATATTTCGATATTACCTCAAAGAAAGTCATCGTGAAAATATTCGAAACGGGGGCCATGGCTACGTTTAGCGAGAAGGTGCAAGAGATATTATGACTTCCCTCCTCGAGGATATCACACGCCAACACAGTAATGAAAGGGCAAGTGGTGATAAACCTGAATAACGACCTGCAAAATATCTACGTCAACTGTGATCTCATAGCGGCGAGACCAGTCGGAGACGTCATGGTCCCACTACTAAGGACGGTTCCTATCATGAATCAGCTGTCGGCCTAGGTGTATGGCGCCTACGACAAACCTCATTACGTACCGCTGAGTCGGTACTCTTTCGATACGGTGGAAATTCTTTTAACCACCGATACGGGCACAAACATCTCATTCACTTCCGGGACTTCAGTGCTGACGTTACATTTTCGAGTTCGGAAGAGATCAGACCTAGAATAATGGTGAAATACGTGGCATTACGTCGAAATCCCAGAATGTACAAAGACTTTTACTGTAACCAAGCTGGACAGGGGATGCCGGTTTTTGTGGGTAGTCGGAGTCAGAGAGCTCGCGGTATCGGCAGTTTCTTCAGTGGGCTCGGTCGCACGATTCTTCTTCTTCTTCTTCTTCGTTCATCCGGAGTTTTTTTTTCGGATGTGATTGCGTTGTGCCTGTTTACAGCAGAGCTGCGTTCTTGCGCCGTTAGGCCAACACATCCGACTTCTGCGGGCACGATTCTACCCTGGCTAAAGACCGGTGGTAAGGCCCTACTTAAAGAAGGTGTCGGTACGGGTCTGCGAGTGGCCCAAGATGCTTTGGCTGGTAGGAATGTTGGGGAATCCTTCAAAGAGCATGCCAAGCGTCTACTGCAAGGAGCTGTCAACCATGTTAGCCAATCGGGTAGCGGTATTAGAAGAAAGAGACGTGCAGCGCCACCAGGTGAGCCCAGTAAACGTATAAAACTGACCCCCGCACCTCGTATAGCTCACAAGAAGAAGCAACAGCACTCGGATATCTTTGCATAATGGCTCTGATTCACCCTCATTCCTGCGAGTGTTTTCATTCTGGTCTGGATCTATTTAGTGTACCACCCAAGAAGGCTGCCGTAGAAGAGGGACAGTTTCTGCGGCGTCGCTAGCCCCCGGCGTACCTATAGAATTTGCAATTTCTGGTGCCAGTGTAGAGTATCTGGATCTGTTTAACACTTTCTTACACGTCAGAACTAAAGTCACACTACCCAATGGTGACAAACTACCACCCACGGCCGATGTCGCTCCTGTCAACTATTACCTGCACAGTTTATTTTCTCAAGTGGATGTCTCACTCAACGACACGCTAATCATCCCTAGTGAAAATACGTATCCGTATAGAGCCTACTTGGAAGCGACGTTGAACAATGGGGAAGAAGCCAAAAAGAGTCATCTCTCAGCCGCCCTCTATTACTATGACACGGCCAAATTCCTCGATGACACGCAAGGCGAAAACAACAAAGGACTAAGATCACGACGTCAACTAGCCAGTGAGAGTCAAGAAATAGATTTGATGGGTCGACTACACGCCGACATTTTTGTGCAAGACCCCTAAATGATAAACGGTGTGGATGTGAAAATTAAACTGACTCCGTCGAAGGCCACCTTTAACCTCTTGGCCCCCGACGGGGCGCTTGGTTATTTTCCTTTATAACGTATGCCACGCTGGTGGTTCGTAAAGCCCGACTGAATCCGGCCATCGTGCTCGACCACGAGAAAGCCTTGATGAGGGCCAACGCGAAATTCCCGTTCAAGTGTGTGGTGCTTAAAACATTAGCTATCCCTCAGGGTATGCTATCTCACACACAAGACAATCTGTTTATGAGTCAAACATCCACTCGAATCGTGATTGGACTTGTTACATCAGCAGCTTTCAACGGTTCCTATAACTATAACCCGTATAATTTTCAAACGTTTGGTCTGACGTACCTGCACGTAACCCTCGACGGTCGAGCTGCCACCAGCAAACCATTGACCATGGACATTGAGCGTAATCAATACGTACGTGCCTATTTTGGTACTAACCTAGCCATGGGTCTAGTGGGCAAAGACACCGGCAACTCAATTGACTATAATCAATGCAAGTATGGCTATACGGTGTATGACTTTCATCTGAGTGTCAGTTTACAGGACGGAGACCAGTTTGAGATGCCAAGGACAGAGACTTTAACACTGGAATTTAAGTTAAACACACCCACCCCAGAGCCATTACAACTCATCGTCTATGCCGAGCACGACGGGATAATTGAAGTCTCCAAGATCAGTAAAGTGCTAACATATTACGCTTCATAATGAACACACAGCAGATTACCAGAATACTACTTTCATTGATACGTATGTTCGCCGATTACAGGTCAGAGTGTGCGCTCGAGATCAGCTACCCAGACATTTACATAGAACCAGATCAGCTGCTTTTATTGTACACACTGACTCTAGTGATAAACCTGGTTCCCACTGGGTCGCCATGTACTACGATGTGTCAGGCAAATGCGAGTACTTTGACTCATTTGGTATGTCGCCCTTACAAATTTATTGACCATCATTCGGACACACCATTCATGTATAATACCCGTGTCTTACAAGATGTGTTGAACACCACTATCTATTTCATCTTGATGAAAAGTCGTGGAGTGAGCATGACCAGCATTCTTCAGCCCTTCTCAAGCCTACAGCGGGTCAACGATCGGTTAGTAGGTCGCCTAGTTGTGCCATATGTAATGCAGCTGAGACGATATAACCAGTTTACACACTAATATATAAACTCGCACCGAGTACCATTAGCTCATTCCGAAGATGACTACAGAACTCAACACAGTTAACTGGGTCTACCTGACTCGTAATGGTGACACTGTTAGACCAGTGGGAGATGGTGTCAAGGCCGTGTATGTCTCATCCTAAATAGGAACGACCAAGTTACACATGCGTAAATTCTTTGGTAAATCCGAGAACAAGTTTCCTGCCCCGCTGGGAATGACACTTACTCGTCAAGAAAATGAACAGCTGATAGCTATGCACCGCGAGATCCTAGCTGACTTTTATAGACTCAACCAGCAACCTATTCATGTCAGTAAACAGGCACTAACCGCAGGAAGAAAGTCCAAGTCAAAAGGTGCAGATCATTGTGTATGTTTATCTTTGGTCTTTCTTTTTCCATAGTATATTCCACAGCTACAGTCAACATAAAGAAACAACCTCGCGCAGCATGAAAGACGACAACAAGAAAGACGACAACACGACAACCAGAAAGACCAAAACAAGAAAAAAACAAGAAAGACGACACCATGTCAAGCATACCACTGAATAAACCAACAAAACAATTATTTTTCGTTTCATAACTTTTATTTTTCGATTAAAAATTTCGTGTGCACAGCATTCAATATATTTCAATAGCACACAATGAAAACATGTGAAAGAAAGTGACAAACACTGAGTCTTTTATTTTCAAAGATAGACTAGTCACATGCATAACACACAAGGATAGCACACTATAGACAATTCACAGTACACATATGACCACAAGTTTAATAGAGCAGCCAGCAAACAGTAGAAAAAAGGTAATGGAAAAATAAATTGACAAAGTAGAAAAAGAGTATTTACATAGTATGGTACATATTTACAGTAGTGTGTTATATGTATAGTGGTGATGTCGTATAATTGTCTGCGTGTACTTTTCTTTTAATGTAAAAATATGATAAGGCCTCTCTGTGCTGTTGATGCGTGTAGACAGAGGAAGCCTGTGTTTTAAATCCTATATTTGTTCCTCCAGTCGCTGTCTGGGTGTCATGTACATTTAGATAAATGTCTCTACCGAGGTGTTTTGTGATGTTTTGTCAGCCTTTTCGTGCTGGTCTTGGTATAGTCTCCAAAACAGTGATAGGTCTTGCTGCATAATGAGACTATTTCCAGCCCCTCATACTCTAACTTAAATAACCCAGGGGTCCTTTTGTCATAAACTCGCGTAGCATCACACGAGTCACAGGCTGGTACAACTCCCATACGCCTAATAAAATCCCGTTGATGGCTATCACAGACCTCAGACGGGAACCAGGTCCTATAGACTCTATAGAATTCTTCCTGAAGCTCCGGTCTGATGGCCTGTGCTAGGATCGGTTTGCTAAGAGCTAAGTACAAACTGTCTGTGTCCATCTCACACAAATGAAAATCCTCCCTAGCTATAAACTTATCTAAAAAGTCATAATAAAATTCTAGCATGCGAAGCTTTGCGTACTGGTACACAAAGAAGCCTATTTGTTAGGGTAGATCCCATAAGGTGGTTTTCTTCAGAGTCTCTACCTCAAACACATCCTCTGATAGCATGATCATTTTCCTGAACAGAGGCTGATTCACCAACTTTGACGTGCGAGCCCCGCAACAATCTGAAACATCGGTGTGCTTGTTAGTTAATGTTTTGCCATAGGCTGCGTTTCCCAATAGTTTCATTGTCTCGGCCTTAATGGAATAGGCCGGATCGAGGTCACTGGTACGTCTTGCATCAGACACCTCTTTACCAAACCTTTCAAAACACTTCTCAGGAGTGTACTTAATGATTTGGTATATTTTGGTGACCTCTAAACCATGTGTCAGATACCATTTTAACAATGGTGTGGCCAAGAGGATCTTTTCTCCAACATAACTACCAATCAGAGTCCGACGTGAGCCGTTCAACAGCTTATGGGTCTTGGCATACTGCCTCATGAGCTCGCCAACGTCGGCTCTAGACACATCAGTGTTTTTGAAAATGGGCGTCATCTCTGAAACCAGCCATTTATGCATGTCTGATACGACGATGTCGCATTCCACCAGACCAAACAAAGTTTCGGCTCTTACAGCTTTGAGAATCTTTTCCTGGTCTATGGCTTCGTAACGTTGCCAGGGTGTGACGTATGGGAATGTGATTTTCAGGAAGCTCTTAATGGCGTTATTAGTCTTTTCGAGAGTTTGCCACTCACATGCCCACATCTCCACGACTGTGACGTTAACCTCTTTTTTCAGATACTTGCGAATCTCACGCATGTTGGACATACTAGCTAAGCCAGGGGTTTCTGGCTCACCGGGTTAACATCACGTCCATGGGTCAGCACACAGTCTGGGTGCCCTGCGGAATAAGCACCTCATGAATCTGGATAGACGGTTCGATCCTTTTTATCCCATCCATCAACTCTTTTGTGTCTTTCTCCTAGGGACATCTCCCGCCCATTAAACTGAGTTTGAAAATCTATGCCTTGACTATGTTGTACCCATGCCAACCACTCTCTGAGCTGGATGACATAAACTCTGGATCTATGGGGCTTGAACCCATCTTCTGAATTTCGTATCACAGGAAAACCCGTGAGCATGCTCTGCGTCAAAGCCCACAGGTATAGAGCGTTGGCATCGTACTATTTCAAACTCTCAACTAGCTTATCCCCTCAAATCCTAGTCTTACCTACCTCATGATACATAAGATATATGATCGAGGGGCCCCCTACATTATTTTGTCTAATTTTGTTGTGCAGATCACTCTCCTTATTGGAACAAAGGGCAAAGGAGATGTTTTTGGGTATGTTTTTAAACAAATACTTTAAGGTCACCCCGGGGACAGAAATGGCATCCTTGAAGATATCTACACCTAACCCTTTGTAAAATGCAACGCGTGCATCTAAAGCCCGAATACAAGGTTTTATGTCCTTTTTGTGTACCAGCGCAAAAAGTCTGCCAGTTTTGACATATGGTTCTCGCTCTATGCTCGCTTTGTCCTCCTTTTTGTCATTCGGCGTATTCAGCAGATGAAATATTGGAGTTTTTCAGCTGCGAATGAAATGCCTCATGTGGGGTAAAGCGAGTCTCCTGAAGTTTATCTAATGAGGTGATGTATTCGTAGCAAAACACCCCCATCGTCTCCTCAATGTGATAGGCAGATAAGTATTTTGAGTAACTAACTCCCGGGGCTAAATAGTTAACAATATCTAAACATCTAAGCTTTTTGGTGGATATGGCCATTAAATTATTATTCCTTTTCACTACATAGTTAAAAGGGTCGTCAGTGGCAGTGATGAAGGACTCTATTAGATAAGGTTTAACTAGATTTATGTCACACGTCCTTGAGTTGAACCCCAGGACCGGCATTTCCCGAGGATACTCAACTAACTTAGCCACTAGCTTGTGTTCATTTAGCCCTTCTAATGCTGTATATACCCAATCGAACTATTTTCGTAATTCGGCATACGCTGCGTCAGCGATTTGAGTCAGATAGTTAACCATCTTCCCCACTAAGTCCTGAGGATTACCAGCTGTGATGTGGAAAACGGGGTCCTTGAACCTAGGGACATTAGAGGCTATCGGCCAACTAAGGGAAACATGCTTTCCTAAAAATTTGGTGCAATTGGTTTCCCCTGGTAAATTGCTAGTCTGGAGATACGCCTCATAATAGTATGCCACTTTGAAGGGGTAGATATAATCAGTATCTACATTAACCCCCAATGAGCTGATGGTCTCCCACAGTCTCAGTCACGGAATAGACACCTCCTTTATAACTGTTTACAGTTATTCCCCCATTACAGGTCTGAATCCATTCCACAATTTTCCACACTCACTACACCCGAATGACTTGGCTACTCTATCAAAATTATTGATCTAATAAATGGTCATTATACAGTAACACCAGCACAATTTTAGAATGTTTCCCACTACTACGAAGTTTGGGGACCAAGGCCTAGGTCTCATTAATTTCAAAAAATGTTTACCTCAAAGCAATTTTCTATAGCCGTTAGGTCGATAAGCCTAACCCCAGAGAAGCTGTCTAACGATTCTACCTTTTGATAATTCTGTCACTGGTTTGCTAAGCGATATGTCGGTTTTCTAAGATCTGTTACAGGTGCCCATTAGATACCGCCAGACATCGAAAGAAGCAAAAATTGTCAGTGTATTGCTTAGAGCTAGAGTCGTTTTGTAGAATATTGATACCGTAATTGTGTCGCATGTGGTCAGGTAAATCGTCTAAGCAGACCCTATCGGGTGCTCATTTATGTGGTATATATATAAACTAGTCGCGGGGATTTCTCTACCATGTACTTAGTGTCAGGTCTGTTATGTAGGGCGTAGTTAAACATGTTGCTGCCCTGAACTATGGCTATAAAGTCGTCAAAGTCGTGTGCGTTGTTAACTAGGTGGGGGATTGTGTTGTTTGACGATGAATGGAAAAACCTAAGTTCTCTTGTCTCTGTATGTCGTAAAATCATGTGATGGGAATAATTTATCTGAACCTACATTCTGACTAGCAAATACTGGTCTTAAGGTCTTGGTCCAGTCAATTGGTTGTGTTAAGTCTGGTCAATGAAAAAAAAATTGTAGGACGAAACATGTTTGTGGATGTTCTGATATGTCCTAAGGTAGGGCCAGATGTCTCTGTATTTATTCTTCACTTCGTCGTCGGGGATTTTGTCTACGGTCTGTAGCTCCGCATCTATCTCTACTTCCTCAGCTATCTCTTTGTCGGCTTCCTCTGCTGCTTGTGTGTCTGCTGGTCTTATTCTTTTTCTTTGGGATTTGTTTGATGGTGCAGTGTCTGATGATGTAGTGTCCATTGATGTAGCGGTGTCTGTGTTTGATGGTGTCTGGTGGTGTGTTTTTATGTGATATTGTAGGCGATCTTTTCCTTTGAATAGATTACCTCAAATGTGGCATGTGTGATTTTGGGTGTTGTGTACTGTTTTAATATGGCGTGTAACACTGCGGTGTGCCGTAAAGTCCTTACCACAGACAGGTCAGAGAAAGACAGATTTTTGAATAGCGGCCATAGTAGAACCAAGAGTAGTCGATAATAGATATGGTGATAGCAAGCTTTCGGTAGTTGTCGGTAGTATTGTCCGGTTTCGGTTAGTAGATAGCACAACAGGTTTGTAGTATTTCCACCACTATTTCTCGCGTATTAAATAATGACTTGTTATGTGTTGCACCAATGATTAAGTTACAGTGAGCACTACTTTTTACACTCTTCCACTATGCTTTTACAATTGCAAGTATGGTACGTCAAACAGTGGAGAAAAGATATTTACCAAACATGTTACATCCACTATTTTGATTATATGGTTATCTGAAAATTATTTCATTTTTAAGAAATAGCAAAATATGAGGCTCTGGAGTGTGATGTCACATGATATGTAGTACTATTAAAGAACGGTGACTATATGATGTGGTAGTAGTTTGCAGCTCTGTTGCATGACTATTTATATAATAAAATATGACTTCGATGGAGCGCCACATTTCCGCTTCAATTTCCACTCGATGTACTACTGCATGGTCCATAACACTGATTTACATTAGTGACCATTTATATAATATAATATGACCTCGATGGAACGGTATCTCATTTCTGACTTAGTTAGGACCTGCTATACTACTGTATGACCTATTGCAATGTTACCACAGAACAACAGTGAGAAACGTGGAGAGCATACATACCTTGGTGTTGTAACGAGTTGAATTTTCGGTGTAAACAGCTCTCAATTTTCCACCTCTTGTCTGTTGTAGACCGTGTGAATCTGCAGAAGGAATTATAGGATCCATATAGAGCATACATACATTGTAAAGTTACACAGAATATGACACATTTTGATGTCTGCTATGCATAAGACACACAAAGCAAGGGAGATAACCACACGACAGAGGAGATAGTCAGATAGCAAGATAGATAGTAAAGGAGGTAATCACCCCTGACTTTTGTCTCGACATCCCATTTTCATTCAGAATGAGTGCACATAGATGTTTTCCATACAGTTAGCCCAACTAAGCAGATACACAATACATGTTACATTTAGCGGAGGACATACCCTTTTGTACATGGTAGATTCGTTGTTGTCCACGTGACATTGAGGGACTTGTTATTTCTATAAAAGGACGAAAAACTAGTTTTAGTGACCAGAGAAAACACACAGAATGCACTAACGTCTACCAACAGAGATCACAGGGAATGTCATTACCATCCATCACGCTCCGAGGGTATTTCTCACCCCCCCCCCCCCCCCCCATCTCTATCTTCTCTCTCTCGACCACTATCCTCTCTCGCGCCATCTCTCACTTTCTCTCGTACCAGCATTCGCGGTTGATCAGACTAGTGTTAGTGACCAGAGAAACCATACTTTAATAATGTCCGTAGAATGCACTTCCATCATCTAACAGTACAGGGAAAGCAAACGGAGGCCAGCCATGATAGTGGACTGCTACTAGCCACCCACCACGCCCCGACTCTATATCTCCCTCTCCCTCTCTTTCTTTCTCTCTCCGTCTCTCTCTCTCTCTCTCACTTGACGACAAAAAGGGCAGAGGAGTAGCTGTATTTCTATGCTTCACGTCAAAAGTGGAAGCTGAAGAAGATGATGATGTTGTTGTTGTTGATGATGATGATGATGATGGCAATCATGTTGACAGACACTACAGAAGAATATGATAGTAATGAGGAGAAGCATCATTTTCTGCTTCACACCACCGCAAGAGAGGATGATGCTGATGGTCATGTTTTCGCTTGACAACGACGGTGGAAGCCGTGATAATGATGATGCTGAATGATGGTGAATGATGATGATGGTATTTATGATAACGATGACAACCTATGGCGAAAGATGATGATGACGATTACTGAGAAACTGTATAGATACCTGTCTGATGCGTTTTGTTGTGTGTTATGCACTGGTAGACTTGTCTTCTCGTTTTTCAGTCTAGGAATGAGGAAGCCAAATACACACGTTTAGTTACTTGTACCGCCATAGTCGCCTACATTACAAACACAGGACTATAAAGTCAGCTATATTAGAATCCATACTATCAGACACAATAGCTTAGTGCGTTAGACACACAGCGGCGACCGATTTGGCAGCAGAAATTCTTGTTTTTATGACACGAACGCCGGTCTTTCAGAAAGCACTGGTAATCTTGCCAAGAATATACAATCACATAGAGAATGTTGGGGCTGACTGCGACGTCCTGTAAATGTATTTACGCTGACTGTGACGTCCTGTAAATGCCATGCGTTAAAACTGACTGCGCCGTCATGTAAAAGACAGATAGCTGTATTTATTAACAGGCATACATTTTTGTCGTGAGCGTACACGGCACATGATGATGCTGTTGATACCACTAGATGATATTGATACGGCTACATGGTTGCGCCACGTGTCGTAGTTCAGATATATACTAGCATAGAGAACGGTCATAATCCATCCTTGACCACACGGCACACGATGAAGACTCAATGTTCTTCGCTTATACGTGCTGATTATAGGCTACATGGAGCTATAGACAATTTCACAGCGTAGCTTTGGTCGAACTAGCTTTATTAGCTTTTGTTTTAATTCAATCAGAAGAAACATAGTTACAACAACTATACAAATTTGTGCCGAATTTTATTTTATTCTGTATTTATTCTGCCGACTTAACTTTACCATACTTAATGGGAACTGTGCAGGGCAAGATGTACTGCCTTGCTTGACCACGTAGCGATATAATTAGATTACTGGGCAGCGGGCAGCGACCGCAGTGCCAGATAATTTGATTAGTTTTAGTGGCAGCCCAATTCAGCTTGCATTGCTTGAGTGGTTATCTCAGGTAAAGATCATCGCGCGCTGGCAGCTCTGGTTGTTTACGGACAAAGAAAAAGTGATTCTCAAAAATATTGGTGAGGGCTTACCGGTTTTATTTTTAGTTGTTTCTTCCACGGGTTATATGTAAATATTTATATAGCTGTATGCAGGTTGTCCCAGTGGGTAAGGCATAGAAGTAGTTACCTGGATGAAGTGGCCACGTGGTATATGAAAAGACCACGGAGTTGATCCACGTCTCTGGTGATCGAGTGAGCTGGTAGACCCGGATGCGGCCTAGCACACACTGGGCCGACCGGGTAATATATTTCACACGTGTGCGAAATACGAATAACTATATTGATACTCACCACTGTCTTTTTCTGTCTCTTCTGCGGGCTGGGTCGTTCTCTTGTGTGATTCAGCACAAAATGAGACCTTAGCACCTGCGCGCTGTTTTTATACCCTTGATCACGTGGTACAGTATAACTATAGCATTAACAGGTTCAAACCTGTCGAAACTTTGTTTCTATACGATCCTGCATAGAAAACTGCTGACATTGCTAATTTTACCATTAAAACAGGCTGCGAAATGTAGAATGTTTACAGCAAGCATGTTCAGACATGTTTTCAGCACTCTCTCATGGGTTTTTCTCGACTGCCCACGAGTATGTCTGGTTGGTCACGAAAAGGGCAGAGAGATATGTTGTAATATTCTAAAGTTAGTGAGGAGTGTGTTTTTATGTACCAGCACACAGAGTTTTATGTACCAGCACACAGATGAAGAGAAAAAAATAAACAAATGACAGCAAGAAAGAACGACAGAATGAAGGAAAGAAATAAAGACAGAATGGAAGAGAAAAGAGAGAAAGAAAGACAGAAAGATAGTAACAGGGCCGCTTGGTATATTTTAAGACTCCCTGGCAGCATTTAGACTTTTACTATCTACAAACTCAACAGTAATTTCACATGTCATGAGTTGACCTCGTGGGTGAACTGTTGTAAAATTTGTTACGCGCTTTTTCAAAGACATTTTAATAAGCTATTTAATTATATCTTCTTCTTCTTCTTCTTCTTCTTCTTCTTCTTCTTCTTCTTCTTCTTCTTCTTCTTCTTCTTCTTCTTCTTCTTCTTCTTCAGCGTTCCGAGCCATTGAGGTTCTTTGCTGCAAATACAATCTGTCTCCATTCGTCTCTCTGGTAGACCTTCTCTTGCCAGTCGTTGATTCCAAGTGCTTGTAGGTCTGTATTTAATTATATTATTTGAGAATAATAGTTTTATATTCAGATTAATAATCTTCGTTATACCTACTAGAAATATAGCCATTTATTATGTTATTAGGCTTAATGTGTTAGTGTTAATGTTTGCGTCGCTAGTATCTATTACGTATAATCTGGCCTAGAGTTGAAACAAGGATACCCACTATGGGCGCCGGGGGAATGTTGGTAACTATCACTCTGAGCCGTGAAATGTTATTCACAGTTCAACTCTGGATACTCGGGGTAACTCGGGTGATGGGCCAAATAATTTTTTTCCAATCTGTCATATTGACTTTGGTCTTATCACCGAAGGGGTCGATATCTGTATGATTGGGACTCGATCACACCACGTGCCCAGTCCAGTTCGCGCCGGTTCGCGTGACGACGTTCGGTCCGGTTTGCGTCGGTTCGCGGAGCCACCCGCGTGCTCCTGGAGACACTGCCACCCATGGACCGGAAGTAGTCAACCGGAAGTACCCCAAAAATGCCCGCCAATGTTTTCAAAAATAAGTAGGTCACTTAGGGTCAGTTTCGTGACGTCACGTTAGGGTGCTAGATTCTTCATATAGTAAAATACGACGCCATTTTAGGGTGCTGCACCCTAAATGCTAAGTAGTTACCTCCTAGGTTACTACTAATATGTCCAAAATTAACTATCAGCAACAACTCTATCACTCTAAAACTAGATGGTTCAGTTTGTTTCAGCTGTTGAGAGGTTTTTTAGGCTGTTTACTGCTTTGAAAGAATATTTTCTTTCTATAAACCAACCACCTGCTATGATTTAAAAAAAAAAATTTTTTGAGAACAATTTTCAGAAGTTACC
>JACEFZ010022763.1:0-270000 GCA_014155875.1 Cepaea nemoralis
AGCCCTGGTTTTGTCGTATGCCATGTGACCAGGCACACGGTGACTCATGTGCCTGTTTTTAGCACAGTTAGGCGGTGTTGTACCGGTCGTCCCCGTTTGCTGATTCTCATGGTTTCATTTGTAAAATTCTAGTAAGAAAGGCTTATTAGTTTAAGGAACCATGAAGCATTTTTGGTCACTTTAGATTTCTTTCAATAATTTTAGATAAGAACACACTAGGATCAGCTTTCTGCTGTTGTATGAATTTTTTGTCTGTTGGTAATCATCTGTGCCAGTTGGTAAAAAGCACAGTAGTCTTTCATCTTGTAGTGTGTCTTGATGTTTTACAGGTGTCTGCTCTAGTTGTTGCATTAGCTGCATTTACTTTTCCCATGCAGCTATTTCATCACTAGTACCTTGTTTTAGTTGGGTAAGCAACCCAAAATCAAATCAGTACAAGGGTTGTAAAGTATTGCACAAGTAAAGGTACCAGAAAGGAAAGGGAGTGTTAATACGGGCTTTGGCCAAAGGTAAGTTTCATGTTACCCGAAAAGGTTCGGCATTTGCAGAGTCGCCGTATAATCACCGTGTAACTCACTATAGATCCTTTCTAAGACCAATAAGGGTGCTGCCGCTGTCCAGTAACATGGCATGGTCTATCGTTGACCATTGCATTGTGGAACACCAAATTGCCTCTGGAGGCTAATGCTGTATTGACATTCTCAGTTGAGAACGGTACTGTATCTCCACATTCTAATTTTCCGTGTGCATGAGATTGGGACAATGTTTCACAACTGTCAAAGCTTAACATATCGTTTACACAACACACATCTCCAGAATGTCTAAAGGTAATACATTTCAACATCACACTCAATCTCTCTATTACTAACAGAAGATGTTTAATCAAAAATAGCATTGTTGGCTTTCATTACGTTGGCGGCCCAGGCACTTATTTGAATAATGGCCGTAGCTGGAACAGAAAAAAGCCTTTACTGCACGCCTGTATGCTTTCTTTTATTTTGTTGCTTCTTAATGACATTTTCAAGATGTGCCGGATAGTTAGGCGCTTATCGCACATAGAAGAAGTGTCATGAAAAATTGACAGTATATGCATTTTGATATTTTCCTGTCTTCTGGTTGATTTTCTGAACTGGTTTTCTATTCTTCTGATAGTTTTGTTTGGTTGGTCTTTCACAAATGAAGCTATCTCAGAGTCATTTGAGGTCCTAAAAATATCTCTGTTTGCAGAAAAATATGCCGAGCCTTTTTTTTCAAATTGCTGTGATGTTCTCAATGTCTGACTGCTGCAAAAATTTGGCAAAAGGAATGGTATAGTGGATAGACTTTATCCATGGCTATAAAATTTTAAGTCTATCAAAGTCTGTTCCTATGTTAGCTGCTTTAAGCCCACTATCTAGTACAATTTGAACTTTGAGACGTAAATCAATGAATGTCTCATAGGTTTAGGTTTTTAAAGTGAGAACTGAACCTGATACCCAGGGGCTCAAGTAAAAAGTGCTGCATAATCTATCATGGATGTATTGATAGTTAATCCTGAGTTCAATTGGTAAGATTCTATCACTTTAAGGGGCTCACCACTCAGATTCCTTCATATAACATAGCCTCCATCTCTAATGGAACTTGTGATATTTAAATTGATACTCTACTTCTCTGTCCAGGCTGTATGGAATCTTCTTTACAATATGGTTTGATAATGTTTTTGTATTTATGAACTTATTTCCTCTTGTTGACTTTTAGTTTAGTGGCAGAGATCTCTGCGTGTGAGTCTACGTCCTACCTTTCATCTTCAGCTGTGTCTCTGATTCAACTTGTATTTGCTTTTCCTTAACTCTAGCCATCTCATCTATTTCTTTTGTTTTAGTTCTCTTCTTGATCTAGTTGCCTTTGCTTTAGTCTTTCTCTGATCTAATTGCTTTTGCTTTAAAAACTAATTCCTTTTGTTTAATTCCTTATCTTGTTCTAACTGTTGTTTGTTTAATCGTCTTATCATGTTCTACCTGTGTATTTAATCTTCTTATCTGTTCTAACTGTTGTTGTTTATCTTTCTTACATGTTCTAACTGTTGTTGCTTAATCTCCTTTTCTTTTTGTTTTGTTATCTCAGCTAGTTGTGCCATATTTTTTTGATGCTTTATTTCCATTTTCTTTTCGTCTAGTTTCTAATTCTGTTTTCTTCTCGTGCCCATGTCCTCTCTCTCGTATTCCAATTTTTTGTGCGTTCCTCTCTCTCTGCCTCCTCTTTCGTATACGTTCATGCAGTTCAGCATCTTTTGCTTCTTTATATCTTTGATCAGAATATTTTTCTAATTCTTTTCCTGTGTGTCCTAATGCTTGCCTTCCATTACAAAATCAAGTAACGTTGACATGATGTTTGGTAATTATTTACTGTTGAAAGGGACTGGACTCTTTTAATTACTTATTTCCTTGATATGTTGTGTTTCTTCTTATCTGAGCACTATCAACTGTACTCTTTGTATATACCCTGAAAAATTTAACCTGAAAAAACAGAGCACAAAAGTCTGCTAATGCATCACAATCTGAAAAAGAGATGCACTATTAATCACATTGCATGCCAAAAATATTGAGTATACTCAACTTAATGTTCCCGAGAATCAGGGAACAGCAATCCGGCAACACAGGTCACCTTGCTTGGCACTTTGGCATCGACACACGTTTTGTAATCAGGACACCTTGTTGGCACACCGACTACACACGCGTTATCTACTCAGCTGTTGTTCACCCTGATTTGCAGAGCAGCAATAATTAACACCTAGTAAACGAAATGATCTTCTAGACAAATTGGGACAATGACAATGACAAGCTCACGAACAAACAGAATTTAGGTTAATTAATATTTAATGTCACTGTCCTGTCTTCGTTCTAACCGTATATGCCTTTCGTCACTAACCTAGTTTACTCTATGTAAGTGTTGTGCAGCTCAAGTCTAATTTGCATGGCCAGAAAATAGTCCCTTCGTGACGGTAAACAAAAAAAAAGTACGAACAAAAATATCCATAACTGCTTTTAAATAAATAAAAATATCATAATAATGTTTAAATAAATAAATATATTCAATTACTAACTTAAATAAACAAATAATAGATAATATAATGTACAGATTCAGGCGGGCAGCAGCTTGACGATTTTGTAAACACTCGAATGCTGAATGCAAATGGCGTAGGAAAACTGCTGGTCAATTATCCTACGTCAGACGCGCAGCGCTATTTTTAGCTTGCAAAAATCGATAATGTCGGCTGGCTGTGTATCGCTCCGCAATGAATCATCTTTGGTACTTATTCATAAATCACTCGGTAAATACATAAATAAATGGAAGAAAATAAGAATATCAATACTTACAAATTTGAAGAACACATGATTTAACTAAACATTAATTTAATAAACACAATTAAGCAATATATTGTCACGATAGGCACAATTCCGCTCGCAACTTGTTCTTGTCTGCACAAATTACCGTCACTGACACAAATTAAACCCTAGTCTAAAGCCGTGGAAGAGTGGATTAGCTTGAACTTTCGTCCAAGCTTCACTTCTGACACCACATTAATCCTTGCCTGTCAACAACTCATGTGCCAGGCATCATCGGATTCTTCTCCCACACCATACAAGAAACTTGCAAGACGTGTGCGAGGAAAATAAATGGTACATTTTATTGCCGTTGGCTCGTTACAAGTATATGACAGTCGCTATTAAACCCACACACAAAGCCACAGAATTGCCTATCACTAGTTTCCTAAAGCCTATGCTAATTCTCTATCCAGTTGGTTACACAAAACTCCTATCAACTATTCTACGATGTGAACACTACAAGTCCCGTCCCCAGTCTGACTGTTTTCTCCTCGCGTGGTTACACACCACGCGGATGCACCTTGAAGCGTCCTTTGCCTTTTGCGTGTCGTGGCACTTGCCACGCTTCCATTAGCTTTCTCTTGCTGAGTGGCGTTCGTGGCTATCATGTAGGCGGGATGCTGTCGTGACCAGAGTGTTAACCATCTGGTCCACGCCTCCGTGTCTCATGAGAGAACCAGTTAACCATCTCCCATTCCACCATCTCCCCTGCCCTTACCTCGGGGCACCGTATCACCTCTTGGTCTCCTCGAGGTTGACTGCTCTTCCCGGTGGAGGGGTTACGTTCCAGTCTTTGACACATTCTCATTCTTTTCCAAAACATACTACACAACAATAGCTTCTAACAAAATGACAAATTAATTTAATAAAGAAAAGTGTCATGGTATGTGCATAGTGTATGTGTAGAATGTCTGTCGTATAATCTAGAGTGTATGCAGAATCAGACCAAACAGCTCAGGAGCAAAGTCTGCTTCATCACAGTACTGGCCACACAACAGCACCATATATCAAGTACAAGAAGACCTCACCAAATGATGCGTCTCTCCGGCCAAGTGTCGACTTCCTCCAATAGCTCTTGGATAGTCCGGATGCCTGGTCACCAATAGTGGGTATAGTCCAATACTGACCATGAATCTGACACACACAGTGTAACTAATATGTCACTAAAAGTTCTGTGATCTGATAACCCTTGTACAGTAAAATAATGTTTACTGTCACTTTGAAACTAAATGTTAGTAGTTAATTGCAACGCGATAGCCTACTGCTGCCGATGCTCCTATAATACGTTCTCATAATGCACATTACTACACTCGATTCCTAAGAATAATCTAATTTGGGTCTATTTAATTAAATACCATATATTTATTCCTGTTTGAAATCGAGATTACGAAATCACACAATGGATAAATGTCCGCGGATGTAAATCAACATAAGACACTGTAGTCTCTCTCCATAATCAAACCAGGAATATCACACACGTCCTTGTTGTCTCACAACATTTGGTCGACTCCCGCCAAAGTTGTTTATCCAGACTGTTTTTATACTGTGTCTGAATGACGTCACAAATCTGACTAGACACTAGGCGTCCAGAAGCTATTTTTTCTCTCTCCTTTTCCGACTCGATGTAACAACCCGCCGGCTGTCCCGCTTTCATCTGGGGAATTGTCCCGGTACTCCACAAAGTCTTGCCGGCCTGTGATCTGGAGAATCTTTTCCCCACAACAAAAGACAGCCTGTCTCCAACTTCAAAGGATGGCTGCCGCCTGTAGACGAATGGCGAGACAGTCTTTCATCGATCGACAACTCCAAGAATTTCCGCGGCAATGTCCAAGATAGGAGAAATTTGTTACTTGTTCTAGTATCTCTCCGTTTATTGTGATGTTCATTGATGACTTTTCCTTTTCACTGCTAATTATCATAGTTTTTTTTTTGTTTTTTTTTTTTTTTGGGGGGGGGGGGGGGGGTGAGTTATATCTACGCCACATTCTACACTGTGCCTGTTTACTTGTTCCACTAGGTCTTGTAACTCTTGCTCGCTTTCTGCTAGTTACACGGTATCATCAGCATATCTTAAATTGTTTATGATTCTTCCATTGACACTGAGTCCAGGCATTTCAACTTGTTTAAAAATTATTTCTGTATATAGTTTGAAGAGGCTTGGGGACAGAACACATCCTTGCCGTACTCCTCTTTTTATCTCTATAGGCGACGAATAGTTATTACCGCATCTAATAGACGCCACTTGTTCCCAGTACAAGTTACTAATAAGTCTGATGCCCTTTCCGTCTACTCTGTCGTATTATATATGTATCGTCCCTGGGGTGAGGGGAATCAACACCGACATTCTTTTAACCCCATATCAATATCTTGAGGATCTCCCAGCTTTCTGTCCACAACACCTCGTCAGTCCCTGGATCTCTCTCTCTCTCTCTCTCTCTCTCTCTCTCTCTCTCTCTCTCTCTCTCTCTCTCTCTCTCTCTCTACTACTGAACCAGGCCCCCCTCTCATTCTTTTCCCCAAAAAACACACTGCACAACACTGGCTCTAACAAAAACAACAAATTAGTTTAATAGAGAAAAGTGTGATGCATGTGCAAAGTGTATGTGTAGAATGTCTGTCGTATAATCTAGTGTGTATGTAGAGTCAGACCGAATAGCTAAGGAGCAAAGTCTGTTTCCTCACTGTACTGGCCACACAACAGCACCATATATGATGGACAGAAAACCTCACCCAAATGATGTGTCTCTTAGGCCAAGTGTCGACTTCCTCCGATAGCTCTTAGACAATCCGGATGCTTGGTCATCAATAGTGGAAACAGTCCAATAATGATCACCAGTCTAACTCACACAGTGTAACTACTTTGTTCATACAAGTTCTGTGATCAGAGAATCCTAAAAAATACTGTTACTGTCACTTTGGAAAACTCAATGTTAGTATTTAACTGTTCATAGGAATTCCCCAATTGTAACACTCACTGTTAATTGGTAATGATAGGAATTCACCAAATGTAACTCAAACTGTTAATTTACCAGGTATTTATATCTACTAGTGTTCCTGGTACCGGTGTTATTGTCAGTGTATTGATTTTACTGTGATGTAAACTATCACTCAGGAAACACCCTTAAATAACCATCGTTTCCTGCTTAGCAGAGACCAGGTTCCTCCAGACCCTCTGGGTTATGGGTCCAGTGCAAAAGCCTCTCAGTAAACTCTGCCTTCAATACTCGAGCCATGACTTTTCTTCTAGCTTCTTGGTAAACCTAGTGGAATCTGTTGAATAGAGAACACACCTGGTGAGAGCAACCCGATTCCAACCTTTACTAGGTGAGTGTAGTCCGACGGCAGCACTCAGATATATAACAGAGAACCAACCTCTGTCATAAGGCCGAGGAGCTCATCACATAGGTCTGAGTCATGGTAAGACAAGGAAAGACCAGAGGAAAAGGGCAGAAACCCAGTATATACCCTACTGGAAGATCCTACCATTTGACATTTCCCCCATCCCCCAACCATCCTGAATCTCTCTAAATATTATCCCACTACATTGTCCTTAACTCACTGAGTTAAATGATATCTCACACCAGCTAGTTTAAGCTACGCGATAGGCTACTGCTGCCGACGCTCTTATAATACGTTCTATCAACGCACATTACTACACTCGATTCCTAAGAATAATCCAATATAGGTTTATTTCATTAATTACCAAATATTTATTCCGGTTTGAAAATTGGGACTACTAAATCACACGAAGGTAACATGTCCAGCCAATGTAAATCGACAGAAGACACTGTAGTCCCTCTCCAGAATCAACTCGGAATAACACACAGCGTCCTGGTGGTTTCACAACATTTGGTCAACTTCCCCAAAGTTGTTTATTCCCAACTATTTTAATACTGGGTCTGTATGACGTCACAAACTGTCTAGACACTAGACAGTCTAGGAAGCTATTTTTCTATCTCCGTTTCCGACTTAATGTCAACAACTGGCTGGTTGTCCCTTTCATCTGGGGAATCATCCCCGTACTTCAAAAAGTCCCGCTAACCGGTAATCTGGAGACCTGTTACTTCCACGACAAAAGATCTTGCCGACTTCTACCCAGACAGTTTGTCTATCACATCAAAAGGATGGCTGCCGCCTGCAGACGTTTGGCGCCTCAGTCTTCCCTCGATCAACAACACATGAAAAGAATACCGGCTGTTTGTAGACGTTTTGGTGCGACATTCTGTCATCGATCGACCTCCAAGATTTTATGTGACATACTCCTATATCTTGAAAGCACGTAATTAGTCGTGCATGTTGTACTCTATCACAAGCTTTCTTGTAGTCTATAAAACAAACATATATACTTTTCTGAACTTCTATATATTTTTCAATTAACATCCTCAAACATATTATTGCTTCTCTGGTGCCGCTGTATTTGCGGAACCCAAATTGTCCTTCAGCTACTTCATCTATTTTATGTTGAATTCTTTCTTGTATGACCTTGAGTAGTATCTTAGTTATGTGGCTCATTAAGCTAATAGTTCTGTAGTCCTCACAATCAACAGCTCTTGGCTTCTTCGGTAGTTTGATGAAATGAGGATGTTCCCAGCATTATATATATCATTACATAATTCTGTGATAGTATCAATGCCAAAGCTGGATAATGATTTTATCATCTCTGTTGTTATCTTGTCAGGACCTGCGGCCTTCCCTTCTTTCATCTTTTTAATAGCCTTTTCTACTTCAGCCGTTAATATTGTTGGTCCATCTTGAGTATTATATGATGTTGGTCTATTGACCCTGTTGTCCCAGAATAAATCTTCTGTGTACTCTGTCCATCTTTTTATTATGTCAGTGTTATCAATGATACTTTCTCAATTCTTTCCTCTGATACAACCGTTTCCTGTTATATTGTTTTTCTTCTTTGTAAATCTGTTTATATGTTCATGTAATTATTTCGAGTTGTGCCTTATTTCCAGATCCTCTATTTTTTTTTTTCTGCAACCACTCTTCTTTAACAAATCTGCACCTGTGACATATTTCATTATCTATTAATATATACTCCGGAGTGTTCTTTGCTTTCTTTCTTTGATTCATTTTGCTCAAGATTTCATCGGTTATCCATGATTGTTTTTTTTTCTTATTTACCTTCACTGGCAAGGTGGTATTTGCAATATGTATACTGGTTTTTACACTTTCCCATTTTGTATAATTTTATCCTCAAGATTTTCACGTCTATATTGTTCCATACTTTCAATGATTAGCCCATCAAATCTTTTTTTTTACTTCAACCAGGTATAGTTGTCTTATTTCTGGTTGTTTCAATGCCGATATATCTACTTGAGGTGTCTGCGATGTCCTTATTCCTGGGTTTTTAAGTTTTATTTGTAATTTTAAGACTACAGGATTGAGGTCAGAGTTGATATCAGCATCAGGGTACGTTTTAATATTTTTAACATTGTTTTTAAATCTATTTCTAATCATTGCTTGAAATAAGTTCTGTGAATTTAAAGGCGTCCGACTTGATATAGAAAAGACTGAACCTTGATAGCACTGTGTTTAAGGAAGATGCTTGCTAGCATCAAGATGCGGGTTCATCTTCATAGAGGGTGGAATGTTTTTTTACATGTGTGCGGGAGTTTACTTAACCTTATATAGTTTACATCCAAGTTTTCACTATTTACACCAGATATTTCATTATTTCAACTGCAAATTTCAAAATTTACATCAGCGATTTGATTATTTACGCCATACATTTCATGATTTACGTTAACAATTTCATTATTTACATAGGAGATGCCATGATTTGCAGCATGGATGATTATTTCCATACAGCTTTCAATATTTCTCCCCCGATGGTGTTTCCACCTTGTCGTGGTGGGGGAGCTTGAGTTTCTCAATGACCCTGAGAGCTATGCCGGCGGTAGCGTAGCTACCAGCAGGGCCTCCCAAGCCGGACAGGTCAAAGGGTAGAGAACAGACAAAGAGAAACACCCTGGTCCTCCAGGTTGGGGGTTGAAGCGTGGGGTTAACATCCCCACCTTTGTAAAAACCTTTCTTTGTTACGAAACAAATACATGAGCCTCGATATCGGACTGACTTATCTGGACAACGACCTTGGAACGTTAAAGGACTTTTGAGATTTGGAACATGGAATGTACGGACACTATATCGAGCTGGAGCGGCCGAAGAACTAACCCGGGAGCTGGTTGAATATCAAATGGATATCACAGCAATTCAAGAAATAAGGTGGCCAGGAGAGGGTACTTTAGAGCAAAATGGAATGATTATAATATATGGAGGAAACACCCAAAATAAACATGAATTAGGAACAGGATTTGTCATCAAAAAAGAGTTATGGGGGAACATTTTAAACTTTAAAGCTTTTAATGACAGGATTAGTAAATTACGAATAAAAGGTAAATGGAAAAATATAACGATGATTAATGTACATGCACCTACTGAAGAGAAAGAAGATGATATTAAAGAAGACTTTTATAATGATCTGGAAGATGTCATAGAAGAAACCCCCAAACAGGACATCCTGATTGTGCTGGGAGACTTCAATGCAAAAATAGGTAGAGAGCAAACTAATAAAAAAGTGGCCGGTATGGAAAGCCTACATACAACTTCAAATGATAATGGATGGAGAGTCATCAACCTGGCAGAAGCCAAAGGACTGCAGATTAGCAGTACCAGACTACAAAGAAAGGATATACACAAACAAACTTGGAAATCATGTGACAAGAGAACCTATAATCAAATAGATCACATTTTAATTAACAACAGAAATGCATCAAACATACAGCAAGTCAGAAGTTATAGAGGAGCTGAGTGCCACAGTGACCATTTCCTCGTTGGAGCAAAATTTAAAATAAAACTTAAGAGAGCTTTCTATACTAAATTACAAAGATTACACCCAACATATAACAGAGAAAAACTACAAGACATTACAGTCAAAGAGAAATTTACAGATGAAATAAAATGTAAACTTGAAACTTTTCAAAACCCTTTGGAGGAAAGCGTTGACCAAACTTGGTTGAACATCAAGAATACACTTCAATCTACCGCAGAAGAATGTCTCGGTGTGTCAACCACGCATAGAAAGAACAGATGGTTCAATCAAAAATGTGAAGAAGCAGTCACTAAGAAGAAGAATGCCAGACATGTATGGTTAAATGACATCAATAACATCCAAAAGGAAGAGCATTATAGAAATGAATGTAAAGAGGCTACAAAAATAGTCAGACAGCAGAAGCGAGAATATATGAGTAATATAATCAAAGATATGGAAACTAATCACCAGAAAAATGAATCCAGAAAGTTTTTTAAAGTACTGAAGTCAATGAAACGAGGGCACCAACAAAACACATATGGTTTAAAAGACAAAAATGGGAATATGATAAATACCAATGAAGAAATGTGCAACACATGGAAAGAATATTTTATTGAATTACTAAATTGTGAAGCTCCAAGTAACATTTTCCCACAGGAAGAGGTTCTAACATGCGAACCACAAATTGAAGAACCTACATTTGAAGAAATCCTATATGTAATCACACGACTTAAAAACAATAAGGCAACTGGGACTGATGGAATTGCTGCTGAATTTATAAAGGCAGGTGGCCATGCATTACATCTAAAGCTATACGAACTAATAATAAAAATCTGGAGGACAGAAGAATTACCCCATGACTGGAAAGAGTCATTATTGATACCTATCTTTAAGAAAGGAGACAAGTTCCAATGTGGAAATTATAGAGGAATATCACTACTGTCCACAAGCTATAAGATACTATCCGCAGTATTACTAAATAGACTAAAACCATATTCAGAAGACATATTAGGTGACTACCAGGCGGGTTTTAGACAAAACAGATCAACAATAGATCAGATATTTATCTTACGACAAATAGCCGAGAAACATTGGGAATATAAAAGAGATCTCCATAACATTTTTGTGGATTTTAAAAAGGCTTATGATAGTGTCCATAGGAATAGTCTATGGAATGTTATGCAGGAATTTGGAATACCAAGGAAGTTAATTAACATGACCAAACTATGCATGGAAGATACTTATAATATAGTAACATATAAAGGCAGGAAATCAGACCCCTTCCAAATAACATCTGGCTTGAAACAGGGTGATGCACTATCGCCGCTACTCTTCAATCTGGCTCTAGAGAAAGTTGTAAGGAAGGTAAAGGAGGAATGTGATATTGGAGGAACATCCAAGCTGCTTGGTTATGCAGATGATATAGATATTATAGGGCAAAGTGAACAAAAGACATTAGAAATATTGACTCACTTAAAGGAAAAAGCCCAACAGATGGGGCTGGTTATCAACCAAGATAAGACAGAATATATGGTAATTTCAAGAGACGGAATGGCTAAAAACTCTGGCCACATACAAATAGATAATATGACCATTAAAAGAACGGAAACATACAAATACCTGGGTACAATCTTCAACTGCTCCAACATCATAAGGGAAGAAATACAAACTAGAATCAACTCTGGAAATAAGATATACTATGCACTACAACATCTACTAAAATCAAAGGCGCTATCTCGTAACACCAAAATCACAATATACAAAACACTGATCAGACCAGTTGTGCTGTATGGCTCTGAAACCTGGAGTACAACGAAAGGAGACGAAGCCTTGTTACAAACCTTTGAG
This sequence comes from Cepaea nemoralis, assembly GCA_014155875.1. NCBI lineage: Eukaryota > Metazoa > Mollusca > Gastropoda > Stylommatophora > Helicidae > Cepaea > Cepaea nemoralis. The sequence goes on from JACEFZ010022763.1 coordinate 12,031, forward strand.
AACAAAATTTTAAGACGCATCTTTGGACCCATTAGGGATACACAAAGTGGAGAGTGGAAAAGAAGAAGTAACAAAGACATTTATGATTTGTTTAAGTCCCCGCTAATCACTGGTATCATGAAGGCTAATAGACTACAATGGCTGGGGCATATAGAAAGAATGGAAGATAATAGGGAAACAAAACTCGCTTACACTCAGGAAATAAATGACCGTAGACCCCGAGGTAGACCAAGAAGGCGGTGGAGAGATAATATACATACAGACCTACAAGCACTTGGAATCAACGACTGGCAAGAGAAGGTCCACCAGAGAGACGAATGGAGACAGATTGTATTTGCAGCAAAGAACCTCAATGGCTCGGAATGCTGAAGAAGAAGAAGAAGAAGAAGCTTTCAATATTTACACGAGAGATTTTATTGAAGACGGTAAAACGATGCGAGGAAATGTGATGAACATCGAAGTTTCTAATGTCTTAAAAGGGTGGTTTAAAATACGTGGTTTCCTTTCATCTGATTTCCCATCCATGTTTTTTTTTCTTTTAGTCTTTCAACGTCAGGTTAAGAAGCGATGTCTAGTTGGGCAATATCTTATACTTCATACATATTGATGTTTGTGGCCTCAGATATTCCGCAACTACATCGGTTGCCGTGGCTACCTCTTGCTAAGTTTCCCTAGCATATAACTTCTTAAACTCTTTGTGGGCCGCAGTCTTGTTATAGCTTCCTGACATGACAAAACCATTAGATTTCATTTATGTTTTCATTTAATCTATTACTGGTGCTGTCATCACTTGGTTTCTCATATAATCGTTTAATACAAGACTTTTTCTATATGAGGACTGGACATAATCGGAACCAGCCCCGGTGATGACAACACGAGAAACAACAAGCACGTAGTAGGCCCGACCAAGAACCGGTCTTATCAGGGCCAGCATAAGACACAAAGAAAACAACCAGATAGCACAAAATAACTTTATCCGACGAACAGAGCGGAACCATTAACACCAGTAGGAATTAGAATTAACAGTCCACACAACCACGGCTCTCAACAATAACCACCGCTGAGGAAGCAGGTTAGACGAGACCGAATTTGGAATTTTTTTATTTTGAAAAATTAGAATTGGAATTGGAACTTCTTCTATTCGTATAGTCCATGCCGTGTGGCATTGATGACCATGTCTGTCCACAGCCTTCTATCTCTATCTCTTGTGCTGCCGATCCCGATGTTTCTCCATATCATGACGTAAAAATCTCCAGCTACTTCACTCTTGGTCACCCCCTGCTTCTCCTTTTTTTGAACATTCCCGTTGTGATTACTTACTCCAGCTTCCCCCTTCACACGACAAGCCCAAAGGATGTAACTGTATTCTTCTGATGCGAGTAACCAGTTTTCCTTCTGGGTTGTTTTTTTTCCCCCAAGACATCTACATTGTTCCATGTATCTGTCCACGGTGTTCTCACAATTCTTCTTAAGACACGGAAAAAAGATTTACACAGTCAAGCATTATTACGATTAAAAACCCAAAAAAAAGACTAAGAAGTTGTACTTACCAAGGTAATGAGTTGGGGAACCCTTTGAGACAACTAAGACAGTTCATAAATAAAGACATACGTACTGTTTGCGCTCATAAAAGTAGAAGGCAGAGGTTGAGACTACGGGACGCACTAGAAAATATCATTTTTTGTATCAGGTCCGTTGAAGAACTTCGCTATCCTTACGGCCAGGCGATAAACTACTCTGGATCCATTGCCAGATCCCCTGCCTCATACATATTCATGCCCCAAGTGTCCGCAGTGTCATGTGTCCATCTTCGTGCTGGCTAACCATTTCACTTCTTACACGAACCATGGTCTCCGTCACCGCCCTTTCCAAACCATTGTGACCAGAGCCGTGTGGTAAAATTTCTCAATACGATACAAGACATCAAAATGCCGCCCCTTAATGATGCAAGTCTTCGCTGCTTAAGCCGCCCCCTTACGGTGCCGCCTGATGTGGCCGCCTCTCCGTATCGTAGCAGGGCACGGCCATGACAGGGATGCGAATTATGAAATATGGCCAAAGTATTAGATATTTCAGTTGCAAAGACAGTACTCATCTGCCAGTTTCCTTCGATGTTCAGATATGAGAGAATGTCAATAGTTTTCTTCTTCTTCCTCGATGATATTCTAAGAATTTTCAGTGGTTGTTGTTGTTGTTGTTGTTGTTGTCGTCGTCGTCGTCGTCTGTCGTCGTTGTTGCTGCCTTCCAATTATGCCATTACGCGTCGTGGGGAGAGGTTATTAAAATTCCACCGCCTATGACTAGTGCCTTTCCTCCATGCTTCATGAGCAGTATTTTTCTAGGGTAAAGCGAATTCCCTAACGGTTTGCTAGACCTGGCATCAGTTCCCTACCTATTTAATCTTTGTATATTTGCTGCTACCACCATGTCACACTCACGGACAGACTCCTCGTTACAACTTTGAGGCGTTCCGCCATAACGGGTTTAAAGTACTGAATAAATAAACTAGTCTGGCAGGTCTCAGTCTGATGTGACTGAGCTACCGTATAAGATTAGACGATAATACCTGCTTTCTGTTAGCGCTGAATGTTTGGCGGCGCTCATTAAACTAGACACACCATATTGCACCAGCGGCTTCGGGCGGGGGAGAGCAATAGGGAGGGTACAAGCCTTAAACTTAAACTAGTGCGACGAAATACAACCATAAAGACTAAATGTCATGGCGTGGCAGGGCAGGCCAGGCCTAAAGCCTTGTTCGGCAACTGGTCTAGGATCGAAAGGGAACAATGCTTTGTTGATTCTGTAGTTTCTGCAGCGTCTTTTGGTCCAGACGCATTGATGTTACCTTTCTTCTGGAGTAAATTAAGCAAACCGAGAGAGTGATCATGCTGCATGGTCAACACATGGTCTCTACAATTCAGCCCAGGCTTTGTGCTATAGAGAGGTATAACTCCATCCCTGGTCCCAGGCATGGGTTGTTGTTATTATGCCAGTCAAGTAAAGAAGTGTACTCATTTCAAGTACCGGGCCTCCATAGAATCCCGCATTGTCATGTATAGCTTTAAAAGCCTCGCTTTTCTTGTTTAGCAATTGAAAACTGATCTATCGCTGACATCCGTATGTTGACACAGGAAAGATGTATCTTTTCACTAATGTTAATTTAACTTATTTGTTGGTGTTGACCCATAATCTTAATACCCAGTTAGTCGTTAGTCGCTGTTGGAACTTCACGGCAAAGGGTTGCCCCATAATGCCCCGTTCCTTTACCAGTGAATATCACACAAAATACTCCTCACTTTACCATGTGGAAAGTGGAACAGACAGGCGTCTCGACAAACTAACAGCCCTCACAGGTATACTATGTGTAATGCCGCTGCCAGAATGCCAACACAAAAGTCAGCCATAAAATGTACAGCTTATCGTCGATGGAAGCGGCAGTCACTAGAAAACAACACATTTCTGCATAAGGTAAACCCAGTTAATTCAGCAACCGGTGGCCGCCATTTTTCCCAACATGCAGTTCACGACACAAATAGCCGCGGACGGGCACTCCACGTGAAATCCACAGCTCACAGTGTCGCTCCACGCACTCAACTCAGTAGCAGGGCGACAGAACCATAATCTGAATACTGTTGACCTCTACATTGTTGTGGCCATCGACCTCTGGCTTTTTTAAATAGACCTGATTGTTATTGAAGTCACGGTCCTTGAAAGTTAGAAACAGATTTCTTGTGTGACACATAGAACCAGATTTAACATACTGCTGCGAATCCTGGTCAATTAGTAAACAGGCGAAAAAATCCCTGGAAGCCTTGGAGATGTGGTTTTATAGAAGAATGCTGAAAATTTATTGGACAGCCAAAATGAGCAATCAGGATGTGTTAAGAGAAGCTGAGTCGCAAGGTCAACTAATCACAAACATCAGAAAGATGCAGTCATCGTTTCTTGGCCACGTTATGAGAAGACAAAAATTGGAACATGCTGTGGCAAACGGACAGATTTGCGGAATGTGAGATAGAGGAAGACAACATGAGAAGATTCTTGACAGACTTGTGTCATGAAACGGAAGGGAGTCAACACACTGAACTTGATCCATGACGTCGGAGATCGTAATTTGTGGAGAGGCATGATCACCTACGCCAGCCGGTCAGGCACTGGATTATGATGATGATTGTTATTATCTATGGAGCCAAGATATTCACAGTTTCTGACGTATTTAGTTTCATCCTTAGTGATTGTGATGTTTCAGTGGGATATAGATTTGCAAGCCCTGGAGATGTGGATATACAAACGAAAAGGTCGTATTTCATGGAAACAAAAACAATCAAATGCAGAGGTCCTAGAAAAACTGGGAATGAAGAGAGAGTTGATGAAAGAAATAAAGAGGAGACAAGTGAAATATTTTGGTCACGTTAAAAGACACGATACTCTTATACAAACCATACTGGAAGGCAAGGTTGAGGGCAAGCGAGCAAGAGGTAGACAACTGATACAAGTGGGAGGATAACATCAAGAGATGGACGAACAATCAGCCTGACAGAATGTACAGTCAAGGCAAGAGACAGACAGTGTTGGAGATCCATTGCAGCCAATCTTCATTGCAGAGACGGCACCTCATTGATTGATTGATAGATTTGCGAAACAATGCATTCCATTAGTGAATGTAAGCACAGAAGTCCAAAACAATATGTTGCACGATTTCTTGCCTGGCATATTTCGTTGCATCTCGCCAGGTGCACACTGCAGAGTTTTACATCATATGAAGTGAATAAACGAATAATACTTTATCAGAAATACTAAATACATTGTCACTGAAGGACTTTCTTTTAATTCTTAGAATATCGTGGAGATGACATTCGTCACATTGGAACAATATCAGCGACTATGTCTGTAGTATTTCAGCCAAAGTATTATTCTTTTATTCCCTTCATATGATATACAACTGCAGTATGTACATGAAGAGATGCCATGAAATATGTCAAGACAGAAATCGTGCAATGTAGTGGATATTACTTTTGTTTTTAAAGTTTAGAATCAGATTGTCATTCTCACTGTGTCCTCGAGTCTATTATGGTAGCTTAATTCTTTCTAAAATAGGAATCAGTCATCATCATCATACGTGCTATGCCGGTAAGCGTGGGAGGTAATACTTCTCAATCTCACTCGATCACTCGATTCTTGGATCAGCTCTGTGTTCTTGTCGTGATTAAGCCATGTGGCCAGACCATCCAAGTATGTATCTCTAAGCCGCCCCTTCCTCTTTTCCTTTCATATTGCCAGTTGTCGCTAAGTTTCTTAACGTATTGCTCCTTATAATGTCCAAAAATGTATTGACTGTCTACTTCTAATTTCTCTAAACAATTTACAGTTTTTATATCCTTCTTGAAGAACTGTTCTATTCGTTTGCTTTTCTCTCTGTCCGTCCATGGTATTGTTTGCATTTCCCCTAAAAACCACATGCCCACTGCCATTTGATGTTTCTCAGAGGTTAGCGACTTTTCTCTGTAATCTCGTATACTCTCGTAGGTAATGCGACGACGGTGAGAATCAGCAGTGGTTCGAATCGCGTCGGTAATTTACGGGGTATGTGAGCCGGCCGCTCAGAAAGCAATGGCAAACTACTGAGCGTAATCTTGCCATGAAATCAACAATCAACTGAAAGATGCTGGTGCTGACAGCGATGTCCTGTAAAGGATATGCAAACATTTTACTGGTCTCTGTGGCTAAGGGCTTGCGAACGCGGTTTGTGAACCCGTATACCCGGGTTCGAAACACAGCGGTGCTGGTTTTTTCGAAAAAGGTATAGGAGCCGGTCGTTCAGAAATCAATGGCAAACTACTGAACGTAAAATTTGCCCAGGAATCACGAACAGCGAAAATGCTGGGGTTGACTGCTACGTCCTGTAAAGGACATGCAACTTAATGTTTTTAAATTCATATTTCGCAACCATATAACAGTATAGATTGTATACAGCACTTTATCATTCCTTTTTATTTTCTCACGAAAGTTGATAGTTAGGATTTTATTGGTCCGTGTGTTTTCCATCTTGTAAAATCTGCCATTACCATAGTGATTCACATTCTAATCTCTACAAGGCACCTTCCATCAAACGTTAAGACTGTTGCGAAATAGCAAAGTAATCAATAGCACTCTAATAAATGCCCGAATTGCGTTAGCCTAAATTCTTTTATGTTCCCAATAATTATTAATGCCTGACGCAGTCATAAAGAATAACAAAGAGCAGTAACAATATAATGTCCAGACCAACCATTATCGGTGTTATAATGACGACTATAACAAGAAATATCACGAGAGATAAATATAGCAAACGTTGCAGACGCGAACCAGAAAACTGGACGAAGCTGTATCAAAGAATGGCCGGCCATCTTGTAAGATTATTGTTGTGGCCTCTTGTACTTGCTAGATAGGATATTCTGAAACCAAAATTAGGAACAATTAAATTATTTACGACCCAGTTTCGGTGAGGCGTGTCGTTAACAAAAGAACATAACAGACTGGAAAACCAATAATCAACTGATAGCTGTGGAGCATTCTAATTCATGTTTCTATTTAAAATCAAACATTCAAGTATGTAATTAATTATGAGGGTACAAGTCTTGTCCTAATACACTTATCTTCCTGGTTTGTTATGAGTCGAAGCACTCTTATTCCTACAGGAAGGGCTGTTGTCATGTGTGTTGTCTAGTGGGCCCTCTAGTCTCTACTTATTTCTTCTACGTCTGTGAGCTCCATACAATACATGTGTTTAATTATGAACTGTCTTAGTGGCCACAATTGATATTACAGGACGAAGAAGACCTTTTAGATTTCTCGAGATGTTTTTGATGTGTTTAAACACAGATCAGCATGAGGACGCTGCTGCAGAGAATATCCTTCTTGTTTCTGCTGCTTAGTTCCTGTGATATCATTTATCTTGGTTCTTGGAGGTCATTCCCTAACTCGCGACAGGTATGCATCCCGACCACAACATAATGTACTGGTCAATGAGAATATTCTGAAACAAGGGAATCTATATAATTATCTCGGAACATAAATTAACATACTTGTGTTTTTTGGCGCTCATAGAAGTATCAGAAAGAAGTAGAGACTAGAGGATGCACTAGATAACATACAAATTGACATCTATAGTTACTGACCTCGATTCAAAATCTGTCACTTCCAAGTGACGAACACGCCTCGCTGCAGGAAAAAAATGTACTTCGACGCATAACTACCTAGACACCTCTCGGAACAGTCATAACATCTGATGGGATGGGCCTTGAAGAGATTGGAACAAGAATAGCTTTAGTAAAGCTAGCCTTTTGCAAGATAAAAAACATACTGACCAATAAAAAGATATCAAGTGCAACGAGAAAAAGAGTAGTGACGTGTTACATGGGAACTATACTTTTGTATGGGTTTACCCGGGAAGGTTAACGCGGTCAACAAATGCCCATTGAAGTCGGATGTGTCGGCCTAACGGCGCAAGAACGCAGCTCTGCTGTAAACAGGCACATCCGCAACCACGCCCGGAAAAGAAAAGACAAAAACTCCTAATGAACGCAGAAGAAGAAGTATGGGTCTAAAACGTGGACAATGAGCAGACAAGCTGAGAAACATCTAACAGCAGCGGAAATGGGATTTCTGGGGACAACGCAAAAAGTATCTTTGAGAGACAGAAAAACCAATGACCAAGTCCTACAAGAAACACATTTCTTTTTTTTTTTTAATTTAATGTTTGCTCACTTTGAACTTTCAACTTCCGGTCACGAACATGGAGGATAGGCAATGAAACTGTTAGGTCCTCTGGGGAGTTTATGCTCGTGGCCACAGTTTGCATTCGCATTTTCCTCATGTTGGACTGGTAGTTTATGGTTCCGTCGCCCTGCTACTGAGTTGAGTAGTGCGGCGCGACGCTGTGAGCTGTGAATTTTGTGTGAAATTCTGTTAAATCTGCCCGAGTTTGAGAAGCGTTAACTGCATGTTCAGAACAATGGCGGCTGCCTATTTCCTAGAATTGACCGGTTTTTGTGTCTTATGCAGAAATGTGTGGCTGCTGGTCTTCTGATTGACTACCTCTTCCTTTGACGATGAACTGTGTTTCGTGGAGGACTTGTTTTGGCAGTCTGGAGACGGCATTATGTATAGTGAAATGATTTTTACATCTGTCCGAGGTTTTGTGGCGTGAACTGCATGCTCGGAAAATGGCGTAGCTGGCTAGAAAACATCTAGAAACGGAACAACATCTAGAACTATCTGCATGCATGGCGGCTTGTACTGACGCAGAAGTGACCGGTGTTTTTTTGTTTTTTTTTCCATTGTTTTCTAATGACTGCCGTTTAATCGATGATGAACTGTATTTTCTTTGAGGACTTTTGTGTTGGCAATCTGGCATCGGCATTATGTACAGTGAAATTTTTCTTTATATCTGTTCGAGGTTGTTTTGTTGCGTGATCTACATTTCGGAGAAAACAAATGGCGTGGCTGGCTAGAAAACATCTAGAAACGGAACAACAACATCTAGAAATATCGAGAGCTTGTAGACTAACATCTGGATGGGATAGTGGCTGCGGCTTCCATCAAGAATGAATGTTGCGTGGAGGACGTTTGTGGTGATATTCTGGTGGCGGCATTATGCACAGTGTGCATGAGCGGGCTGTTGTTTGTCGAGACTCCTGTCTTTTCCACTTTCCACATGGGGCAGTGAGGAACATGTTATGTGATATTTACTGGCACAGGAACGGAGCAAAATGGGGACTACCCGTTGCTGTGATGTTGGAACCGCGACTGAACTGAACTGAAGTGAACTGAACTGATCCCAAGCGTAGCCCTAACGCGTGCTATTACTTTGTTTAGTACACTGAACTGATTTTCGCATGTGGATTAGCTTTCCTGTTACTAGTGTCCCTCGCCATCAGTCGAACCCACTCAGACTTCAGAGGTACTTATAATTTACGTTCCTAAGTTAAGGGCCAGAAGTAAACATTATAGTCCAACTGACCAGTGTAGGGGTTGAACCTGCCACCTCGATATCAGAACACCGTGTGTTTAAGAACGAGCGCTCATTCGGCCAAATATGTAGATAAAACGTTCTACTCATTCGTGCAATATCAGCAACGATGCACATCATATTTCAGCCAAAGTATGATTTATTTCTTCACTTCACATAATATATAACACTGACAGTATGCACTTGACGAGATGCAGCGAAATATGCCAGGAAAAAAATCCTGCATTGCTTTATGTATAGAGTCTGCCCTTGGCAGCGCTCCCATATACCTGCCCCATATAACGTCAGTGAATCCACATCGTTGTCCAGAATGAGAGACTCGGGAGTAAGATTGGCATCTGTGCATAATCCCAGTCAGGCTGTATGTGCTGTGCAGAATCGTGCCCTTGTTGCACTCCAATATCGCTGTTGAAACACATATATCAGAAGCTTGCTCTTCATTAGTACTTGTGATTAGCGGATCGGTCATCTGCATACTCGAACTAACGTCAGATGTTTTGTCTGCACTGTTATGCCACTTGCAGAGCACACTTAACGTCCTCAAGAATATCAGGAGACTTGGGACTGTCTCGAAATTCAGATTCAAATTTAAGTTTTTACTTGACAAGACTTATAGTGTTTTTGATGTCTTAAAGAGTTTTGGTTATTTTACAGATAAGCATCGATTATTAATATACAAACGTGTTAAATATAATGCCAAAGCTGAGTATTATGTTTATTACTCATTTTCACTATCTTTTAATTTGTAAAAATGTCCCAATTCTATAAAACGTCATATTGATTTATATTATTATTTTGGTATTTCAAAATAAATACTATGATTAATACCAAATAATCGTTAAAATTAAGCGGCCATTGACACAAACCAAATTCACTCTGTCGTAAGCACATTGGGAAAGGTCAAAGGTTGGTGATCGTTAATTTTGATATCTAAAGACATATACGTTTAGTGGGTTCAGGGTGACTAAAGTTGGATCCAGACATTTCAACAAAAGATTGTTGTTAAATTGCGCGTGTTAACATTGCAGACGCTGTGTCATGTATATTTGACAAATGTAGCGGCAAAGTAATATGGTATAAAAAATACACAGTTGAATGTATATTTTCGGTATAGTTTATGCTGGAAACATGAAAATATGCGCCCTTGATTGATTGATTCCATGTGATTTTATTCTGTCAGGGGCGAGTCAAAGCAATGGGATATAGACGACTGTAAAGTTTCGTTGCAATATGTTATGTGTTATAACTTATATCATGTAAGTTTGATAGATTTAAGCAGTAAAGTAAGTTGCTTTAAAAGATTTGTTAATTGAGTATTTTGTGCACGACTTAAGGTGCTAAATTTAATTAATAAAGGACAGTTATATTTTAACCCTATATAAATTCGCGTATTCTAATAATTAGTAATATACTGTCAAACTATTGTTGGACGAATGTTGCGAATACTTTGGACAAATGTTGCGAATACGTTGGACTAATGTTGCGATTACGTTGGCCGAATGTTGTGAATATCTTGGAATGTCATCTCTTACCTAGAAAAGGCTATGGACAATCGATCATTATAAATAATTATAAGAGATAAATAACGTTCCTTGTCATTTAATGAGAAGAGAGACGGTACTTTTGCCATTTCTCCTGTCAATATTGTATCTGTATAAAGTAGATCGTTTAAAGAGGTTTAAAGGCAAAATATAGACTTTTTGCATCGAGTTTTATCCCATGTGGCTTCCTCACTGTCCGTAATGCGGTCAGCCTCAATCGTCGCACAAAGCACGAAGTCCGTTGCTCCAGCGATGACGCCCAGAAGTCTTCAAGAAAACTGCACTCGTGAACCGAATGACAGAGGACGGAAACGTTCCCACAACCTTCAGAACGAGAAGCAGGCGGCTTATTGACCCCGCCATGTAGTTCCCCCAGGTTGTTTATATTATAATCGTCAACTCGTTTTTCTGGTCCGTCTTTGATTTTTCTCGATTTCTTTTTTTTTCTCTACAGAAAAATAGAGAGGGAAGAGAGAGAGAGAGAGAGAGGTAGAGAGAGAGAGAGAGAGAGAGAGAGAGAGAGAGAGAGAGAGAGAGAGAGAGAGAGAGAGAGAGAGAGAGAGAGAGAGATCTGGTGATAAAATAAAACATATCAGTGGGGGTTGCGAAAGATTGGTGGGACAATCATAACGTCATACGGACGTTGCCTGACAGAGATTTGAAGCAGAATGGGCCAAGAAAAAGATGAATTTAAGATCATGAAAAGTATCTTAATAACGTAATATGGCATCTCGTAACATAACTTTACCTAACACAGCATAACACTAACACATACCTACTTTCAATGTGAAGGCGGTAACTGACTAGTATCTCAATATGTTTCGTGTCTTTACCCTTTCGCACCTCCCAACTATGACATCATCATTGCCTGTTGTATGAAATGTATTGAATATTTCTTGTCACGGTTTTCATATTAAATATCCCACATGTTTTCGTGTTTCGCAGATGATGATTCACAAGGAGAAGCAGTCCTGAATGCAGTAAAATGGTCTTAGACGGCAGCTATCTTCAACAGTCGCAGAAGTGAGCCACCTAAAACAGAGAATTCAGCCATTTACAGCAGTGGACAGAATTGAGCCATGTACAGGAATCGCAGAATGTAGCCATTTACAGCAATCGCAGAATTTAGGATTTTACAACAGTCGCAAAATTAAGCCATTCACAACTATCACACACTTAAGACATTTACAACTATCGCACACGAGCAAGATTACAAGCGTCGCAGAACTGAACCATTTACAAGTCCGAAACCTGATCCATCTACAAAAGCCTACTACCTATTTGCTGTGCAGGATTACTACACAGGCACGAATCTCTAGTGATAACTGAATGGTGTCTTATTTCAAGATGTATTAACCTGGATGTATTACTCCTCCAACTACTGGATTATAAACTCGGTAAAATTGTCATTTTGTGAAAAGTGTACCTAACTGACTGATTGGAAATATCATATACAGAAAACTGGATTTCCTCAAAGAAGAGGAAACTTTTAAGGTACCTTGACAAGACAAACACATTAGTAGATACTGGATAGTATTTATAGGATACGAAATCATGGCGAATTAATTCAAGTGCGTATTAGACAAAAATACATTTATAAACATGGCATGTTTCATAGCGATCAACAAATGAATACCCATAAACAGTGTAATGTACACGTGAAGCTGAACGCAACGATACGTTGTATCGCACACATATAAACAGTTGCTTGTTCTTCATGTTGAATTTGTGTGAGTAAAACATAACTATGTTCTTAAGCTTCAATATTAAGAAATATAATCAATGACTATGTTTTCATTCAAAACATTTTAGGCCACTAAAACTGCAACTCTTGGTCAATTCTAGATGAGTGACGAACATAAGTGTCTTCTTACATTGCAGCAGCAGTATTGTTTTGACCGAAAGTCACCACTGTTATCTTGACTCCCACATAGCTCAGTCATGCAGAGGCAAATATACACGGGTTATTCTGATTTAATCACTTATCTGTTATCCTGACCCAAAAATACAATTCTGAATTAATCACAGATCAGTTGTCACTGCGAAAAATTAAATTGACTTTTGTTGTTGACCTAATCACATATAAACTATTCCGACTAAAGATTAAGTTGGTTATTCTGACTTAATCATAGATCTTGTATTCGGATGCAAGATTAAGTTGATTATTCTGACTTAATTACAGATCTGTTATCCTGACACAAGCATAAATTGATTATTATGACTTAATCACAAATGTATTATCCTGACACAAGATTACATTGATTACTCTGATTTAATCACAGATCTGATATTCTGAAGCAAGATTAAATCGATTATTCTGACTTAATCGCAGATCTCTTATCCTTACGCAAAATAAAGAGAGATACCCCCAGATCAATTATCATAAAGTAAGATTAAGTTGGTTATTTTGTCGTTATCAGTCAGTTATCCTGACTCAAACCTTTATCCCGTGTCAATCACAAATTGGTTATCTTTACTCAAATACTTCTTAGTTCTTCAGACTCAAAACACAGTTCATCTATCCTGACTCAAGCATGATAAGACCAACATGCCCCAGGCACAGTTAGGATATCCTACCAGAGAAGTTTCGCTAGCTTGATCTGCAAAGTATGTGTATATAATTCCTGTTGGATTTTATCAACACAAGAATGCCTTTTTCTCCCCGTCCGGATGGCAGCACGGCATCAATGCCTGGAGCTGCAAGCTCCCGCTCTTCTCCACAACGAAGACTTCCACCGCTCAAGCAACAACTACTACAACAGTCAAACCACTTCTATTACTCGCCGCAGCAAAATGTCTCGCCAGGGACGTACAATAGCAATACCAGTACATCTCCCAGCCATATCGCCCAACACCCAAGCGATGATAACAACAATAAAAACGGAAGATCGGGTCACCAATACTCAAAGAGTTTTCGTTTCGGCAATGCATCTCCTTACCATATCAGCAATAGTATAGCTTACCTCGGCGTGACATCCTCAGCAAAAACAACACCGTTGTCATCGACGACAGGTCCAGCCAGGACTCCACCATCGGAGGTCATCAGAAAGAGGGCACCAAAAGCGCGGCAGCAGCAACTTCGGATGCCCATGATGCGGTCAATGTCGCAACATGGTGGGACGCAGCTTAAGGTTACAGGTAGGTGCAGGCGACTTCTTTTAATATCAGTATTTTGAATGGTGTTTTAATATGTACGGATGTCAATGTCAGCCTACGAGTAATAACATGATGAAGACACTGGATGTGTTGGAGATGTGCCTTTTAAACTCTCAACATGCACATGCTGCTACTTACTTGTAGTTACCGCTACTAGGGAGTGCAATGGGCTGATTTTAACGTGTGTGGATTAGCTTTCCCTGTTACCAGTGTCCCTCGCCATCAGGCGACTTTTTGTAATTTACTTCACCTAGTCAAGGACGAGAAGTCAACATATCAGTCCAGCTAACTGGTGTAAGAGTTGGACCCGCTACCTCGACATCAGCACATGGGAATATTAAGAATGAGTGCTCTTATTCATTTGGCCAAGCTGATATGAAAGATATGCGTTGCAATAGAGTTATGGATTTTATGTCGAATCTGTCCAGCGATGGATTGTATGTGAACTGCATGTTCAGAAATGTGGCGGACGGCAGGGTTGCTGAACTAGCTGGGATTTCATTATGCAGTAATGTGTGTGCAACTGCTGGTTTCTTAGTTACTGTCGCTTCATTCGAAGATGAACTGTAATTTTAGTGGCGGACAGTTGTCTTCTTCTTCTTCTTCTTCTTCTTCTTCTTCTTCTTCTTCTTCTTCTTCTTCTTCTTCTTCTTCTTCTTCTTCTTCTTCTTCTTCTTCTTCTTCTTCTTCTTCTTCTTCTTCTTCTTCTTCGTCTTCGTCTTCGTCTTCGTCTCTTCTTCTTCTTCTTCTTCTTCTTCTTCTTCTTCTTCTTCTTCTTCTTCTTCTTCTCTTCTTCTTCTTCTTCTTCTTCTTCTTCTTCTTCTTCTTCTTCTTCTTCTTCTTCTTCTTCTTCTTCTTCTTCTTCTTCTTCTTCTTCTTCTTCTTCTTCTTCTTCTTCTTCTTCTTCTTCTTCTTCTTCTTCTTCTTCTTCTTCTTCTTCTTCTTCTTCTTCTTCTTCTTCTTCTCTTCTTCTTCTTCTTCTTCTTCTTCTTCTTCTTCTTCTTCTTCCTCCTCTTCTTCTTCTTCTTCTTCTTCTTCTTCCTCTTCCTCTTCCTCTTCTTCTTCCTCTTCCTTTTCCTCTTCTTCTTCTTCTTCCTCTTCCTCTTCTTCTTCTTCTTCTTCTTCTTCTTCTTCTTCTTCTTCTTCTTCTTCTTCTTCCTCTTCCTCTTCTTCTTCTTTCGTTAGATTGGAATATGTCTATAACTGCAATGTTGTCTATGGTATGAATTTAACTGTCTTTTTGTGTGTGCTATTGGTTTGTCAGGATTGCCGTCTGTTCATTTTTTTCACGTGGTAAAGTGAGAAGGCTTTTGTGCAATATTCACTGACACAGAAACGGAGCATTATGGGGTGACCCGTTGCTGTAAAGTTGGCTAACTACTATCGGTAGTTGTATTAATACATGATTTTTATTCAAGAAAATACTCTGCAAGCGAAACAAATAGAGACCAAGAAAGACATGTTAGGACAGCTTACACAACATGGTAACAAAAAATATTATTAGCAATGCCGATTTATCAAGATAGCAGATGACAGAGCGGAGAATCATCATGGCCAATGCCTGCTCCAAACCAGGCACCTAAAGACGAAGAGATACAGGAGACTCTGGTTTCGAAACGCATCAGGTCGTTTGCCGGGACAAATACAATTACTTATTAGGAGGTCTTAAGCCCTAACCACCTTCGAAGTACTCTCCTTGGGACTACAAACCTCTCCCGGCAATCTTTCGATTGTTTGAAGCATTTCAAGAAAGCCTCTTTGGGAAAAGAGTACAGCTCGGCTGTCGTTTTCAGCATTATGTCTTCGCGATACTAGAATTTGGTCCCTCCCAACGGCATTTTCAGCTTAGAGAACAGCCACAAATCTCAAATAGCAATGTTGTGAGAGTAGGGAGCCTGAATAACCAGAGGAATATTATGTTTGGCCAAGAAAGTTTGAATCAGATGGGAAGAATAGGTTAGTGCGCTGTCATGATGAAGCTATCAAAGTTCCCTTTGTACGCAGGTAAATTCGTTTGACTAATCTCTGCGTGAGTGGCTAGCTGGGATGGGATCGACCCGTTTACACTTTCCCAAAGCTCGAGGTGACAAATTAGCCAATAGCGGATTAACATTGTTTACAGTAAAATAACTGAACTTGTTTGAATCATTCTGATGTAGATCTTAATATAAAATGACACAAAGTAGTGCAGCTTTACATAACAGAATTAAGACACATACAGGACGTTGCGGCGATTAGCCTTCATCAGCAAACAAACACATTCACAAACACAACATACAGTCAAGGAGATCTCCTGTGACTACATAAGAAGGTGACGACAGGACGAGAAGAACAAAAGCATGAAAACATGAAAGCAATGAAGAGAAAATGAGAATTGGAAAAAAAATGTTAATTGAAAAAAATGTTAATTGAAGAAAATGTAAATTGAAAAAAATGTTAATAGAAAAAATTTTCATACTCACCTCACAGTTCGGATCTGTAAGCAACTCAGAAAATCTCCGATGTATTCTTATACCCGGTGCTAGGTGTTACGGTTCAGTGAGCACATAGAAGGAAGGGGGGCGGGACAGGAGGGCAGGACGGCAACTGGTCTGGTAAGGGTATCTGAGCAATCACAGTGGATGTACTAGTGAAGCATGAGGCGCGCAAGCTGGATGGTGGTACTAACCAAAACCCCATTATGTGCTCCTATATGTTATTATAGTGGCGAGTCCTAAAGTCTGGGTGGACTGATATGCGTGAACGCACATACATATGTAGATCTTGAACGTTAAAAAAAGGTAAGTAGTCCCATATCATATACTGCAGCTGTGGTATGAAATGTTAGGGCTTTAAATATTCTAGACCACGACATATGAGGTTGGCGGTCAGTTCCCTTCCTCATAGTCTTTCCTTCGAAGACAATATTTCTACAGTTATGAAAATTGACGGCACACCAGTTTTTATGATACTGTGCCAATCCCAGAGCTGCACTGATCGGAAGAGGGTAATCTTACTTCGGCTGGTTATTGAACCCGCACCATTGTCTTGACAAGCAAAGACACTAACCATTAACTCAGCGCGTTATAGGATTTGAACAACGTAGGCAAGTTTGAGAATCTATAACAGAGGCAATGAACATCAGTTTGTTCGCACGCCACACAGGCCAGTTCAGAAGCTTTTTTTTATAACCTGACGTTGAAAATACAAAACGGGGAAACGCGAAAACAAGTTCTGTTGAAACCCGTGTTTGGTTGTTGCAGGACAGCTCACAGTTATGGGACAAACACGAAGACAGCGTGAAGCACGAAGACGTCGTATAGAATATGTAAAGACCTAATACTATATGTCTCGAAACATGGTTCGAATTTAGAGCAGGAGAAAGACACCCGGAGTCATGACCCTGGTTGCCCCCCCCCCCTCCCTCCCCCAGGGTGTCAGCAAGATGCATTCCGGGAAGGGGGACTACTTCTGATGATCAGAAGCCTCCTGTCGTGCTTGCTCTTCGGTAGAATGTTTACCACTAACACTACCTCCGGGCGTTAGGTCGGAGGCTGTTGACAAGGACATACCTGAACCCCCAGGATAATACATGCCCAATCTAGGCTTAATCAAAGCCGGTCTATATGTGCTGTCACGACCCTTGACCTGATTGCATTCTAATATTCTCTCCACAGATGTGAAGTTATATAACCTGTCTTTCATGCACCGGTGGTTTCTGGGCTTGGGGAAGGAGAGTAGAGGTCTATAGCACTGTCGCCGATGATACGATACTGTGGTATCTGGTCGGGGGAGAGTCGTTATATCAACCTAGTTCTGGTAGACGTCAGCCCTTGTCATGGCTCCAACGACTTGACCGCCAGTGCACTGGAATTAAGAGTTTTAACTCACAGTGCACTGGAGAATTCACTAGCGAACCAACCCAATCAGCCAACTAACCTATCAACCAACCAGCCAATTCTTCGAAACTACGCATGCCAAATTAAACGAGATTATAAACAGACACAAGATAATACAGTAACCCCAAGGGGGACGTTCAGTCGTTATGATGCTATCATGTTTGGAGCTTATCTGAGAGTTGTTGCTAGTCTATGTTTATACTCGTCTGTCGTTGAATCAACACGGTACGGTGTCTGTTGACTTTTCTGACAAGATTTCCCTTTTAGAAAGTTGGCAAATGTCATCTGTGCTCTACGTAATATACAGGTTCTATAAGTTTTGGGTAACCCATGCGACCGCGGAGCTAGCATTAAAAATAGATTCCCGCGTATTGTTCAGCATTTTCAGAAGTAGAGGAAAGAAGAAGACACTCGTGTACTAGTTGTGTGAATCAAAGAATACTTCAGATGTAAGGAAAAGAAGTAGACACTAGTGTACTAGTTGTGTGAGTATACTTCAGAAGTAGAGAAAAGAAGTAGATATCGTGTGTACTTGTTGTGTGTCAAACAATACTTCAGAAGTAGAGATAAGAAGCAGACAAAAGAAGTAGACACTAGAGTACTAGTTGTGCGAGTAGACTTGAGAATGAGAGGAAAAAAAAAGTAAATATTGTGTGTACTTGTTGTGTGTCAAAGTATACTTACAGAAGTGACACGCTAAGTAATTAAACCACTTCCACACAGTCTGCCTTAGGAGGCTATTATAGATTAAATGGCGAGACAAGATCCCAGACACTGAAGTCCTAGAAAGAGCGTCCGTATCCACACTCTACTAGTGAAACATCAGATTCGCTGGGTCTGGTCACTTGACTTGCATGCCAGATCACAGGCTACCTAAACGAATATGTTACGGCGAACTGCGTTGTAGTAAACGCTCTCAAGGCGTCTCCCTCATTCCACTCTTTAGTTATTCACTCCCATCACTCCACTCTTTAGCTATTCACTCCCTATCTCTCCACTCTTTAGCTATTCACTCCAATCACCCCACTCTTTAGCTATCAGCCGTCCCAGCCCCGGGGTTAAATGTCTAAAACATCTGCCACTACCCACAAAAAGACTTAATAGTAACTCTGCGATTACTGTAGGGATAACATTTCTCCATATTCGAACATTATCAGAGAACTACTTGTGTTGTGTATTTCAGCCAAAATATGATTCATCTTTTCACTGTATATAATATACAGCTCTGCAGTATGGACCTGACGAAATGCAGCGATGTTTATCAGCAATAAATCGCGATAACTATTGTTTATAGCTCCTGTGTTTAAATTCACGAAAGGATTACATTGTTGTGAATGCCAACAAATTCTGACTGGGACACAATCAGTTTAACATCTCAAACAGTTTAATCTTTGACATTTCTGTAGGTCACAGCTCACATCAGGAACCGCATGTCGAAAGCACAACTGATAACAATATTGCTCAAGGCGATTGCCTTGACCTTAGATGTTCAACCAATGGGAAACCAGGTACACACATTTCTGTTGATAACCATCGTTTGATTGCTGGGTGCTATGGCTTCACTAGCAGCTAGAGAAACTAACAGCGTCCATCTTGGCATTGAACTTTATTAGAGTTTGTGTATAGCTTTAGAAGTAACAGTCCCGTAACAAACTATACATGAGGAATTTATATGGAAGCTGCGGAAATGGGGTTTTATAGAAGAAACAATGAGAATACCATGGGCGGATAGAAAGAGTAATGACGATATTCCTCCCAACCATAGCTATCCATTGCAGGTCCGTATATGTCCCTCCCCATATTATTTATTTCTGTGTTTACTTCTCTTCTCCGCTTGTTTTCTACAACTTTCTGAATTTCTTTTTCCCTGTGGATTACAGAGACATTCCTTTCCTGTTATAATATTCTTGGGTTTTCTAAAGTGCATGATCCCATCCAGCGCCAGCGTCATTTATTCACTTCTTGGTTCACTGGCTTAAGGCCTGGTCTGCCTTACCATAACATTAAGTCTGTAGGTTGCGTTACGTCGCATTAGGTTAAGGCTTGTGCCCTCCCAGTTGCGCTCCACCGTCCGAGGCAGTTGATTCAAAATGGATTGTTGGGTTTGGTGAACGTCGCCCAACATGGTGATAGCTTAGTACCAAGTTATTTATGAGAAGTTATGTGAAAGCTGCTGAGATATAACAGATAGTAAAAGTAATGAAGATATCTTGAAAGAAGTTAATTCATAAAAAGAACTGGTTACTTGCACAACACGAAGACAGACCATATTCTTTCGGACGTGTCATTAGAAGGGGAAAACTGGAGAACATCTTGACAACTGAAAAGCTGGAAGACGAGGACGCGCAGTAATGGGTTATATTTCTCACCAAGTAGGATTTCTAAACTTGACCCCGGCTTCTAGAATGACCCTCCTGAAAATGGGTACCAGGAAAATGTATTTGGAAGAGAAGGCCGCCGGCGAGATATTGACCACATCCCGCCCTGGGAGCCGAAGTAAGCTAGTGGCTTGACTGCTCGCCTGCCCAGTCGGTGCTCTCAGGTTCCATCTGCATCGGGGGCGATATGGAATTTGTAGTTTTGACCTGGACTTTCATACCGACCCAGGTTTACATGAGTACCTGAACATATCTAGGGAAGTAAACCAGGCCGGCGTGACACTATTCACATGACCCACTGAGTGCCGATTGGTGCATATAATAATGGGTCTAGCACAGTATGTCCAGCACCCCCTCGAGGTCCTTTTGTATAACTAAAAAGTTACAGGGAGATGGGTGACCACAGATTCGTGGGTTAGTAGATGGACCAAGTTACAGGGAGATGGGTGACCACAGATTCGTGGGTTAGTAGATGGACCAAGTTACAGGGAGATGGGTAACCACAGATTCATGGGTTAGTCGATGGACCAAGTTACAGGGAGATGGGTAACCACATATTTGTGGGTTAGTAGATGAACCAAGTTACAGGGAGATGGGTGACCACAGAGTCGTGGCTTAGTAGATGGTAAAGAAGACATACACATAAGATGATTAATTCATAACACAAAGGCAGTCTGTGGGACCAAGAAATGGCATAAATTATAGCATGTTTCTATGTTCACACTTACACACTTACAATTGAAGAGTCGCATATTGTTCTTCATTTGACATACTATTTTTTGTTTTAATTTTGGCTCTCGCTCGCTTTGAATTCAAACATTGTCCATACACACTACTTCAGATAGCACTAAACTGAATTGTGCTTGTGGATTAGCTTTCCATATTACCAATGTCCCTCGCCATCAGGCGAACCCACCACGACTTAAGTACTTGTAATTTACGACCCCATGTCAAGGACGAGAAGTCAACATTTTAGTCCGACTGTCCGGTGTAGGGGTTGAATCCGTTACCTCGGCATCAGCGCACTGGATGTTTAAGAAAGCGCATACCTATCAATTCGCCCTTGCTGACCTCGACATTCTAGTGTTTCTTTTGTCCTTGCATCGTCAAATATATTTCTTATAGACACTGCTAGCCTGACATGTGTTCCTTTCTTTGTCAGTCAGAGTTCCTTTTTACGTTTTAGCAGGTCCCTTTCCTCATCTCTTTTAAGGTCTCCTTTAGAATCTTCAGTTTCATTTTCTTTTTCATTCTTTGCAGTCTTTCTATACCTGTTTGGCAGTCCCCGTCAGTTTCGGCTGCTTGATGTGTTTCGATTTAGACCATGTCCATTCAGCACTGATTCTCATAAGCATCTTGGTGTTTGATTCCCCCGGGTAAAGTTCCTCAACAAATTTCTGTATATATATATATATATTTTGGCATTTGTTCTGTTTCTTCTATCAAGAGTTAGAAGTCTGGTTTTGACGTATCAACACTTGGTGGTTGCTCTCGTATTCCGTATATATGTAAACTACTAGAAACACACATTGAGATGTTTAAATGAGTCATTAGAAAGCAGCAAGTGAAATGGTTCGGCCACATAACTAGGCCACGACCTTGACATTATATCACAAAAAGCAATAATGTAGAGATCAAATGGAATCAGAAGAAGAGGCCGACCATGCAAGCGATAGACAGAAAGAATAACAAAGTCCATGGGAATCTCGATGTATGAAACTCATAAAAGGGCACTCTCTCCCGCTGTTTATGCTTCACCGCGACACCGCAAGGTATAAAAGGAACAAGATGAGATGATGAATAATGAGTCATATATTTTTTTAGCCAGTATTCTCTCTTGTCTCTGCATTTCCTCATTAAAAATTATGCTGCTGCTACTTTGCTTTTATTAAATGCTTATTATTTTGGCCCATTAACAATCCAACAGCCTTTTAGTATAGATTTATACGCTTCCTTAACGAAAGACCTCGCTCCTAACATCATTATTCTTGTTTGTATGGCTTAGCTCAAGTAATGAAGCAAAATTAACATTTACATTTAGCTTACCTTATCAAAAACGATTCTCTATAGCCTATAATACTTTGACCACATTAAGAGCCATATTGGCGTTGGGGGGAAAAGAAAACTAATAGGAGGCGTGATTCTGGAAGGTAAAGCAGGGGGTGAACGGGCACTAAAATAGACACAGGACATTACAAAGTCTTTGGACATGAGGGTTCATGAAACACCAGAGATGGCAAAACATGTTTCGCTGAACTGTGATGAGACCGGCCTCCTGCAAACAGCCTATTATATCCACGTCAATATGGAAGCACTATACTCGAGTTTCGCCCTCATTTGAGCTCGTCAGTAGTGCATATCCCTGACCGGATCCGGAAACAGTCCCGGATCACGAGTGTGAAGCGGGTGTGTAACCACGCGGCACACACTGGACACACCAAATTATCACAACAGAACATCACAACGCTACCCATCGTAGGCTATGCTCAAGATTGCCCAATCGCCGCGACCGACGTCCGTCAATCGATGGGACCCGAACGATCAGGACTTCTCACTGGCAAGGAACACCAGGCCTCCTAAATCCAGTGAGCAATAATCAATTGATTATGTGGTTGTTTCGGGATTTGAAATTTAAATATTGAGCACAACCCACTACTGGCAACGCCGATCACATTCTGGTATGAACCTAAGGCCTATCCACAATCACGAGTGTGAAGCGGGTGTGTAACCACGCGGCACACACTGGACACACCAAATTATCACAACAGAACATCACAACGCTACCCATCGTAGGCTATGCTCAAGATTGCCCAATCGCCGCGACCGACGTCCGTCAATCGATGGGACCCGAACGATCAGGACTTCTCACTGGCAAGGAACACCAGGCCTCCTAACACCAGGCCTTCAGGGATATGCACTACTGACGAGCTGAAATGAGGGCGAAACTCGAGTATAGTGCTTCCATATTGACGTGGATAGGCCTTAGGTTCATACCAGAATGTGATCAGCGTTGCCAGTAGTGGGTTGTGCTCAATATTTAAATTTCAAATCCCGAAACAACCACATAATCAAGCCTATTATATGATTATAAGAGCCTAGGAGACAATTAACGACAAGCGAAGAATTGGAAGAAAAAGAAAATCCCGGACAAAGAACGCCAGTGGAAGGATATCTAAGGTTTCCTGCTATTGAACATATCCATACATCAATGGGTGTCTGAGCGATAACACTCTTAGATCGTTGCCTAGATTTACAGATTCGCCTGTTTCTGCCTCAATCAAACGCTGGCTTTGATAATTTGACACTGTCAGATCTGACCGCATGATTGACGCATGCTTTTGTTTTAGAGTTCGCTGGCTTTGATAATTTGATGCTGTCTGATCTGACCGCATGACTGACGCATCTGACTGCATGATTGACGCATCTGACCGTATTATTGACGCATTTGACCGCATGATTGACGCATCTGACCGCATGATTGACCCATCTGACCGCATGACTGACGCATCTGACCGCATGATTGACGCATCTAACCGTATGATTGACGCATCTGACCGCATTACTGACGCATCTGACCGCATGATTGACCCATCTGACCGCATGACTGACGCATCTGACCGCATGATTGACGCATCTGACCGCATGACTGACGCATCTGACCGCATGACTGACGCATCTGACCGCATGACTGACGCATCTGACCGCATGACTGATCCATACTTTTGTTTTGGAGTTCGCTGGCTTTGAGTTCAAACGCCGAGTGGATATAACGCTGGAATCCCACCCGGAGGACCCGGGTTCGAAACCTCGGTAAGGTGATGAATTTGTTTTCTATAGTGGGCAAAAAAGAAACTCTAACCTGCATAGTTGGCGGCAACTGCACTAGCCAGGCGGCTTTAACGTCCAGGGCTCAACACCTACACCCAAGATACTTTGAGCAGTATTGCATTTTTATAAATTCCCTGTCCTAGGCAGCCTAGTATGCAAGATGGAAAAATACTGACTAATAAAAATATATCAATTGCAACGAGATAAAGAGCGTTGAAGTGTGATATAGAACCTGTACATTTGTATGAATGTGAAATGTGGACAATGAACAGTCACGCTGAAAAACATCTAATGGCACTGGAAATGTGATTTATGAGAAAAAATACTAAGAAAATTATGGACAGACAGAAAAACCAATGAGCAGGTCAAACAAGAAACAAATGATAACCGTAAACTGATTAGAGAAATTAGATGTAACAGTCAGGATGTTGTGGGACACGTTATGAGAAGAAATAAATTGGAGAACTTGGTGACAACTGGCAAGATCGAGGGGAAGAGAACAAGGGAAAGGCAGAGAAGTAAATACCTGGATGGATTGGCCACGTTGTGTGGTCGAGACAAGAACATGAAGCTGATTCACGACTCTGGTGAACGAGTGAGATGGCAGAACATGACCGTCCACGCTTACCGGCATGGCACATGATGATGATGATATAGCTCTCGAAACACAGCTGCGGGCGATTCGGAAACAAACCAAATTGCGCTGGTTTTCATATAATAATATGAGTGCTAATCGTTCAGAAAGCAATAGCAAACTACTGAAAGTAAACTTGCCAAGAAATTTACAAAACGCCGAAAAATAAGGTTGACAGCGACGTCCTGTAAAGAATATGTAATTAACTTAAAACATATCTCCATCTTTATACAGCAGACTAAATATGTCTTCAGAATGTCTGTGCTTATCTGACGTTCTTATCTCTCAGTTAATCGCGACGAATGGATTTACATTACCACATGTATGCGGCGCAATTGGTTACATGTACGTTTAACAGCACTCAGCTCGCTTCAGTAAGTAATGAAATGGGGAAGTGTTATAATTAATGTATGAGGCGTTGAATTTGTGTGTATAATTTCTTCACGCATCCAGAGAATATACGTGTAAAGTAGAGAACGGATATGGCTCTAGAAGTGATATTTTAAGGCTGGTTATAATGTGTTATTTATTTCCTTTATTCATTGTATACTAATTTCTCTATACTTTCAATCGTGTGGATTATGTTCTTATTATCGATTAAGGGATGTCTGCGTTTTCAGAATGTTGTTGCAAGTATTCATCAGCTGTTGTGTTGTTCTGTTTAAACAAACATAAACAAATACCAGATCCCCTAGCACAAACCTGCTGTTTGTATTGAAGGTGTTAGGATCACGACATTTTTAGTCCCTAGTGCACGGAGGAAGAAGTTGTCAGGTTTTCCTCCCAATGTGAACAGCGTGTGTAGACATCGTACCCTCGTACGACTGTGTTCATGCCGTTGTTAGCGTAACTTTATAACCACCACACGAAGCACCGTTCTATACAAAGTGTTGCGATTGCGTGGCTTTCGTGGACCCAATAATTTCCCTATGTATTACATAAGGGCCGATCAGTGTGCAAGTAGTGGCGGGCTGGCTAGGGTGTCAGCTTGAGCGATGGCGAGTGGGCCGTGTGGGCCCTAATGAAATGGGCCCCATTAAACAATTAAAAAAAAAAAACAGTTAGTTGCATATCCTTTACAGGACGTAGCAGTAAACACAAGCATTGTTTGGCTGTTCGTGATTCCTGGGCAAGTTTACGTTCAATAGTTTACCATTGCTTTCTGAACGACCGGCACCCATACCATTTCCTAAAAATCCACCCTGCTGCTAAATCGCCCACAGCTGTGTGTCGAACGCGGTATGCGGGATTGCGAACTTTGTCCGTAAATCCTTCGCCACGGAGCCTCCATTAAACATGGTCAGCATCCTTAAAATGTTAACAGATTCAGTGCCAAACAAACAGCAGGTGTGGACCAAATATGGGAAGTGGGTGTATGGCACAGTTATAATGCAAACGTTGTCAATATGGTAGCCGACATGTTGTACTGTATATCAAATTAAAGGGGATTGCTTGAGGAAAACTACTGTATTGATATTTTAATTGAGACAACATTTCGCAACGACAATATTTCGGCGATTTATGATCCCATGGCAAATACAGGGAAGTCGCTTAAGACGATTAATCATTCATGTCACTTAATCAGTTAATGACCTTTTACAGCGTGTATTTTTAATGACTATGGGGTGTTTGAAAATATTGCCGATCCAAATTTTGTATTCACCTTTTATGTTGCCTGAACTTCACAGAAGATGAATACAAAACTTGGAACGGCAATATGTTCAAAACCGAACAGTCATTGTAAATACACCCTACACTTGTGCCAGCCAATATTTTCAGACCCGGTACGCCAGTATGCGCAAGTGTCCGTCTGTTTGTATTGTTTGCTAGAATGCATTCCGTTTACCTGGCTTTGGTCGAGGCAACAATTTCTTTATCTGTAAAGAGAGATCAGTAATACGTGTTGGAGGATATAATATAAACAATCTAGGCTATGCAAATGACACAGTGTTGATGGCGGAAAATGCTAAAGATGTACAACAAATGTTAGACATTACTGTAACAGAGAGTGTAGAAAACAACTTTCTTTGAATATCAAGAAAACAAAAGAAATGGTTATATAAAAGAAATGTGACACCAAAATGTGAGATAACAATAGAGGGGGAAATGCTTAACTAAAGTTGATAAATTTAAATCCCCAAGGGCAATTATAACATCAGAAGGAACATGCACGACATAGATTAAAAGCAGAATAGGTCAAGCAAAGGCTGTAGTTAAGAAAATAAAGAGTATCTTATACAATAAGCCGCTATCATTGAATGTAAGAAAGAGATTGTTGAAATGATCTATAGAACATGTATGACAGTGAATCATGGAATGTGAATGAACAAACTAGGAAGAGCTGGGAGGTAGCGGAGTTTGGTTCCTTAGACGAATGTTGCGATTACCTGAAAGAGGATAATGAAATTAGAACATTATATACAACTATTCAAAAGATACAAACATCATTTTTTTGGTATGTGATAAGAAGAGAACATCGTGACAACTGGAATGAACAGTGGGAAAAGAGGCAGAGACAGACCAAGTGATATGATCCTGGAAGGATTCAGACGATGGCATGGAGGTGGCGTCCAGCCAACAACTACCGGGGTTTCCTTAACTAAAAGAAGGGGGTGGGGGAAGGTCGTAGCGGGAAGCTGCTGTGTGTATGTGAAGTGTTAGGGCCATCACATTTTTGTAGGTCGGAGTGCACGTAGGAATTGGTGATCAGTCTTTCCCTCCCGTAACCAGCTTCTTATGCTTCGACATAAAGTCCGCCATGACTCAGGACTAAAACACTTTGAAAGTTTGGCCCATTGGTATCTTGAGAACAGTGACGGAAAGTATGTTGCCTTGAAGAAAAGACAGCGATCGATCAGATGGACAGCGGGCATTGGAAATACCTTGTGCATAAGGATGCACGAGGCGGGAGAATGGGCAAAAGATCGAGAAACTTCTTGATGTGTCGAGATTGAAGCCACGTTCTATAACGGTTTTATAGAAGAATGCTGAAAATTAATTGGACAGCCAAAATGAGCAAGTATGATGTTTTAAGGGAAGCTGAGTCGCAAAGACATCTTATGTAGCAGTATGTGTATGTTAGGTGGGCAAAGCTACAGCACGCTTGAGCATCAGGATGGAATGGGAAGAAAGATGCTCAAGTCGTGACGTAGTTGGTTGTTAGGAGGCAGTCAACATCTGGGCCTGAAGGAGAGAAGACGCCATGTTGTATGAAGGTTGTAGAAGTTGTCATCAAGATGAAATAAATCTCTATTTATACTCAAACAAAGACTTCGTTAGTCCTATTTATCTGTGCGCTGTTACAGAGGACTAAATTGGTGCCCATGACACAGGATACGAACTTGGAGTGTCGCAGAATCACAATATGCTGTCCAGATCGAACATCGAAGTAAATACAAAGTTTTGAGGATCTCGTTCTGCTTTGCTTGCATCGATTACCCAGAGACAGAATTACGGCACGGTTCTATACTTATGTTGAACGAAAAAGCGAAGTTGATAAATGGCCACTACGTCGTCTGTGAGAATTACAGCAGCCAAAAGCCCGTCTAGGGGTGGTTGTCTGTAAATATTTTTCAGAATCTTCGCTGCTATCAAGAATCCTAGATGTATAGGCAGTCGTTGTCACCTGAGTTATGAAAGGCCAATTTATTTCTTGTCTCATAAACTTAGCAGGTCTCAAAAGAAATGGTCGACTATTGAGAAGGAGGCTTATGCTATTCATTATGCTCTACAGAAACTTAACTACTATTTACATAACGCAAATTTTGTTATTAGAACTGACCATATGCCTTTAAAATCTCTGTTAGAAGCTCCAGTGCAGAACAGGAAAATACAGACGTGGGCATTGAATCTACAGGGATACAATACAAAAATTGAATACATACCAGGTAGGATTAACACATGTGCTGATTTATTGTCTAGGATCCCGTATCCACAGTCATCAGGAGACACAGAAGATGAAGGTGAACCAGAGATCGACGACCGAAACTGGCAAGTAAATATATTAGATTCTGCCATAATAAATAGAGAAGAGTTTGAGAGTTTACCATCGGATCAAGAGTCTGAACCTAGAGCAGAAGACCCACATTTAGCACAATTTAATATGAAAGAAGAACAAGAATTAGATCCAAAAGTCTTACAAATAAAACAGAAATTAAAAGAAACGGAGGAGAATAAATATAAGAAGAATTATTTAGTGTTGCAAGACGACGAACAATTATATTATATGAGTGAAAGGAACGAACAGCTAAGGAAATACATTCCAAAACATTTGGAAAATGAAGTTTTAAAAGCATATCATGATGGGAATGGTCATCTCGGTCGTGATAAGTTGGTGAAAGCACTTACGAGTAAATATTATTGGCCGAACTTATTTAAATCTGCTTGTAATATATAGATACGTGTGAAAGATGCAGATTAAGGAACATGAAAACAATTAAGTGTCCCTTACAAGATACAGATATTCCTCAGTTTCCTATGCAAAAAATTAGTTTAGATATATCGGGTCCTCACCCTAGAACATTGTCAGGAAACGTGTATTTAATTCATATAGTAGACGTCTACAGTCTTTGGCCGGAAGTTTATGCAATCCCAGATAAGAGCGCAGATACTGTCATTAATATTTTTTTACAAGAGTTCGTACCAAGATTTAGTTGCCCACAAAGTATACTTACGGATAATGGTAGGGAATTTGTAAATAAAAATTCGAAAAGTTATTAAAGATTTGAATATAACCATATAAAGACCTCATACTATAGACCTTCTTCAAATGCTAAGAACGAACGACAACATAGGACATTATACGATATTATAGCAAAGATCGTCGATGAACATGAAAAAGATTGGGATTTGTTCTTGGGACCAGCGCTTAGCGCTATACGCACAAATCAAAATGAGAGCACGGGGTTTTCACCATTCTATTTAATACACGGGAGAGAAACAGTACTACCTATAGATAATCTGTTAAAACCAAGACGGAAGTATATGGGGGAAGACTTTCAAGAGACTATCATATAGGAAATGCATAAAGCACACGTAAGACTAAAGAATAATATAATTAAAGCTAGAGAAAGACAGAAAAAGTACAAAAACGTGAATACAAAATTACAGGAGTTTAAAGTAGGTGATAGAGTTTATTATAAGAAGCATAGAAGGAACTCTAAGTTTGATGCTCGTTGGGTTCCAGGTTATTACGTTTTGGAAAAGCTAGGAAAAGTATCGTATAGTATCAAGAACCAGGTCACGGGACATGTGGCAAGGGCACACGTGGAACATTTAAGAAGAGATGAGGATGAGAAGGGAAATAATAATTATAATAATTATTATTATTCAGACACTGGATACTTAGATGAACAGGTCGTCAGAGGAGCTACAATAACCCCAGGTTTTAGAAAAGATCCAGCACAAAATCATTTAATAACAACTCCAGTTTACGATGATACTCAAGAACAGACAATACCGAAAACGGTAGAAGAAGAAAATGTGAATGAGAGTCATTATGATAGTATAGAATCTATGGAAGAGGAAACAGGTGCTCCATTTAAGAATACTAGACAAGCAACGAAAAGAAGAATGGATAAACAAAGAGAAAGGGAAGTAAAAAGACAGAGAAGAATTAGAGATTATTCAACAAGCGGTGAAGATATGCCTCTACTAGAAAGGTCCTTAAGAAATAATGATAGACAAATTAGATGGGATATTGAACGGAAGAGATTAGCGGCTGCTAGCGAGAGACATACAGGTGAAGAAGAGGAAATGGATGAAAAGTCAGAATCAAATAGTAGTATGGAAGAAACTAATAAGTTATACGAAGAAGAAGATATTGATGTGGAGATAGCACTTATTCAAAGAAACTTGGAGTTATTGAAGAAGTGGAAACGTAAGAAGTAAATGATTAGAAAATACTGCAGATAGCAAGATATAAGTTTCATGATGTAAAAGGAAAGAGATACTTGATGAAGTATATGAAACGGTGAAAATGGAAAAGGCTTCTATGGATACTTTTCATAAATGGTCTTGAGGAGTAGTTAAGCATTGAGATAACTAATATAGATGTAGGTTCGAGTGAGGCATATATTTTTTTCTCTCTGCGATGGAATTGCTGGTTAATTTTATGTTTCAACTTCTTGAGTTTTCGTAGAGAGATAAGTTAGTTAATGGTACAGCAGGTAGATGTACTCTATAGTAAATAGTCAAGTTTTTATTGGTGCTAGAAATACCGTGGTTAACGGTAATGATTAAGAAGTTGTAGTGATGTTTGGTCCAAGGGAAACAATTGGTGTGCCGAGCCACAGGTTCTATTAGTAGATAGATGACGGCTGGTACATTGAGATGACATTAGGATAGTCGCCACACTAGTAATGGATAAAATGAGTTGACTTGTTGTTTACAGTGCTTGCTTAAGATGATATTCCAGATATTGTGATGTGTTAGGAGTTATTCTGGTAAAAGATAGAAAATTGTGAGGGGAGAGAATCAATGATAATACGGTCATTGTTGATTAGTGATTTTTTTGTGTGTGGAGAGAACAGATATTGTTCTAAGTTAAGAAATAGGTCTGTAGGTAACAGATATATATACTTGGCAGTGAGTTGTTTTGTTTTCTCGGTTATAAAAATAATGGAATGACTTGTGTGAATAGATATGTGTTACATTGGTTCGTATAAGAGGCCAATGTTGCTGGGTCACTTTACGTAGTTAATTCTAAGTGAATTATATTTTTTTTTGAAAACCTTCTCTTTAGCGAGAAGACAGTTGTTTTATTGAATCTGAGTTTTTAATGCCTCATATATAATATGTTTTTTTTTGCTTGGTTTGATCCTGTAAAATGATTGTTATTATTTGATTGTAGAATAGGATTGTTGTGTTCTTAGACTTTTTGCGTACAAACTATTGGTCCGTAAAAGAGACCAGTAGTGATAGGTAATAATAGAATATTTTCTTATGATTGATAAGATGCATGTTATATTATTTTAAAATGTGTTTTTCTTTGAATGAGTTGATATCTTTAGTTAATATGAGGGGAAACATAAATTTGTGTAAAAAACTATTTGGGGGGTATGATGTTCTGTTTTGATTTTATTTCGCTTAATTCATAATTTAAATAAGTTGTTTTGTGTATTAGGTTACTTTGTTAGTAAATATGTTACAAATTTAATTAAGGAAGTTTAATTTTCAAATAGTTATGGTGTTGGCTAGAATAGAGAAAATACATGGGGCTTTATTTAAGACCCTTCGTTCAGAAAAGAGTTAATAAAACTACTAAGGGGATAATAGAGAGACACATACATTCTCTTTGTGAATGTTATGTGGCTGTGATAATCGGCATGAAAAGGTTCTTATGGATATGAAGTATTAGAAACATAGGTCGGGGATGGCTGTGAGAAAGTAAAATAGGAGCTGCATTATATGAAGATATAAGGTTGGGTATATGACTGTGAATGGCAGCATATAAGCTCGGGTATATATATAGGTGGACAAGGAAGCAGATCATGGGATGTGAGGGGGCAAGATATAGGTGCTGTGAAAAATCAGCGTTAATTAAATTAAAAATGTTCATGGAATATGAACGTTGGTTCGTGGTCAAAGATGAGATAACGGAAATATAAATTGTGGATGGCAATATAAATGTTGAATATATAAATGTTGAGAAAACTTATATCAACTTGATTTATAGGGAACAAAGATGTATTTCATAAGATGTAAAATCTTTACAAAAATTTTTTTTGTTGGCAAGAGAGGTAAATGTGATTGTGTTGACTATTCATTCCTTTATGTAAATGTGATTGTGTTGACTATTCGTTTCTTTATACTTTTCACTGGGTGCGCACCCCTTCTTTACTTTTTCTAACTACATTGTTTTCTGTGTTGTGAAAGAGTGAGGAATTTCATAATGTCAAGTGTATGATAACGATTATACGAGCTGTTCTTATGATATATATTTTGTACAGGAACTTTGAAGAACCAAAAACGAACAAGAAATGTATAGTGGTTTGCTATATAGCAGGGGAAAGAGTATTGTTTTACTTAAAATAAAGTTGGTTTGGGGAAGATTAGAGGAGTTATGGGAGGTAAGGAAAGAGAGGGAATAGAGTAGGGGGATTGGGAGTAAAGACTTTTTAAGGGAAAAAGTCTTTCGAAAACATAGGAAGGTGTAGCAGTATGTGTATGTTAGGTGGGCAAAGCTACAGCACGCTTGAGCATCAGGATGGAATGGGAAGAAAGATGCTCAAGTCGTGACGTAGTTGGTTGTTAGGAGGCAGTCAACATCTGGGCCTGAAGGAGAGAAGACGCCATGTTGTATGAAGGTTGTAGAAGTTGTCATCAAGATGAAATAAATCTCTATTTATACTCAAACAAAGACTTCGTTAGTCCTATTTATCTGTGCGCTGTTACACTTATCACAAACATCAGAAAGAGGCAGTCATCGTTTTTTGGCAACATTATGAGAAGACAAAAACTGGAACATGTTGTGGCAACCGGACAGATTTGCGGAAAGAGAGATAGAGGAAGACAGTGTGAAACGATTCTTGACAGTCTTGTGTCATGGCACGGAAGGGAGTCAACACACGAATTGATCCATGACGTCGGAGATCGTAATTTGTGGAGAAGCATGATCTCCCATGCCAGCCGGCAAGGCTGGATGAAGGTGATGATTCTGATGAATATCACAAACTTCTTTCATTACTGGCAATAAAAAACAGTGGAAATGTGGTATCTGGGGGAAATGCAAAGAATACCACGGATAGACGCAAAAAAAAAAAAAAAAAAAAAAAAAAAAAAAAACAATGACCAAGTCGTGCAAATAACAAATGAAAACCATAAACTGATTAGAGAAATTAGATGTAGACAGTCATAATTTTTTGGGACATTATCAGAAGAAATAAACTAGATAACTTGGTGACAACTGGCAAGAATGAGGGGAAAAGAACAAGGAGAAGGCAGAGAAGCAAATATCTGGATGCCTTGACCACATGGTATGGTCGAGACAAGAACACAGAATTGATACACGACGCAGATATTGGTGTGAGGTGGCGAAATATGAATGCCCGTGCTTATCGGCATGGCACATGATTTTGAATTTTAAAAAAAGCACTACGCAGCTATCTGTTCAGCGCAAAAAAAAAAGGTCCTAACCATCGTACTTAACGCACCAATATTTCGCATGCCAATGCAAATCTTAATACTGAACTGTGAAAGTTATTCCTTTGCAATTTAATGACGTCAATTGCAAACATAATTTTGCTTTAGGCCATTAAGTTTCTAGGGTTGAAAGCGTAGGTGTGTAGAGAACGATATCAAACCATAAGTTCTTTGTGAATAAATTGAATGTACGTAAATTGAATGTGATAAAGCAAACTTGCAATAAAATGCCAACACGTGTCTTAATGCATGTTATGGACTAGTGATTACAATGCTAGATATGTTTCCGCTGAGATCCTTGGATATCTTTGTATTCCTTGGTTATGTTTCTTAGAATTAATCACGTAATTGTTTCTCGTTTCTAGAGAAACAAATTGTTTCGACTCATAGAGTTTGACATTATGAGTTCTCTCAGTTGGTTTGCTCACTGTGGTTTCGTCTTCACGAGAGACTGTCTGTAATGTGAAGTTGTCTTCATTGTCTTGTGTCGTAGTGTTGTTAAGAAGTACTGTCGTAGCTGTGCTTTTGTCATTGTTGTTTGTCAGATAATAAGGTTTCGGTTGAGAGTACTTTAAAGAAGTCGAGTCGGTTTGTAATGACTCGTCAAGGTGTTTGTCATGATTAAGAAGAGTTGTTGCTATTGTGTCGTTGACTTCGTCGTTTCCGTTATTACGAGAATGTGTCGTTAAAGTAGAATTGTCATCGTTGTTCTTGTCAATGTCGTTATTGTCCCCTGTTATCTCTGTTTGGTTGTTTATGTGGGTTTTGTGAGTCATTTGTCTTGTCACTCTATTGGCGTCTTCTGTCTGTTGTTGCACATTTACAGGTTCACAATTTTGCGTTTCGGGGGTATCCTCAATTCTAGGTGTTATGCTGATGGTGTCATTGAAAGATTCAACCGCCCCTGTGTTATGCACCTCGGTGAATTCGTTTCGAATTCCGTCATTGGTGGTCTCCCTTGTGCTTTTGGCAGTTTGAGACATGCAAATGTGTTCTTTAGTTCTAGAATCACTGTTTGCTTTTTGGATGCCGTTTTTCTGTTCCCATTCTCTGATTTCTTCTTCAGAACAGGATCTTATATTAGGAAGATTTCCAAGTATAATATCCGCGCAAGGATTTTCCAATACTGTGCATAGCACTTGTCCTGATAGAAAAGGTGTCTGAATTTCGGCCAGTGCTAGGGGGTATCTTTCGATGGTGCCTGCGAATGTGCGACATGTCACGTAGTTGTGTGTAGTCTTTGTCATTAATTAATGTTCTTTTAATTCCACAAAGAGTCGCTCCGCTATCACGCATTATTGTACATAGTTTGTTATTAACAAACCCTTTCACAAACTTTAACTTGCCTTTAGACGCTAAGGCTGCGTTGGCCATTTCATTGGATAAAGGGATTGTATGGCCACATTCCAAGGTTGTATCCAACTGAAATTTTCTGCACGTATTACAGGTGTTATTATTGATGGTGTTAATGATTTCTACCGCATTACCTGACTCAATCGCACTTTCATTCTGGATGTCATATTCATTCAGTTCTTCAATTTCTTCATCTGTAGATGTATCTATCAATGCAGCATTGGCCTGCTTCATCATCTTGCGGCCGTCGCAACGTCCTTAATAATGCCCGAAAGCTGAACTAAAGTAGCATTTGACCGCTCTCTTATACGCGTTTCTTTTGTTTTGTTTTTTGTTTGTTTTTCGATCATCATTTGAAGGTGATGTGGATAAGTTGGTGATTTATCACACATTGCGTACTGTTCGTGGGTCAAATGAAAGTATTGACACAGGACTGGTTTTGTAAATTTAGAGCGTTGTTTGAACCTATTGTCATATGGTTTTGAATATTTGGTGTTTGTGACAGCTGCTGTTTCATTCTGACTCATATTTAACTGAAAAATATCACGATTAGCTGTGTAATATGCACTACCTTTATTTTCGACATCTTTAATAGTCTTACAATCACTTTGTCTTAGAAATTCCGAGAAAGGAGTTGGTATAGTGTTCATGATCTTATCAATTATTATTAGCTCTTTTAGTTTATCATAGTTGTTATTTGTTTTCGCTGAGGTTATCCATTTTGTACAAATATCTTGGACCGTAGACACGTAGTCTATGAACGTTTGGTTAGGTGATGGTGTTAATTTTGAAAACTGCAACTGATAGCCTGCTGTGTCTAGTGAAAAATGTTGTAGTATTCTTTGTTTTAAATAGTCGTAATCTTTCCTCATGTCTTGTGGAATTGTTTCTATCACTTTTAAGGGCTCTAATGCTAAATTTCTCATCAAAATAAATGCCCAATCGACCTTTGAAACGTTATGATATGACATCAAACACTCACAGTTCTATAAATACGCACTTATTGAATCTCCGGAACAAAAAGGTTTGATTAAGCCTTTATATTTGTTGTATTTGTGTTCCTCTTCTTTGCTCCTTAATTTGTTTACTGAAATTTCTAAGTTGGAGTCAATTTACATTTGTTTCAATTTTAATTGTTTTTAATTCTAACTTTTTTGTTTCTGCGTTTAATTGAGCTTGTTTGCTAGCAGCTTCTATTTGCATCTTTTTCTCTTCCGCCTCTATTTGCATCTTTTTCTCTTCTCTTTCCGCCTGCATCTTTTTCTCTTCTCATTCCGCTGCCCTATCTTCTCGTGCTATGTTTTCTAAATGTGTCTTTTGTGCCCATTCTGAAAGTTTATCGGCGGTATAACCTAATTTAATTCCTAATTCGATGCAATGTTCTAATGTTGACATCTTGTAACTTTAGCTAATGTTAAATTTATAGCAATTAAATCCCTTTGGAAATAGTTTGGGTGTACAAAAATTGGTTATATCCCTTAATGTTTACATTGAAACTCTCTAACGAACAAGTTCACATGGTTATGAAATTTGCATATATATATATATATATCATTAATAGCAATACATAGAAAAAAAATGTTACATCAATGAAAATGTGTGAGTATCGTTTAGGGATACAATGAGCATGAAATGGGACTTATCTTATTTACTGGTTTCTTGGCTGTAGTGTTGTTTGGTTCCCCTGTTTAACGCCGCTGCTGGAGAATAGTTTACATACACACAATCTTTCGCGGAACAATCTGATGTTGGAATCAAAAAAAAAAAAAAAATTAGTAATTTGGCACTGTAATTGTCCAGTCATGTCAATGTCAAATTTCATGAACATAATTCTTTAATACTTTTCTAGAGGGACTACGATAGCTCATTAACAGATGATACGATAGTAGCTGCAAAATTCAGATTTTGTTATGTATGAATGTTGATATATTTTACTTGGCAAAACCAAGAGCTGTCGGGAAAGTGAAGCTTGCACTTGCCAAAACCGGCTTGGCCCCCAAATAGCCTGTCAACGTCCTAGATACCTAGGGGGGTGAAACTTGGGTTCATACAGGCAACAAACTCCATTCTGATACTATCTGATATAATTTATTTACAGTAAGCTGGCGAAGAATGGTTTTCGCAGCCAGCTACGTGGCGAACATGATCACAGGAGTTCATAACAAAGCCATCATACATAATCCTTACAACAAACTCTATCATCTATCTATCTAGTGAGTAACACTCCTAAATACACTTGTGTTCAATCTATCAAGTCCCTCTTAAGTTAAGCCCTGTTGCTTGTTCGATGTCCAGTCGGCGTCTGCCCTCTAACGTGTCTCGATCGGACACGGGCTGTAACTCTCCTCAAGCTTCTCGTGGAACAGGTCCTGGCACGCGGTAAGCGGGTTCCCCCTGTGTCCCCGGAGCTGTAGGCGAACTGACCTATCCGTCTCGAAGGCTCTAGATTGTTCGAGCATTCGAGTGTGTCTCCCTTGTATTGGGATTATGTCCCCTCTCTAATTCCCTTCTATCTTTATGTTCCTACCGACTCCATGTGAGACTCTGACATATGGGCTAGTGATTACAATGCAAGATGTGTTTCCGCTGAACAAAGGGGCATGGGGGAATCAATACGTAGATACGAATATCGTCATTGCATTTATAGAATTGGAATGTCAGGCTTCAGTCATCATAGAAGTTCATTGACGCGTAACGATCAGGACAATTTGTCCATCATTTTACCTTTAATAATATATTTTACAAGTTTTTCTTCAGTTGTCTACACACACTGATTTCGACATCAATGCATTTGCTCTTGTGTGTGATTTGTGATTGCTTGCGATGTTACGCTATATTGAAGTGTGTAATTCCAATGATTGTTTCTGCTCGGTTCATTACGTTATTGTCGATTGATTGTGCCTGGATAGTTTTCTTTACAGAAAAGTATTTAAACCTACACCTGCCTCTTTGAGGATAAACTCTATTTGGATATCAATAAGCGCATGTTCACTGCTGTTTTCTTTGCATTTATGTAAATGACGTCTGAAGGTGAACGAAGAAGGAGACGATTTCCCCACCCCCACTCCCCTCAATATTAACTATGCACTTCAGCCTACCTAACTATCTCTATGCTTGTCTGCCTAACTACGAAGGGCTTCAAATGAAAACCTTAATTTATTTTTGGTGAATATATTCTATAAAAGTAAAGAACAAATGTATCATTTTTCGATGCTGTCACCACTGCGTTCATTGCAAGTACTCCAGCGCCAATAAAGTGGGGCTAGATGTGACGAATACGGGGATGTGGTACTAACTGAAAGTGGAGGTCTTCGATGATTTCAACCGTTGCACGGGCAGTATAGGGTCGAGCATTGTCATGTGGCAAAAAGGGCACCTTTACTCAGAAGTCCACGTCGTTTGGATTTGATTGCGGATCCAAGATGATTACTGAGAAGATCTGTATACGTATCACTTGTGACAGGTTTCCCTCTTGGCATGTAGTGCTCTAAAATAGCACCTCGTTCATCCCCCCTCCCCCCCCCCCCCCCCCAAAAAAAAAAAAAGAGTCAGCATAACCTTCCCTGCATTTGGCTGCGTGCGAATCTTCCTTGGCTTCGGTTAGAAGGGAAGGCGCCATTTCTTGCTCGCTCTCTTGTTTCCGACTCGTGGTGGTGAATCCAGGTTTCATCTCCAGTAACAATTCTTGATAAGAAACTATCACCTTCTGCTTCAAAGCACTACAAAAGTTCTTAACAAACATCAATGTGTTCTTGGTTCAATTCTGGAGCAAGCTGTCGTGGCACCCACCTTTCAGACACTATGCGGTACGGTAGCACATCATGAATGATGTGGTGTGCTGAACCTGGAGTGACGTCAGGATGTGCGGCAATGTCACTCACAGACAGTCGGTGGTTTTCCTGTACCAGGCCTTCGACGGCTGCAATCGACTCTGGGCTCATTAAACGGTGTGCCTGACCCGGTCGTGAACAGTCTTTGACAGAAATCACGCCGTTTTGAAACTTCCTACTCCACTCATACACTTACTGGACTAATGCATCACCAAACTGGATCTTCATTCGCCGATGAATTTCTATAGGTTTTACCCATTCACTAATAAAAAAAACAACAACAACAACAAAACAGGATAACATATCTCTGTACATTTTGGTGCATGTCAAAAGTGGGGCGGCTATCTTTAAATTGTCCAAATGACGTCACCGTGTTCGTCTACTCTGTGATGCCACATACTTAACACTCTTGACATCCTTAACAACAATATTGACCGGTTACAAAACAATGACACGGTTATTGTAAATTCTATCATACTGTTAAGGTTTTCATTTGAAGCTGCCTCGTTTCCGTGTGTTTCTATTTATATATACGGTGGAGATGGTCCCATAGCAGATACTACCGACGGAGTGGGAAGTGTTAGGCCTTAACAATTTCTAAGCCACGACATACTGAATATGGTTGGAAGGTAAGAGGGATGATTTCATAGCACCAGGTTTTATCCCAGATAGCTGGATCTCTTTTCACAGAGCGAACTGTCAAAAGCGTCGCACGGAGAACACACACTATAATTCAGCGAAGGCCCCACAAGAATCTCCCAGAAAATTAATTACACTCATAAACCGAATCACTATGTCCGGTAGCAAGCCCTCTTAATTCGGAACGCGAGACAGATGGTTTAACAACTACACCAGTGATCATCTAGGTCCACAATGAGATGAGGTCAGCTTTGACAATCCTATTCTCCAGAGAGCACCACAAGACAGATGCCTTTTCTGGGTTAATGACGGCATTCATCTCTGTACACGACGCCATCACTTTGTCCATTGTCGCCTGCAGCTCCTGAGCTGTTTGATTTCTGTCCCTTCCCTGCCTGTATGCAAGAACATCATCTGCAAATGTTTGTATCCTTCCATGCCTGTATGCAAGAACATCATCTGCAAATGTTAGTATCCTTCCATGCCCCTGGAGCTTCGAGGCTTGCAATCTTGCTCGTATAGTTTAGTTTAGTTTAGTCGATGGATCAACATCACGGCACACGGGTGCAACCCATACAATCTTGCTAGTATACACATTGAAAATCACACGTAAAATTGTTGACCCCTGTGGTAGTCTGGGGGGGGGGGGGCTATGATTCATGGCTCAGAGGTCCATGTACCCGAACGGAGAACCACTCTACGAGAATACATAAGAGCGGCAGTCCAGTTCACCAACCAAGGACAGACTCTTTTCTTCATAAGAGCATACATCAAAATATCACATATGACTGTTGTACGCGTCCTCGAGACCGACTGCTGCCTCCATCGTCTCCTGTCTGTTTTGGAACCCTTCATAAAAAACGTAGGCAAAAGTGACTGCATTTAACCAAGTATCTTTCCATGACCGGTAACCTCCCAAATTTTACGGGGGAAGCTTTTCCCTTTCTTAATATTTCTGAAGCTTAACAGCAACGATCTTCTCCAGCACCTTGCTAAAAGTATTATGTAGGGTAATAATCCTAAATCCTTTTAGCTTTGAATGATCTTTGCCTGATTTAGAAAGTGGTGTTAGATAGCTGTACACCCAAACCTGGGGTACTGATGACACCCTGATGATCAGGTTGAAGCAAGCAGTCATCTCTATAAGTGAGGCCCTGGTGAGGTGTCACTTGCTTATATTTTTCAATATATCTTTGACATTGTACAGCTGTATGATATCCTCACAATAGGTATCTTTAATGGTACCAGATAGATATCTAACTGAATCTCTGATGTCCCAATCGTTCTGATCTTCTATGCTAAATCTTTGCATCTGTTTGTACAATTTCCAGGAATTTCCCTGTGTTGTATCTCCTCCAGTCTCATTCACAAAGTGTTCCTATTTCGCTCTTTTGGTCCATGTTGCACAGCGCTTGATTACCTCCAGCTGATCTGTCTTTTCTTGCCAAGCTTTCTCCATTTCCTCTTGTGAGCTTTGGGGTGTCCGCCGCACTTTCTATACCTGTTTAACTGCTGCTCTCTTGGATTCCCATGCCCGTTCTACCTCGGAGGTCCACCATGGAGGCTGCACATAAGTAGGTTTGCTTGTGACACTGCATGCCCTCTGTCTGAGTAGTCCCATAAGGTTGTTTTCCCTCGAATATATAAAGTGCTTAGTTGCTCTCACAGACTTAGTCTTGTTTGACTTAGTAATCAATACTGAACAGAGTAGATGGTCATTTCCATGATCACCAAGGACAGTCCATTTTATATCCAATAGCGCCGTCTAGGTAACACATGCCCGGTCAAAATCCGTGTCTGCATCACCAGACCTCATTCCCATTCTCGCTGGCCTCCCATCGTTTATGCAGACGTCTTTTGAATCCACCATGGTTTCTGCAAGAGCATTTTCCTGTCGGGCTTCTCCAGTATTGTCCCACTCTCTGTTTCCTACATTAAAGTCACCACAAATGAGCAGCCTACTGCCTGAGATCTCCTCCAGCTCCTTAAGCAAGTCCCTGCGTAGAACCATCATCAGAGAAGGCTAATTCAACGGCCAAGTAAACATCCAAGTTCTATAACAGGTAGCAGCGAACCGCCAGGCATGGCGAGCCATGACTTCTGCCCAATGCGCTGCCTTGGCCTCAAAAGGAAAGACTAACTAACTAACTAATATACATTATTAAGTTCCAACTCAGACCCCCAAAGGTCTTGTGTTGCTCATTGGACAATAGGATTGTTAAAGCTCTCCCAAGCCTCTCGATAAATGGTAGAAATATGAATAGAGAAAGCAGACTGCAGTACCTGGGAATCACCTTTGATAGAAGCCTATCCTTTAGGGATCAACTCTCTCAACTCCCACATAATTTCAAGATTATTCTAAATAAATGTTGGTAATTATTTTAATTAGGCAGGGTCGGTCCCAGAAAAACCGGACCGCTGTCTTTGAAGGCAAGCATACTAACAACGATGTGATCTACTCAAAGGGAGGCAACCTTCTCTTTTATAGATGTTTGGTTCTATAGAGCCTAAATATTTCATTTTCAAAGCATCATTTTATGGTTGGAGATACTTTCATTTCTTAAAATCTGCAATCAGAATCTGAATAAAATGGTTTGAATATAAGTAAAATTGATAGAATGCTGCACATCTGCTTGTAACGTATTGTAAAAATATTAACGAGCTTACACCACTTTCCCTGTAGTTAAAATTGCAATGTTTAATTTACATTTGTTTATAGCTTTATTGCCTCTAAGTTTCTCTTGAAGGGGAAGTGGTTTGGCCGCCTTGGCCTGCCACACCCTATAATGTTCTGAATATATTATATGAGTGGGGATGTCCAAGACAAAAGGCATAACACAAACTTTGCACTGCACAGATTATGTATTTGTTTTTCTCTAACTGCATAGAAGTAGAGGACACATTAGGCAATACAAAAGCTGAAAGTTATAATGCGATGCCAGAGACCCCGATTGTTTAAACACTTTAAGTGTGCCCCAAACCGCAACAGATGGCAACAGGTTGTACATACATGATTTCCAATGAACAAGTTTTTTCTTCTTATAGTCCCTGCTGTGTGGCGTTGGTGATCATGTCTGTCCACATTCTTCTGTCTCTCATGCTTCCAATCATTTCTGATACCGACT
This sequence comes from Cepaea nemoralis, assembly GCA_014155875.1. Lineage (NCBI taxonomy): Eukaryota > Metazoa > Mollusca > Gastropoda > Stylommatophora > Helicidae > Cepaea > Cepaea nemoralis. The sequence goes on from JACEFZ010022763.1 coordinate 54,544, forward strand.
TTCCTCATTGCCATGATCTCAAACTGTTCAGCATTTTCTCTCTGTCTCCCCCTGCCTCTCTTCCCCTCCAGTCTTCTTGTTGTTACGACATGCCCCAGCTTTCCCCTTCTCACAACATGCCCAAAAAATGTGAACTGTCTTCTTCTGATGCGAGTAACCAGTTCTCTTTGTGATTTATAATTCCATGTGCGATGATGGTAACTAACTAAACTAACTAACTAATTAACTACCTAGCTAACTAATGCAGGAACAAACGAGACAAATAGCCAACAAACCAACAAATCAACCCACCAGCTATCTGACATGTGTCCGTGAATAATTGCCCAGATTGATTCGCCGATGAATTTCTATAGGTTTCACCCCTTCACTGACCTAATAGTGCAGTGGTTCTCAACCGGTGGGGAATTCCCCCCTAGGGAGGAATTTTAGGGTTTCCCGGGGGGTGGGGGGAATGAATATTATTTCAAGATCGCTTTAATACAAAAACGGATTACTTGATATTGTTTTTCCCTCCATACTTTACGGTTCTGTACTCCTCGCCCTTGTGATATTCGCCTTATAACGTAAGTAGACCCACACATCACGTTTTATGTAGACGTCTAAACTTGTTTAAGTATGTGTTATTAAAGTTAGCTTCCATTTTTACGTATACTAAGTACGGGCAGCGTGGGAGAGGGAGGGGGGAATTTATACGGAGGAAATACGAAAGGGAAGGAATGACATTCTCAACATATGGTGAAGGGTTGCATGGGCCAAAAAAGGTTGAGAACCACTGTAATAATGGATAACAGAACGCTGTTCCTCTTTGGTGAATGTCACAAGTTGGGCGGCCATCTTTAAACTGTCTTTATGCTGTCACAGTGTTTGCCCTGACATGCTTAACAACAATATTGACAGGTTACAAGACAATGTCGTGGTTTTTGTAATGTCTATCACACTTTTAAGGTGTTCATTTCAACCCAATGGTAATACCCCCCAATCGGCTTATTTGCTTGTCTGTCTTTTGGTGTTCATACCTACATGCATACCAACCTAGTTGTCTTAATATTTAACTACTCGCATACCTATCTACGTATGTACCTACCTACATTCCTACTTACATTCCTAACCATCCATCAATTCATCCATGCATCCATGCATCCATGCATCCTTGCATCTATCTATCTATCTATCTATCTATCCACCTATCTATCTATCTATCTATCTATCTATCTATCTATCTATCTATCTATCTATCTATCTATCTATCTATCTATCTATCTATCTATCTATCTATCTATCTATCTATCTATCTATCTATCTATCTATCTATTTATCTATCTACTACCTACCTACCTACCAACCTATCTAACGAACTAACTAACTAACTAACTATCTATCTATCTATCTATCTATCTATCTATCTATCTATCTATCTATCTATCTATCTATCTATCTATCTATCTATCTATCTATCTATCTATCTATCTATCTATCTATCTGTCTGTCTGTCTGTCTGTCTGTCTGTCTATCTATCTATCTATCTATCTATCTATCTATCTATCTATCTATCTATCTATCTATCTATCTATCTATCTATCTATCTATCTATCTATCTATCTATCTATCTATCTATCTATCTATCTATCTATCTATCTATCTATCTATCTATCTATCTATCTATCCACCTATCTATCTATCTATCTATCTATCTATCTATCTATCTATCTATCTATCTATCTATCTATCTATCTATCTATCTATCTATCTATCTATCTATCTATCTATCTATCTATCTATTTATCTATCTACTACCTACCTACCTACTTACCTACCAACCTATCTATCTATCTATCTATCTATCTATCTATCTATCTATCTATCTATCTATCTATCTATCTATCTATCTATCTATCTATCTATCTATCTATCTATCTATTGATCTATCTGTCTATCTATTTACCTATCTACCTATCTACCTATCTATCTATCTCTATCTATCTATCTATCTATCTATCTATCTATCTATCTATCTATCTATCTATCTATCTATCTATCTATCTATCTATCTGTCTGTCTGTCTGTCTGTCTGTCTGTCTGTCTGTCTATCTATCTATCTATCTATCTATCTATCTATCTATCTATCTATCTATCTATCTATCTATCTATCTACTATAGATCAAAATCTAACTTTTAACTCACATGTTCATGCTCTAGTTAAACAAATAGCCAAAAAAGTATACCAACTTGCCAAAATTAAAAATTTCCTTGACGAAAACACAAGAAAGATATTCTATACTTCTCATATACAAACACATATTGATTACTGCTCCACAGTCTGGGATGGATGCTCCAAATCAATAACAAAACGCCTATATTCACTCCAGAAAAGGGCAGTGCGTTTAATTAATGGTGAAAAGCTTACCGACAATGCTAACCTATATAAACGTCTCCGGTTACTGCCACTCCACAAGCGCCTGCTTTTTAATAAGGCCAAACTAATTCACAAAATCCTATTTCAAAATGCTCCAAGCTACCTTTGGCCATTGTTTAAATATAACGCTAGACATAGCGAACGACTAAATTTACTTCATGTCCCTAAACCTAAGGATAGACTTATATAAAACAAGCTTAGCATACTCTGCCGCTCAGTTGTGGAACAATCTTCCACAAGAAATCAAAGACACCACCAATCATGATACATACATTCGCAACCTGTTTGAACACTACCTTAGTACAGACTACATGCCCCCATAACAAATAACACAAAAAAGACAATAATGGTAACTTATCTCAAACGACAACTAGCCAAAAAACATTCCCTTATGTATGACAGTTACACCCTCCTTAGGTATTTATAATGCCCATGTTAAACACTGCCTCAGTGAGTCATTTGTTATTGATTATTTTTCATGCGTTTTAATGTTCTTTTGTTGTCAAAAGTTGCTTCATAAGTGATGTTGAATGAAAGAATGTATGAGAGGAAATAGAGAAGAAGGGCAGAATGTCAGACGGGCCTGCGTGCCCAATTCTTAACCCTTTGAAAATAAAGACTTATTATTATTATTATTATTATTATTATCTATCTATCTATCTATCTATCTATCTATCTATCTATCTATCTATCTATCTATCTATCTATCTATCTATCTATCTATCTATCTATCTATCTATCTATCTATCTATCTATCTATCTATCTATCTATCTATCTATCTGTCTGTCTGTCTGTCTGTCTATCTATCTATCTATCTATCTATCTATCTATCTATCTATCTATCTATCTATCTATCTATCTATCTATCTATCTATCTATCTATCTATCTATCTATCAATCTATCTATCTATGTATCTATCTATCTATATATCTATCTATCTATCTTTCTATCAATCAATCTATCTATCTATCTATCTACTACCTACCTACGTACCTACCTACCAACCTAACTATCTATCTATCTATCTATCTATCTATCTATCTATCTATCTATCTATCTATCTATCTATCTATCTATCTATCTATCTATTTACCTATCTACCTATCTACCTATCTATCTACCTATCTACCTATCTATCTATCTATCTATCTATCTATCTATCTATCTATCTATCTATCTATCTGCCTGTCTGTCTGTCTGTCTGTCTGTCTGTCTGTCTGTCTGTCTGTCTGTCTGTCTGTCTGTGGGTGTGGGGATGTGTGTGTGCAGGTATGTGTGTGTGGGTCTGGAGATGTGTGTGTTGGTGGGGAGATGTGTGTGGTTGGGGGATCTATGCATGGTTGGGGGATGGGTGTGTGGGTGAGGGATGTGTGTGTTGTTGGGTGGGGGAGTTGTGGGTAGAGGATGTGTTGATGTATGTGGGTTGGGGAATGTGTGAATGTGGGGGATGTGTGTGTGGGTGGGGGAATGTATGTGTGCCTTGGGATGTGTGTATGGGTGCTGCTGCTAAATCGCACACAACAGATTCAGTGCCAAACAAACAGTAGGTTTGGACCAAATATGGGAAGTGGGTGTATGGTACAGTTATTATAATATAACAGTTGTCAATATGGTAGGCGACATGTTGTACTGTATATCAAAGTAAAGGGGATTGCTTGAGGAAAACTACTGTACTGATATTTTAATTGAGACAACATTTAGCAACGACAACATTTCGGCGATTTGTGATCCCATGGCAAATATGGGAAGTTGCTTAGGACGATTAATCATCCATGGCACTTAATCAGTTAATGACCTTTGAAAGCGTGTATTATTAATGACTGTGGAGTTTTTAAAAATATTGCCTGTCCAAGTTGTGTGTTCACCTTTTATGTTGCATTAACTCCACACAAGGTGAATACAAAACTTGGAACGGCCATCCATCCATCATGTGCCATGCCCATAAACGTGGGCGGTCATGTTCTGACATCTCACTCGATCACCAGAGTCGTGGATCAACTCCGTGTTCCTGTCTCGACCGTGCCATGCGGCCAAGACATCCAGGTATTTACTTCTCGGTCTTCCCCTTGGTCTCTTCCCTTCGAACTTGCCAGATGTCACCAAGTTCTCCAAGTCATTTCTTCTCATAACATGTCCAAAATATTTTGACTGTCTACGTCTAATTACTTTAATCAGTTTACGATCTTTATTTCTTTCTTGGAAAGACTTGTTCATTGGTTTTTCTGTCTGTCCATGGTATTCTTTGCATTTTCATCAGAAACTACATTTCCACACCCATCAGATGTTTTTCAGCTTGGCTGTTCATTGTCCACGTTTCACATCCATACAAAAGTATAGGTTCTATGTAGCACTTCAACACTCTTTTTCTCGTTTCAATTGATATATTTTTATCGGTCAGTATGTTTTCCATCTTGCAAAAGGCACCTTTGCAATGGCAATTCTTGTTCTAATCTCTTCGAGGCATCTCCGATCAGATGTTATGTCTGTTCCGAGATAACTGTATCGATTCTCTTGCTTAAGAATATGCCCATTTACTCGCATATCACATTGTGGTATTTCCTTCTTCCTAGTGACGACCATAATCTGTGTCTTCTTACTATTCAGTTCTAACCCTAGCTGTTCACTGTGTGCAACAACCGCATCTACTAAATGTTGCAGGTCCCGTTCGTTGTCTGCAATCAAGACTGTATCATCTGCATATCTAATGCTATTGATGCATCGTCCCCCATTGTTGATTCCTTCCATATCTTCTATATTTCTGAAAATATTTTCACTGTACAGGGAAAATATATCTGTAGACATTACACATCTTTGTCTCACACCTCGTTTAATAGGCTGATATTGGCTTACTTCGTTCTCAATTCTGATGGCAGCTTGTTGTTTCAAATATATGTTGTTTTTACAAGTCTAAGGACTTTTCCATCAATTTGTAAATCTTCAAGCATCCTTATCATGTCAACATGTCTCACTTTATCGAAAGCCTTTGTGTAGTCAATAAAGCAAAGATATAGATCTTTGTTTACTTCTATATAACGTTCAATTATTGTTCTAAGTATATACACAGCATTTACTGTACCCCCGCCTTCTATAAACCCACATTGTTCTTCTCCTATTTCGGGTTGTATTTTCTTCCTAACTCTTTTCATGATAATTCTCAGCAAAATCTTCGTGATGTGGCTCATTATACTAATTGTTCGATGATGATCACACTCCAAGGCTCCTTATTTCTTCGGGATTGCAATAAATATAGAATTACATAATTCAGGAGGTATATCTCCAGTATCGTATATTGCATTCAGCAGTCTGGTGACTTGGTATATACTATATTCTTCTAAGGCATTGATCATTTCTATTGTGATGTTATCTGTACCCGGGGTCTTGCCAGTTTTGATATGGCTAAGGGCATTCTGAGCTTCCACCTTCAAAATTGATGGTCCTTCATTAGTTTAGTTTAGTTTATTCGTTGGATCAACATCACGGGACACGGTTTAACTCATAAGTGCTCCGTTCTCCTCCTAACTCAAACCTGAATCTGGAGAAACTCAGCTCAATGCACGAACTCCGTTGCATCGACGAGGATCCTGAAATACTTTGGGTAGATTTTTTACTTTGGGAAATTTCGTTAGGCTACTCTTTATCGATTTCCAACTGCCAAGGGATGTTTTACGTGCGCAACAATATACACGGGCGTCCGATCTCACTACCCAGAGACCAGGGGAAATTTTATTACTGGAAGTCCAGGTGGATTTAAAAAAAAAATAAATCCCGGTCCTCACAGGGGCCTGAACCCAGGACCTCCAGCACTCGAGGCGGACACCATACCCCGAGACCACTCAGCCCCCTTAGGGGCTGGTCCTTCATTATTATTCCGATGATCATATTGTTCTTGTCCTGTATCAACATAAAGGTGTTTTACATAATCTGACCACGCATGTAAAATCTGATCTTTTTCTATTACGATTTTGTCATCTTTGGTTTTTAGGCAACCCGTTTATGTGTGTGTTCTTTTGTTAGTGATATCATTAATTCTTTTGTGCATTAATTTGGTATTCCGGGTGTTGTGTTAGTTTTCAATTTCCTTGCAATTTTCCTCAAGCTATGTTTCTTTTGCCTCTTTGCATAGCTTTCTAATTTTCCTGTGAATCTCTTCACATTTTTCCTTGTTATTGTTGTTATTTCTTCTTATTTCCATGAGGTTTTAGATGTCTTCCGTCATCTATTTCTTACTTCCTGTTATCTTTATTTTTGGGATGGTTGTTTCTGCAGCTTGGTTGACTTATTTCTTTAACCGAGTGGCTAGAACTCCGTGCTCTCCTTCAGGAGATCCGGGTTCGATCCCTCGGTAAGGTGTGGGATTTTTTTTCTGTCGGGGGCAAAAAGAAAGTCCTAACCTGCACAGTTAGCGGCGACAGCACTAGCCAGGCGGCCTTAATTCCTCAGGCTCAAAGACCCCTCTGTCAAACATCTCAAGGTATTATATTGGCAGTAAATGACAGTAAATGACAGTTTCCCATTGGTCACTGACGTCTTGAAATAATATTTCCATATTGGACAATGCATCGAATCTGTTCTTTACCTCTTCGTTGAATTTATTTTTTTATCTCCTCCCACTTCAGAGCCTGTAGATCAAATGTTGTGCTTCTTGGTGAATATTTGACTTTCTTTAATTTTATATGCAAATTGCTTAAGATTAATCTATGGTCTCTGTAGCAGTCTGCGCTTGGTATAGTTTTTGCTACTGTTAAGGTATTTCCAAATCTTCTAATGATGAGAATATAATCAATCTGATTTCTGATCTTATGATCAGGATTTCTCCATATCCATAATCTTCTTGGGTGCTGTTTATACCAGGTGTTTCTAATAATCAAATCCTGCTCTTTTGCCCACTGTACAAGTCTGCAACCTCTTTCATTCTGTTCCCCTAGTCAGAATTCTTGCATTTCTTGAAGGCTTTCTCTACATCATTATAAAATTCATCAATGCTGTCATCACTATTGTCTGCTGCTGGTGATCAAAAGGTCTTTCACCAGTAACACTCTGTCTGATACAGTCCAATATCCTTTGATCGATTTTGATCTCTCTGAATCCATTATAATTGCTGCTCCTCGCTGTTGTTTCTCCCCACCAGAATAGATTATTCTATATTCCTCAGATGTTATAATGCCCATTCCTGTCCATCTGGTCTAAAATATACCTAACAGGTTAATATTTAATCTTCTCATTTCATTCTTAATGTTATCAAATTTCCCACCCCCACTCATAGCTCTTACATTCGAAGTTCCTACTTTCAATGTTGATACTCTTTTACACTCAGTCGCCTGCAGATGGTCTGGCGTCACCTGGTGCACATGACTACCCCTACCGGGCGAGTCTGCTCCAGTGGAGCACCCATTTACGCCGTTTCTCTGATTATCGATAAGACTGCAGTACATGATATTCTTGGCATTTGTAAAGAAGGTAGTTTGCCATTGCTTTCCTTCCTAGCAGTGACCATACTGGTCGATGACCGTAGCCATTGTCTCCCAAAAAGGAGATCCTCTGGCTACCGTCGTGAAGCTGGAGATCATAACCTACATCTATCTCTTGGCTGCTCTTCAATTTCATCCACCACCTGCACCCATAGCTTCATGTAACCATGATAAAGGGGCTAAATGGGTACTCCACGGAACGGCAATATGTTCAAAATCCGAACAGTCATTATAAATACACCCTACAATTCTGCCAGCCAATATTTTCAGACCCGGTGCGCCATTATGCGCAAGTGTCCGTCTGTTTGTATTGTTTACTAGAATGCATTCCGTTTACCTGGCTTTGGTCGAGGCAACACTTTCTTTATCTGTAAAGAGAGATCAGGAATACGCGTTGGAGGATATAATGTAAACAATCTAGGCTTTGCAAATGACACAGTGTTGATGGCAGAAAGTGCTAAAGATTTACAACAAATGTTAGACATTACAGTAACAGAGAATGTAGAAAACGACTTTCCTTGAATATCAAGAAAACAAAAGCAATGGTTATATTTTTTTTTTAAATGTGACACCGAAAAGTGAGAAAAATATAGAGGGGAAAATGCTTATCTAAGATGATAAATTTAAATATCTAGGGTCAATTATACATCAGAAGGAACATGCACGAATAGATTACGAGTAGAAGAGGTCAAGCAAAGGCTGTATTTCAGAAAATAAAGAGTGCTTTATGCAATATACCACTATCATTGAATATAAAAAAGAAAGTATTGAAATGATCTATAGAACATGTTATCATCATCATCATGTGCCAATTCGACTGGCGTAGGCGTTCATGACTCCCCACATATCTCGGTCTTTGGTTTTCTGAATCAGCTCTACCGTTGATATTCATCCATGCCACCTTCGCAATCCATCCAACATCATTTCTATTGGTCTGCCTTTGCCCCTCTTCCCCTCGATCTTCCCAGTTGTCACGATGTTCTCCAATGCCTCTTTTCTCATCACATGACCAAAGCAGTTGTTTGACTCTTTCTTATTGTTGTATATAATGTTCTAGTTTCATTAGCCTCTTTCAGGCATTCGTTGTTGTTAGTTACTTTGGCAGTCCAAGGAATTTGCAACATTCGTCTCAGGAACCACATCTCTGTTGCTTCCAATCTCTTCCTAATTTGTTCATTTACATTCCAAGATTCATAGCCATACAGCAAAACAGGTTCTATATAGCACCTTACCACTCTCTTCTTATATTCAATGATATTGACTTATTGCATAAGATATTTATCATTTTCTGAAATGCAGCCTTTGCTTGCCCTATTGTGCTCTTAATCTCTGTTGTGCATCTTCCATCTGATGTTATAAATGTCCATAGATATTTAAAACTATCCACTTCGTGAAGACTTTTCCCTTCTATCTCTATTTCACATATGCGTGTTACCCGTGTCTTTGATATCACCATTGTTACTGTTTTCTTGATATTCAAGGAGAGTCCTTTCTTTGCACTTTCTTTTTCTACAATGCGCAACAGTTGTTGTAGATCTTGTGCATTATCCGCCATCAATACTGTGTCATCTGCATAGCGTATATTATTTATATTATAACCTCCGAATAGTATTCCTGGCTTTTCTTTGATCTTTCTCATTGTTACTTCGTTATAAAGGGAGAAGAGATCTGGTGACAAAACACATCCCTGTCTTACTCGCAGCTTTAATAGAACATGTATGACAGTGAATCATGGAACGTGAAAGAAAAATTAGGAAGAGCTCGGAAGTAGCAGAGTTTGGTTCCTTAGACGAATGTTGCGATTACCTGAAAGAGGATAATGCAATTAGAACATTATGTAAACTATTCAAACGAGACAAGCATCATTTTTTTGGTATGTGATGAAAAGAGAGGCATTGGAGAACATCGTGACAACTGGGATGAACAGTGGGAACAGAGGCAGAGGAAGACCAAGAGAATGATCCTGGACGGATTGAGACGATAGTCTGGAGGTGGCGTTCAGCCAACAACTACCGGGGCTTCTTAACTAAAAGAGGGAGGAAAGGCCGTAGTGGGAAGCTGCTGTGTGTATGTGAAGTTTCAGGGCCATCACATTGTCTAGGCCTGAGTGCACGTAGAAATAGGTGATCAGTCTTCCCCTGCCGTAACCAGCTTCTTGAGTTCCGACATAAAGGCCGCCATGACTCAGGACTAAAACACTTTGAAAGTTTAGCCCATTGGTATCGTGAGAACAGTGACGGAAAGCATGTTTCCTGACTGGAAGAAGAGACAATGGTCGACCAACCCGAAGATGGACAGAGGGCATTTGAAATACCTTGGTCATGCGGATGCACGAGGCAGGAGAATGGGCAAAAGATCGAGAAACTTCTCGATGTGTCGAGATTGAAGCCACGTTATATAACGGGCCTGCTACATGGGGAAGAATGTCTTCTACCGTACTTTATTGGCCAACATTCTGATAATTAAGTCTTGGAGATGTAGTTTTATAGAAGAATGCTGAAAATTAATTGGACTGCCAAAATGAGCAAGCATGATGTTTTAAGGTGAGCTGAGTCGCAAAGACACCTTATCACAAACATCAGAAAGATGCAGTCATCGTTTTTTGGCCACGTTATGAGAAGACAAAAACTGGAACATGTTTTGACAACTGGACAGATTTACAGAAAGAGAGAGAGAGAGAGAGAGAGAGAGAGAGAGAGAGAGAGAGAGAGAGAGAGAGAGAGAGAGAGAGAGAGAGAGAGAGAGAGAGAGAGAGAGAGAGAGAGAGAGAGGAAGACAGTGTGAGACGATTTTTGGCAGTCTTGTGTCATGGCACGGCAGATAGTCAACACACGAATTGATCAATGACGTCGAAGATGGCAATTTGTGGAGAGACATGATCGCCCACGCCAGACGGCAAGATACTGAATGATGATGGTTATTCTTATAAATACCACATACTTCTTTCAATACTGGCAATAAAAAGCAGTGGAAATGTAGTCTCCGGGGAAAATGCAAAGAACACCATAGACAGACAGAAAAACCAATGAGCAAGTCGTACAAAAGACAAATTAAAACCATAAACTTACTACAGAAATTAGACGTAGACAATCATAATGTTTTTGGACGTTATAAAAAGAAATAAACTAGAGAACTTGGTGACAACTGGCAAGAATGAGGGGGAAAGAACACAGGGAAGGCAGAGAAGTAAATATCTGGATGCCTTGCCCACATGGCATGGTCGAGACAAGAACACAGAATTGATACACGACTCTGGTTATGGTGTGAGATGGCGAAACATGAATGCCCTTGCTTATCAGCATGGCAAATGATGTTGAATTTTAAAAAAAAAGCACTACCCAGCTATCTATTCAGCGCAAAAAGTACTAAGCAACGTAATCTCATTAACATACCAATATTTCGTATGCCAGTGCAAATCTTAATACCGATCTGTGAAAGTTATTGCTTTGCAATTTAATGACGTCAATTGCAAACCATAATTTTGCTTTAGGCCATTAAGTTTCTAGGGCTGAAAGCGTAGGTGTGTAGAGAACGATATCAAACCATAAGTTCTTTGTGAATAAATTGAATGTACGTAAATTGAATCTAATAAAGCGAACTCGCAATAAAATGCCATCCCGTGTCTTAAGGCATGTTTTGGGCTAGTGATTACAATGCTAGATGTGTTTCCGCTGAACCAAGGTGCATGGGGGTGGGGGTCAATACGTAGATACGAATATCGCCATTGCATTTATAGAATTGGAATGTCATGCTTCAGTCATCATAGAAGTTCACTGACGCGTAACGATCAGGACAATTTGTCCATCATTTTACCTTTAATAATATATTTTTTGAGTTTTTCTTCAGTTGTATACACACACTGAGTTCGACATCAATGCATCTGCTCTTGTGTGTGATTGTTAAGACCCTGCCATTGCTTGCGATGTTACGCTATATTGTAGTGTGTAATTCCAATGATTGTTTCTGCTCGGTTCATTACGTTATTGTCGATTGATTGTGTCTGGATAGTTTTCTTTACAGAAAAGTATCTAAACCTACACCTGCTTCATTTGAGGACAAACTCTATTTGGATATCAATAAACGTATGTTCACTGCTGTTTTCTTTGCATTTATGTAAATGACGTCTGAAGCTGAATGAAGAAGGAGACGATTTCCCCCACCCCTCCCCCACCCCCACAATATTAACTATGCACGTCAGCCTACCTAACTATCTCTATGTTTGTTTGCCAAACTACGAAAGGCTTCAAATGAAAACCTTAATTTATCTTTGGTGAATATATTCTAAAAAAGTAAAGAATAAATGTATCATTTTTCGATATTGTCACCACTGCGTTCAATGCAAGTACTCTAGCGCCGATAACGTGCTTGATTTCCTGTAGAAAAAAAAATTCTCCTGGTCGCGTATGTAACCACTCATGCACCACCTGTTGTACCTCTTCATCGGACTGAAATGTCTTCTATCCCAATGACTCTTTGAGGTGTCCAAACAGATGGAACTCACTTGGGGCTAGGTCTGACAAATACGAGGATGTGGTACTCACTGAAAGTAGAGGTCTTCGATGGTTTCAACCGCTGCACGGGTACTAATGGGTTTGAGAATTGTCATGTTGCAACAAGACACCTTTACTCAGAAGTCCACGCCGTTTGGATTTGATTGCGGGTCGAAATGATTCCTTAGGAGATCTGTATACGTAACACTGGTGACAGTTTTCCCTGTTGGCACGTGGTGCTCTAAAATAACGACTCATTCAACCCAAAAAGAGAGTCAGCATAATCTTCCCTGCAGATGGCTGCGTGCGAAACTACTTTGGTTTCGGTTATAAGGGTTGGCGCCATTCCTTGCTCGCTCTCTTGTTTCCGGCTCGTGGTGGTGAATCCAGGTTCTTGATATGAAACTATCACCTTCTGCTTCAAAGCACTCCAAAAGTTCTAGACAAGCATCAATGCGTCGTTGTTTCAATTCTGGAGCAAGCTGTCGTGGCACCCACCTTGCAGACACTTTGCGGTACGGTAGCACATCATGAAGGATGTGGTGTGCTGTACCTGGAGTGTATGGATGTGCGGCAATGTCACTCACAGTCAGTCGGTGGTTTTCCTGTACGTGGCCTTCAACGGTGTACCTGGCCCGCTCGTGAACAGTATTTCACAGAAATCACTCCGTTTTGAAACTTCATGCTTCATTCATGCACTTGCTGGACTAACAGGCATGTATCATCAAACTGGATCTTCATTCGCCCATGAATATCTATAGGTTTTACCCCTTCACAATAAAATAAAAACAAATAAAGAGGATAACATGTCTTCGCTACATTTTGGTGCATGTCAAAAGTGCGGCGGCTATCTTTAAATTGTCCGTATGACGTCACGGTGTTCGTCTACTATGTAATGCCACATGCTTAACACTCTTGACATCCTTAACAACAATATTGACAGGTTACAAAACAATGACACGGTTATTGTAAATTCTATCATACTGTTATGGTTTTCATTTGAAGCTTTGTTTCCGTGTGATTCTATTTATATATACGGTGGAGATGGCCCCATTACAGATACTACCGACGGAGTGGGAAGTTCTAGGCCACGACATACTGAATATGGTTGAAAGGTAAGAGGGATGATTTCATAGCACCAGGTTTTATACCAGATAGATGGATCTCTTTTCACAGAGCGAACTGTCAAAAGCGTCGCACGGAGCACACACACACACTATAACTCCAGCGACAGCCCCACAAGAATCTCCCAGAAAATTACACCCATAAACCGAATCACGATGTCCGGTAGCAAGCCCTCTTCCTTCGGAACGCTAGACAGATGGTTTAACAACTACACCACAGGGATCATCTAGGTCCACAATGAGATGAGGTCAGCTTTGACAATCCTATTCTCCAGAGAGCACCACAAGACAGATGCCTTTACTGGGTTAATGACGGCATTCATCTCTGTACACCACGCCATCACTTTGTCCATTGTCGCCTGCAGCTCATGAGCTGTTTGATTTCTGTCCCTTCCCTGCCTGTATGCAAGAACATCATCTGCAAATGTTAGTATCCTTCCATGCCTGTATGCAAGAACATCATCTGCAAATGTTAGTATCCTTCCAGCCCCTTAAGCTTCGAGGATGCAATCCTGCTCGTATAGTTTAGTTTAGTTTAGTTCAGTCGATGGATCAACATCACGGCACACGGGTGCAACCCATACAATCTTGCTCATATACATATTGAAAAGTACAGGTGAAATTGCTGACCCCTGTGGTAGTCTGGGGGGCTATGATTCATGGCTCAGAGGTCCATGTACCCAACCGAAGAACCACTCTACGAGAATACATAACAGCGGCAGTCCAGTTCACCAACCAAGGACAGACTCTCTTCTTCATTAGAGCGTACATCAAAATATCACATCTGACTGATGTACGCGTCCTCGAGACCGACTGCTGCCACCATCGTTTCCAGTCTGTTTTGGAACCCTTCATAAAAAAACGTAGGCAAAAGTGACTGCATTTGACCAAGTATCTTTCCCTGGTCGGTAACCTCCCAAATTTTACGGGAGAAGCTTTACCTTTCTAACTATTCCTGAAGCTTAAAAGCAACGATCTTCTCCAGCATCTTGCCAAAAGTATTATGTAAGGTAATAATCCTAAATCCTTTTAGCTTTGAATGATCTTTGCCTGGTTTAGAAAGTGGTGTTAGATAGCTGTGCACCCAAACCTGGGGTACTGATGACACCCTGATGATCAGGTTGAAGCAAGCAGTCATCTCTATAAGTTCTCCATCACTGATATCTTTCATGTGGGCATATCTAACCCCGTCGGGCCCTGGTGAGATGTCACTTGCTTATTTTGTTCAATACATCTTTGACATCGTGCAGCTGTATGATATCCTCACAGTAGGTATCTTTAATGGTACCATATAGATATCTAACTAAATCTCTGATGTCCCCATCGCTCTGATCTTCTATGCTAAATCTCTGCAAGAAAGCTTCCCCTTTCTCTTTGTCCGTTGTCAAACGCGAACCGCTATCTCTGTATATTGTACCCATTGTGGCAAGACGATCTTTCCTTTGCATCTGTTTGTGCAATTTCCAGGAATTTCCCTTGTTTTATCTCCTCCAGTCGCATTCACAAAGTGTTCCTATTTCGCTCTTTCGGTCTCTGTTGCACAGCGCTTGAATTTCTCCAGCATATCTTTCTTTTCTTGCGCCGCACTTTGTATAATTGTTTAACTGCTGCTCTCTTGGATTCCCATGCCCGTTCTACCTCGGAGGTCCACCATAGAGGCTGCACATAAGTAGGTTTGCTAGTGACACTGCATGCCCTCTGTCTGAGTAGTTCCATAAGGGTGTTTTACCTCGAATATATAAAGTGCTTAGTTGCTCTCACAGACTTGGTCTTGTTTGACTTAGAAATCAATACTGAACAGGGTAGATGGTCATTCCCATGATCACCAAGGACAGTTCATTTTATATCCAATAGCGCCGTCTATGTAACACATGCCCGGTCAAAATCCGTGTCTGCATCATCAGATCTCATTCCCATTCTCGTTGGCCTCCCATCGTGTATGCAGAATTCTTTTGAATCCACCATGGCTTCTGCAAGAGCATTTTCCTGTCTGGTTTCTCCAGTATTGTCCCACTCTCTGTTTCCTACATTAAAGTCACCACAAATGAGCAGCCTACTACCTGGGATCTCCTCTAGCTCCTTAAGCTAGTCCCGTCGTTCCTTTGTAACAAAAGAATCAACCGCGGCATATACATTAGAGGCCCTGCGTAGAACCATCATCAGAGAAGGCTCATTCAACGGCCAAGTAAACATCCAAGATCTACAACAGGTAGCACCGAACCGCCAGGCATGCCATGAATTCTGCCCTATGCGTCGCCTTGGGCTCAAGAGGAAAGACTAACTAATTAACTAACTAATATGCATTATTAAGTTTCAGCTCAGACCCCCAAAGGTCTTGTGTTGGTCTCTGGATTGTTAAAGCTCACACAAGCCTCTCGATAAATGGTAGAAATATGAATAGAGAAAGCAGACTGCAGTACCTGGGAATCACCTTTGATAGAAGCCTATCCTTTAGGGATCAACTCTCTCAACTCCCATATATTTTCCAGATTATTCTAAATAAATGTTGGCACTTATTTTAATTAGGCAGGGTCGGCAACAGATAAACCGGACTGCTGTCGTTGAAGGCAAGCATACTAACAACGATGTGATTTACTCAAAGGGAGGCAACCTTCTCTTTTATAGATGTTTGGTTCTATAGAGCCTAAATATTTCATTTTCAAATCATTATTTTATAGTTGGAAATACTTTGATTTATTAAAATTTGCGATCAGAATCTGAATAAAATAGTTTGAATATAAGTAAAATTTATAGAATGCTGCACATCTGCTTGTAACGGTATTGTAGAAATATTAACGAGCTTACACCACTTTCCCTGTAGTTAAAATTAGCAATGTATAATTTACATTTATTGACTGTTATTCGAGTATTTCATTTTCTCTCGAAGGGGAAAGTGGCATGGCCGCCATTGGCTGCCACACCCTATAATGTTCTGAATATATTATATGAGTGGGAATGTCCAAGACGAATGCATAACACAAACTTTGCACTGCACAGATTATGTATTTGTTTCTCTCTAACTGCATAGAAGATAGAGGACACATTAGGCAATAGAAAAGCTGAAAGTTATAATGCGATGCCAGAGACCCCGATTGTTTAAACACTTTAAGTGTGCCCCAAACTACAACAGATGGCATACAGGTTGTACATACACGATTTCCAATGAACAAGTTTGTCCTTCCTATAGTCCCTGCTGTGTGGCGTTGGTGATCATGTCTGTCCACATTCTTCTGTCTCTCATACTTCCAATCATTTCTGATACCGACTTTCCTCAATGGCATGATCTCAAACTGTTCGGCATTTTCTCTCTGTCTCCCCCTGCCTCTCTTCCCCTCCAGCGTTCTTGTTGTTACGACATGCCCCAGCTTTACCCTTCTCACCACATGCCCCAAAAATGTGGACTGTCTTCTTCTGAAGTGAGTAACCAGTTCTCTTTGTGATTTATAATTTCGTGTGCGATGATGATGATATGGTAACTAATTAACTAAACTAAACTAAACTAAACTAAACTAAACTAACTAACTAACTAACTAACTAACTAACTAACTAACTAACTAACTAACTAACTAACTAACTAACTAACTAACTAACTAACTAACTAACTAACTAACTAACTAATCAGTTATCAGTTATCAGTTGGGGTATCTTCATTGCACTACAGACATGTCCATAGGTGCTCAGATCCTCCCCCCCCCAGCAAATGCATCAGCGTCCGGTGGCTAATAGTGCCAGTTCTGTGTTGGTTGACGAGGCGCCTCGTTTTCCCGATGTACCTCTCGCTTCTGGCCTTGCCGATTCTTACTCCCAAGTCTTTCATCCTGGACAGCGATGTGAATTCACTGACGTCAAAGTCCTCTGTTCTTGCCATATCTTTAAGGACGTTAATAACATCGGCACGATCCATAGGCTGGCCATCTGCAGAGGGTGCAGAACCAGTCAGTTTATCAGCTCGTTCATTTCCCTCGACTCCCGCATGTCCCGGGACGAAGATGAAGGTGACTTTACAGACAACAGACTTTCGCAGCGACTCAGTCCACTGTCAACGTACAGATCCAGTTTCGACCTTCTGAATCATGCTCATTGAATCACTTAGTACACACACGTTGGTATAATGCTGTGATTCCAGCCAAATGAAAGCCTGTGTAACTGCCATCACCTCCATCGTCATGCTGCTCGTGGTCATAGAGTGGGCACCACTGGATTCTTGAACGGTTCGGCCCGCTGAACGGGCTGTAAATGCCCACGCACTTCTCTGCTGCTTTACAACAGATCGATCTGTATAGATGAGCACTTCGGGGCTATCTGAGTGTTCATAGATGAGCGCGTTAACCTCTGCATTGACAGCGGCAGGGTTCTGCTCTCTGCACCGTCTGTCGAGTGTGATAATGCAGGAGAAAGTGCACTTAAAAGCTGGAGGCACCTGGCACCCATTCCTTGCCGGGGTTGATACTTGTAAGACTGCAGACCTGTCTGACGACATCTTCCGCCCGACCCATCCATAATTTGCCCCTCTTTAGCCTGTCACCCTTTTCTCTGAATATAGCGTCATGCAGAGGGTGCTGCTCATCTGCACTTATTTTTAAGTATGCACGAGCTCTCCAGATCTTGATCCTGTGTTCCATTGTCGGGAAGTCAAGGAGGTATCTCATTGCTACACAGCTGGTGTCTCTCGTGCAGCCCAAAATGATGCGAATGGCTTCGTTTTGTACCTTTTCAATTCTTCCAATCTGTGTAGGGCTGACACTGAGGATGGCCAGGGCATACTCGATGCGTGAAAGCACCAGTCCTTGGAACAGAAGTATTAGCAGTCTTTGCTCGATATTGGCAGTCGCCATGACTCTCATTGCTGACAAACCTTTTCGAGCTTTCGTTATGACATAATCGACATGATCTCTGAAGGACAGGCTACGATCAAGCCTCACGCCAAGATATGTCATTGACTGGGTTCTACTCAAAATGCTCCCATCCATTCTTACTGCCGGCATGTCTGTTTACACAATATGGTTGTTTAGGGAGAACCATGTAACCGATGCCGATGTTGCAGGGTTGACAAGGGCATCGACATTAGCACACCATGAGGAAATTCGACAATTGGCAACAGCCTGTCTATCTCGACCCTGTCGATACACGAGGATGTCGTCAACAAATGACAGAGTCCTACCCCTCTCGTCCAACTATTGTTCAGTGATCGGCACTGTATACACGTTTAATAGTACTGGTGACAGTGGTGAACCCTATGGCAATCCTGGACATATCATTATCGGCTCAGAAGACCAACTCCCGCATCTTAGCACCACCTTCCTTTGGAGCAGAACTGCAGCTATCCATTGTACAAGGTGAGGGTGCACTTTCAGTCTGAGGAGGGTTTGCATCAAGTGCGCGAGGGATACTCTATTGTATGCGCCCTCTAAGTCTATGGCGCACGCACATGTCTCTTCTCTGACCTGAAATCCTTTCGTAGACATCTTGAGCAAAGACCGCCGCATTCAGCCATGACTCCTTGTTACGTCTGTATCCTCCAAGTGTGGGCGGGAAGCAGCCGAGTTGTTCCAAGTCACAAGCAAGTCTGTGTGCTACAAGTTTCTCCAGTAGCTTGCCAGCGGTGTTCTGCATCGTAATGAATCTGTAGCCGCTTATCTTGGAATGGTCTTTGTTCGGTTTTGGCAGCGACAGCAAGTAGCTGTGTAGCCATTCCTCTTTGTTCTGACCCCTCTGGATACTGGTGTTGAATTATCTGGCCAGTTCTTCTATGTCATCATCTGACATCACCAGTAGGTCACCATATCGGTTGCGGTCTGGGCCTGGGGCGGTCTTAGGGGATTTCTTGAGCATCGCACTTATTGTCTCAACTGTGATTATGCATTCTTCGTCCGTCCTGACCCCCTCGCACAACTGAGAAAGTGTCGTTGTGGTCTCTCTCTGTCGGGCTCGTCTTTCTGGTCAGTCTGCTCTATGTAGCGTGCAAGAAGGGCCTAAACTTTTATCCGCATCCGACTTTTTCCAATGTGAGGTCTGTGCCTTGAAAGTCTGGAATACCCCTACGTTGTGCAGCACCGTTCATGCTCGTATGGAGGCGCCAGAATGTCGTAAGAGATCACTCGGAGCACACCTTCCTGCAGAACTCGTCCCATTTCTCGGCCTTGGCCTGTTTGGCGCAGGATTTGAATAAAGTCGTCGTCCTATGGACCTCATTCTTTAGGTTCGCCAACTCAACCTGTGGCATGTTAGCCTTTCTGGCTTTTTGCCAGTCTTTGACAGTGTCACAAAGTGAATGATGACAGAGTGACAGATGGAGTGGCTATGGTTGTGTCTAGGGTATGTCAGTGTAAATGTTATGTTGAACAACTGATCAACCCCGGATGCATCAAAATCAAACACCAGACTGCGCACAAATACTTTAATTTGAACATCTGAATACAACATTATTCCCTCAGGAACGTTCATTATATATCTATGTAACCATACATTGCATAGGCACAGGCACAGTACACGTAGTGCCAAACACTCTCGCTGCTGACAACTAGGCTCAGTATTTAATCCTTCGCCTCCGAATTACTCTCACTGAAACACACAGCGCGGAGTTCTCTACCTATCTCCGTCACTATTCCATTTCCAAGACCGCACACTCAACTGTCCCCGTCAATGTTTTTCACTGTTTTTTTTAACGCTTCTTTGCAGCCCTCCACAGGCTCCACACCACATTACTCCCGAACTCAACTGTCTGCCCCAAAATTCCACTCGCAGGCTGACTTCCCCTCGACTGCCCCTTCCATCACTGTCCTCTCATTTGCCCCTCCGGGGACTTACTACCCGGCCCCATTTTACCTCGTGAAATTGTTTATGTGTACCATTGCTACCCAGGCCACTCACCTTAATATTAGTGAACTCAGGAAGGTATCATAATCCCCTCCTCAAAAGAAAACATCGTTTTCAAATGAAGGGAGAGCAATGATTATCAAATATGCGACCCAGATACATTGCCTGGATAGCCATAAGTATGTCTCCCTCTTACTCCAGCTACCACCCTAAATAATACCTCAAGTAATCATAGTAAACTCTTATATTCCCCACACATCAATACAACCAACTTTCCATCTTGTGTACCAGTGTGTGAGCTAATACATCGCATAATAATCAGCATATCATAGAAAACATTATATTTGTGTACCCGCAGGTCTATTACTATCTTTAAGAACACAAAAACTATTTGTGTACCGACCCTATATCAGGTGGTTCTTTTGTTGCATCAAACATCCGCCAATTCCTGTCGATTATGCGTCTACCCTTCGTGAACCCATCACTCATGGCCCTCTATATTTAAAACACCCATCTGCTATCCCTATCCCTGGGTCAGTGATGTCGTTAGCACTCTTTTGAACTGCCTTAACTTTTCTATCTATATCTTGCACCCTTACACACTTTAACTCGTGGCACATTTCCGATGATCAGATCTGGAACTGGTGCGTCCAGAACACGTGCTGTCACTCTTCCTGTGATATATGGTGTTTTCACTATGATCACGGCCAGTGGATAAAATTCTACTGTTCCATTAAATGTTATATATCTAATCTTTTCCCCTGTGTAATCCGAGGGATGTACTAGATTTTTTCTAACCCCGATGGAAGTACAACCGGAGTCCCTGAGGGTTAACGCTGGACTATCATTGACAATTCCACGGTGCAGCTTCAGACTTCCTCCTGCATGCACTGCTGATCCTGCTTGAACTGTGTGACTGCATATTAAGACAAGCTCACTGTCTTTATCAAACAGAGGTTTACATCCACTACAATTCTAATTATTGAATGTCTCAATCACTTGGGCTGCATTAGAGTGCTCAATTTCGCCCATCGTACACTCATAGCTGAAATGGTTCTTTTTTCCGCATTTGAAACAAATGATCTCCTTTCTCCTGTTATTCGTTGGCCCACTTGATGGTTGTACATCACACTCTGCTGCCTTGTGTCTCCAGCTACCACAATTCTAATATCTGGCATAACCCTTCGGACGTCTATGAAAATTCCCCCTATAGTATGGGTAACGTCCTGCTTTGCCAAATGGTCGCCACGGAATCCATTGTCTTTAGGTCTATTCGTTCACCTGCTTTGATGTATTCCATTAAAGTAAGCATCTTATAATTGTGGACACTTAGCTGTCCGTCAGTCAACTATAATATAAAGACCCTGTTACTTGTCTTTGTGCACCTTTCTTAAGTACACCACCACTTACTCTGTACGTAAATTTGTAGTACTAATACTATCACTTCTGTACACACACAGTCTCCTCTGTAAGCACTAGGTGGTGAGGAGGGGTGGTATTACCTATACTCCCTCGAATATATAACAAATAGTTGTAGAAAGTTTCTGGAAATAGTGTTAAACATACATAAACATGTACATGGATGATAAACAATTAATGAAGCCTTTAAACCACTAGACGCACAAGCTGAGTACACGGAGACAGTGATCACAAAGAAATAAACCACAGTAACATCCACATGCTTGTGTGAGACGACCACAGTGCGCGTAAGACACCGAAAACAATCTATTTAGTAGATTTAGTCGGAAGAGTTACAATAATAACACATATATACCCAAAGAAACAAAATAGCATACGTAAATATAATAAAAAGGAAAAAAAAGACCAACAATCTAAAATTAATAATATACACAGATTTGACATCAGACAACACGGCTCTGGATATTGGTTAGGACACCCAATGCAAAAGCACGACCACGCTAACCTCTTAGCGTATTTCTTAAAAAAATATCTTAAACACAAGAAAGAACAACGTTTTTGCTAAGCCTACCCTGATTGAGATAGAAATCGCAAAAATCCCTATTAACAACATACATGAGACCACATACGTATAAGCAGAGTACGCACAATAACAATACTTAGGACGATGAGAGCAACAGAAACAAAAAAGGGTGGCCAACAACAATGCGATGGTAGACTCTCATAAAAGTCCTTAGTTTGTTTCTAATAGTTTCCGAAAATCGCCTGGAAATGTCTGTCGATTAAAGTTTTGAAGTGACTCTAGATTCCAACAACGAATTACTGTTCTGATACGTTGTCACTTTTTTCTTGACGTGGTGATAACAAGTCCCGACTGTTAGCAAAGTTAAAAATGGTGATGAATATCCAGAATTGTAAATGTGTTTATAGTAACTATTTGGTAGATAAATTCGACAACTCTTGCGGTGACGGCCCCTGATAGTTTGTTCCAAAATGTTTGCTGCCAACTGACTAGATGTTGATGACACAAGAAAATAGACGTTTCACCAGACACTAAAACACAAAAAGTCTCAATTTTCCCCGTCCTTCAGCTGACCAAAGCACTCAGGTCACAATGTCAACTTCCTTTGTATAAAACCCGCCCACCCGCACGCCCGCCCGTCCATCCGTCCATCCGTGTCTGTCTGTCTGTCTGTCTATCCTGTCTGTCTGTATGTCTGTCTGTCTGTCTGTCTTTCTAGCTGTCTGTCTAGCTGTCTGTCTGTCAATCTACCTACCTGTTACCTACCTGCCTGCCTGCCCAACCACCCACCCGCCCGCCTGTCTGTCTGTCTGTCTGTCTGTTTATCTGTCTGTCTGTCTGTCTATCTGTCTGTCTGTCTGTCTGTCTATTTGTATGTGCATGTAGGGATGTGTGGTGCGGGTATGTGTGTGGGTCTGGAGATGTGTGTGTGAGTCTGGAGATGTATGTGTGTGTGCGTGTGGGGGGATCTGTGTATGGTTGGGGGAAGGGTGTGTGGGTGAGGAATGTGTGTGTTGGTGGGTGGGGGAGGTGTGGGTAGAGGATGTGTTGGGTGAGTGGGTGTGTGTGGGTTGGGGAATGTGTGAATGTGGGGGATTTATGTGTGGGTGGGGAAATGTATGTGTGCCTAGGGGTGTGTGTATGGGTACTGCTGCTATATCGCCCACAGATGTGTGTCGAACGCTGTATGCGGGATTGCGAACTTTGTCCGTAAATCCTTCGCCACGGAGCCTCCATTAAACATAGTCAGCATCCTTAACATGTTAACAGATTCAGTGCCAAACAAACAGTAGGTTTGAACCAAATATGGGAAGTGGGTGTATGGCACAGTTATAATATAACAGTTGTCAATATGGTAGCCGAGATGTTGTACTGTATATCAAATTAAAGGGGATTGCTTGAGGAAAACTACTGTATTGATATTTTAATTGAGACAACATTTAGCAACGACAACATTTCGGCGATTTATGATCCCATGGCAAATACGGGAAGTCGCTTAAGACGATAAATCATCCATTTCACTTAATCAGTTAATTAACTTTTACAGCGTGTATTTTTAATTTAGTGTTTGAAAATATTGCCGATCCAAATTTTGTATTCACCTTTTATGTTGCATGAACTTCACAGAAGATGAATACAAACTTGGGACGGCAATATGTTCAAAACCGAACAGTCATTGTAAATACACCCTATAGTTCTGCCAGCCAATATTTTCAGACCCGGTGCGCCAGTATGCGCAAGTATCCGTCTGTTTGTATTGGTTGCTATAGTGTATGTTTTTTTGTTGTTGCCACAATATAAAATTCAATATCTCAGTAACCAATTGAGGGAAAATGATGAGATTTAGTATATAACCTTATAATTATGTCCACCCAACAAAAAAATTTTTGTTCTGGAGATTGTACAGCAGATTTCAATGTTTGGTTATACGCGGTATATATTTTATTTCCCCCGCATTTATTCCACCATTTTAAGAGTATTACCGTTTCAACAAGACACACCCCCAAATTTTTGAAATCTGTCTGCGCGGTTTTGCTTTTCGCAGACTGAGGGAATTTATATGGGGTAGGTTCAGAGGTGTCGTCAAACTGTGGGTTCTTTCATGAAACGGGATTATATAAATAAACTAGCTGGCTCGGCCCGGCTCCTGGCGGGGATCTATCTATCTATCTATCTATCTATCTATCTATCTATCTATCTATCTATCTATCTATCTATCTATCTATCTATCTATCTATCTGTCTGTCTGTCTGTCTGTCTGTCTGTCTGTCTGTCTGTCTGTCTGTCTGTCTGTCTGTCTGTCTGTCTGTCTGTCTGTCTGTCTGTCTGTCTGTCTGTCTGTCTGTCTATCTATCTATCTATCTATCTGTCTATCTGTCTATCTGTCTATCTATCTATCTATCTATCTATCTATCTATCTATCTATCTATCTATCTATCTATCTATCTATCTATCTATCTGGCTATCTGTCTATCTGGCTATCTATCTATCTATTTATCTATTTATCTATCTATCTATCTATCTAATCTACCTGCCTGCCTGCCTGCCTGTCTGCCTGCCTGCCTGCCGGCCGGCCCACCGACCGACCGACCCATCGACCGACCCACCGAGCCACCGACTCACCCACCCAGTCAGCCAGCCAGTCAGCCAGCCAGCCAGCCAGCCATTTACCCACCCACCCACCTACCTTTCTACCTACCTACCTACATTTCTGTCTGTCTGTCTGTCTGTCCGCGCAATTAAATATTGATAAAAGTTACTGGAAAAAACGTCAGGACCATGTGTTGAAAGAGGAAGAGGACTATTGGAGAAAGGATGGATTGAATTTTATGCAACCTAGAGCAATCATCAACCTACTGGAATCGTCCGACACAGATTAAGGTATGAGCAGATCGCAGACCTTAATCTACGTACACACTTACTGGGATATTTTGCTCCAACTATTCAGACGAATTGCAGGCCCAAAACATTACAGCATCAGCATCAGCTGAAGGAACAAGAAGGAAATGAATAATACGGTAAGAAATATATTCCTTCTATTTTCCTGTTAATTTACAAATTATTTACCCCGTGCCTCTGTAAATTCTCTGTCTTTACTAATATTACACATTGCACCCCTCTCGGGATTCTCCGTGGTGAAGTGGTCAAGCCGTCTGACTCGGGCTCCGAAGGTTGTATGTTCGATTCCGGGCCGCGTCCTTCATTTCACGAGTGCATTTTTTCGGAGACTCCCGAGGGTCGTCGCTGGAGCTACAGAGTTCGTGCTTTGTGCGACGCTTTCCGCGCTGCGGAAAGAAACTGAGCCATATGGGATAAACACCAGGTGCAATGCAGCCGACCCTGTCGATTTTAAGCTAATTCTTTCATTGCACCCACTCTCATACGAATCCAGATACACCTTTGTGTGTCAACAGAATTGACATGTCTCACATTACCGTAAAAATAACTTCGTTAGCGAGAAATCACTAGTTGTTCAGCAAACGATCAAAGGAATGTCGCCGCTTTCAATGATTTAAGTTGTTTATGGACCTATCAAAGACATATTCCTTGGGTGGGGGTAAATATAAGACGGCTGGGAAAATTTCATAACGATGCAACAGACAGTTTTCAAAATAATTGAGCGTGAATGACGGTATTCGTTTGTGGACATACTATAGAATGCATTCCGTTTACCTGGCTTTGGTCGAGGCAACAATTTCTTTATTTGTAAAGAGAGATCGGGAATACGTGTTGGAGGATATAATATAAACAATCTAGTCTTTGCAAATGACACAGTGTTGATGGCGGAAAATGCTAAAGATTTACAACAAATGCTGGACATTACAGTAACAGAGAGTGTAGAAAACGACTTTCTTTGAATATCAAGAAACCAAAGGAATGGTAATATAAAAAAAATGTGACACCAAAATGTGAGATAACAATAGAGGGGGAAATGCTTGTCTAAGTTGATAAATTTAAATACCTAGGGGCAATTATAACATCAGAAGGAACATGCAAGACATAGATTAAGCGGAGCAGAATAGGTCAAGCAAAGGCTGTATTTCAGAAAATAAAGAGTATATTATACAATAAGCCGCTATCATTGAATGTAAGAAAGAGAGTGTTGACATGATCTATAGAACATGTATGACAGTGAATCATGGAATGTGAATGAACAAACTAGGAAGAGCTCGGAGGTACCGGAGTCTGGTACATTAGACGAATGTTGCGATTACTTGAAAGAGGCTAAGGAAATTAGAACATTATATACAACTATTCAAACGATACAAACATAATTTTTTTGGGTACATTGGAGAACATCGTGACAACTGGAATGAACAGTGGGAAAAGAGGCAGAGACTGACCAAGTGAAATGATCCTGGAAGGATTGAGACGATGGCATGGAGGTGGCGTCCAGCCAACTACCGGGGTTTCCTTAGCAAAAAGAAGGGGGGTGGTGCAGGAGAGCCTGGCATATGATACCACAACATCCAGCTTAAGAATGGAGGTGGAGGTAGTCACCGCGGCTCTCCGCTGGATGGAGAATACGACACACACACATTGTGATTGTAACTGACTCAGAAAGCATCCTGACGAGGGTGAGGACGGGCATATTTCGTGCGGAGTGGCTTGCTTCGCTTCGGAGGTCACGGGTGACAAGCATCGCCTGGATCTTTTCTCCGGGGCATGCCGGTGTACTGGTAAATGAACAGGCGGACAGACTGGCTGGCTCTGCAGAACTTGGTGGAGTATTGATGCATGATAAGGAAGACGTGGTTGCGGCCTTGTGGGAGCACGTGTACACCTCGGAGGAGCAAATGGATTACCATGGTTTGGCAAGAATGAAGCAGCGAGAAGTGACGAGGGGATCTGGCCGACGCTCAGTGCTCAGAGGAAAGGCGAGACGCACATATAATCAGATTGCTACAGGTACTATTGGGGTTGGAAGTCTTCGCTGGCTGCTGAGGATTAGGGCGGAGTGCTTATGGGAATGCCCCGAATGCTATGATGTCGATTCCTAAATCAATCAATCAATCAATCAACCAATCAAAGAAGGGGGCGGGGAAGGCGGTAGCGGGAAGCTGCTGTGGGTATGTGAAGTGTTAGGGCCATTACATTTTTGTAGGTCGGAGTGCTACGCATTCCCATGATCACCAAGGATATTCCATTTTACATCCAATAGCGCCGTCTAGGTAACACATGCCCGGTCAAAATCCGTGTCTGCATCACCAGACCTCATTCCCATTCTCGTTGGCCTCCCATCGTTTATGCAGAATTCTTTTGAATCCACCATGGCTTCTGCAAGAGCATTTCCCTGTCGGGTTTCTCCAGTATTGTCCCACTCTCTGTTTCCTACATTAAAGTCACCACAAATGAGCAGCCTACTGCCCGGGATCTCCTCCAGCTCCTTAAGCTAGTCCCGTTGTTCCTTTGTAACAAAAGAATCAACCGCGGCATATACATTAGAGGCCCTGCGTAGAACCATCATCAGAGAAGGCTCGTTCAACGGCCAAGTGAACATCCAAGATCTACAACAGGTAGCAGCGAACCGCCAGGCATGGCGAGCCATGACTTCTGCCCTATGCGTCGCCTTGGGCTCAAGAGGAAAGACTAACTAACTAACTAACTAATATGCATTATTAAGTTTCAGCTCAGACCCCCAAAGGTCTTGTGTTGGTCTCTGGATTGTTAAAGCTCTCACAAGCCTCTCGATAAATGGTAGAAATATGAATAGAGAAAGCAGACTGCAGTACCTGGGAATCACCTTTTATAGAAGCCTATCCTTTAGGCATCAACTCTCTCAACTCCCAGATTATTCTAAATAAATGTTGGTACTTATTTTAATTAGGCATGGTTGGCAACATATATAATTTCCAGATTATTCTAAATAAATGTTGGTACTTATTTTAATTAGGTAGGGTCGGCAACAGATAAACCGGAATGCTGTCTTTGAAGGCAAGCATACTAACAACGATGTGATTTACTCAAAGGGAGGCAACCTTCTCTTTTATATATGTTTGGTTCTATAGAGCCTAAATATTTCATTTTCAAAGCATTATTTTATAGTTGGAAATACTTTGATTTATTAAAATTTGCGATCAGAATCTGAATAAAATGGTTTGAATGTAAGTAAAATTAATAGAATGCTGCACATCTGCTTGTAAGGTATTGTAGAAATATTAACGAGCTTACACCACTTTCTTTGTAGTTAAAATTGTAATGTTTAAGTTACATTTATAGACTGCGGCAGGAGTGTTTCTTTTTCTCTCGAAGGGGAAGTGGCATGGCCGCCATGGCTGCCACACCCTATAATGTTCTGAATATATTATATGAGTGGGAATATCCAAGACGAATGCATAACACAAACTTTGCACTGCACAGATTATGTATTTGTTTCTCTCTAAACTGCATAGAAGTAGAGGACACATTAGGCAATAGAAAAGCTGAAAGTTATAATGCGATGCCAGAGACCCCGATTGTTTAAACACTTTAAGTGTGCCCCAAACCACAACAGATGGCAACAGGTTGTACATACACGATTTCCAATGAACAAGTTTGTCCTTCCTATAGTCCCTGCTGTGTGGCGTTGGTGATCATGTCTGTCCACATTCTTCTGTCTCTCATGCTTCCAATCATGTCTGATAGCGACTTTCCTCATTGCCATGATCTCAAACTGTTCGGCATTTTCTCTCTGTCTCCCCCTGCCTCTCTTCCCCTCCAGCGTTCTTGTTGTTACGACATGCCCCAGCTTTACCCTTCTCACCACATGCCCCAAAAATGTGGACTGTCTTCTTCTGAAGTGAGTAACCAGTTCTCTTTGTGATTTACAATTTCGTGTGCGATGATGATGATATGGTAACTAATTAACTAAACTAAACTAAACTAAACTAAACTAAACTAAACTAAACTAAACTAACTAACTAACTAACTAACTAACTAACTAACTAACTAACTAGCTAACTAACTAATCAGTTATCAGTTGGGGTATCTTCATTGCACTACAGACAGGTCCATAGGTGCTCAGATCCTCCACCCCCCCCCCCCCCACCCCAAGCAAATGCATCAGCGTCCGGTGGCTAATAGTGCCAGTTCTGTGTTGGTTGACGAGGCGCCTCGTTTTCCCGATGTACCTCTCGCTTCTGGCCTTGCCGATCCTTACTCACAAGTCTTTCATCCTGGACAGCGATGTGGATTCACTGACGTCAAAGTCCTCTGATCTTGCCATATCTTTAAGAACGTTAATAACATCGGCACGATCCATGGGCTGGCCATCTGCAGAGGGTGCAGAGCCAATCAGTTTATCAGCTCGTTCATTTCCCTCGACTCCCGCATGTCTCGGGACGAAGATGAAGGTGACTTTACGGACAACAGACTTCCGCAGCGACTCAGTCCACTGTCAACGTACAGATCCAGTTTCGACCTTCTGAATCATGCTCATTGAATCACTTAGTACACACACGTTGGTATAATGCTGTGATTCCAGCCGAATGAAAGCCTGTGTAACTGCCATCACCTCCATCGTCATGCTGCTCGTGGTCATAGAGTGGGTACCACTGGATTCTTGAACGGTTCGGCCCGCTGAACGGGCTGTAAATGCCCACGCACTTCTCTGCTGCTTTACAACAGATTGATCTGTATAGATGAGCACTTCGGGGCTATCTGAGTGTTCATAGATGAGCGCGTTAACCTCTGCATTGACAGCGGCAGGGTTCTGCTCTCTGCACCGTCTGTCGAGTGTGATAATGCAGGAGAAAGTGCACTTAAAAGTTGGAGGAACTGGCACTCATTCCTTGCCGGGGTTGATACTTGTAAACTGCAGACCTGTCTGACGACATCTTCCGCCCGACCCATCCATGATTTGCCCCACTTTAGCCTGTCACCCTTTTCTCTGAATATAGCGTCATGCAGAGGGTGCTGCTCATCTGCACTTATTTTTAAGTATGCACTAGCTCTCCAGATCTTGATCCTGTGTTCCATTGTCGGGAAGTCAAGGAGGTATCTCATTGCTACACAGCTGGTGTCTCTCGTGCAGCCCAAAATGATGCGCATGGCTTCGTTTTGTACCTTTTCAAGTCTTCAAATCTGTGTAGGGCTGACAGTGAGGATGGCCAGGGCATACTCGATGTGTGAAAGCACAAGTCCTTGGAACAGAAGTATTAGCAGTCTTTGCTCGATATTGGCAGTCGCCATGACTCTCATTGTTGACAAGCCTTTTGGAGCTTTCGTTATGACATAATCGACATGATTTCTGAAGGACAGGCTACGATCAAGCCTCAAGCCAAGATATGTCTTTGACTGGGTTCTACTCAAAATGCTCCAATCCATTTTTACTGCCGGCATGTCTATTTTCACAATATGGTTGTTTAGGGAGAATCATGTAACCGATGCCTTTGCAGGGTTGACAAGGGCATCAGCATTAGCACACCATGAGGAAATTCGATCTAGTTCGCCCTGCATATCATTGGTAACAGCCTGTCTATCTCGACCCTGTCGATACACGAGGATGTCGTCAACAAATGACAGAGTCCTACCCCTCCCGTCCAACTGTTGTTCAGTGATCGGCACTGTATACACGTTGAATAGTACTGGGGACAGTGATGAACCCTGCGGCAATCCTGGACATATCGTTATCGGATCAGAAAACCAACTCCCGCATCTTAGCACCACCTTCCTTTGGAGCAGAACTGCAGCTATCCATTGTACAAAGTGAGGGTGCACTTTCAGTCTGAGGAGGGTTTGCATCAAGTGCTCGAGGGTTATTCTATTGTATGCGTCCTCTAAGTCTATGGCGGACGCACATGTCTCTTCTGTAACCTGAAATCCGTCGTAAACATCTTGAGCAAAGACCGCCGCATTCAGCCATGACTCCTTGTTACGTCTGTATCCTGCAAGTGTGGGCGGGAAGCAGCCGAGTTGTTCCAAGTCACAAGCAAGTCTGTGTGCTACAAGTTTCTCCAGTAGCTTGCCAGCAGTGTTCTGCATCGTAATGATTCTGTAGCCGCTTATCTTGGAATGGTCTTTGTTCGGTTTTGGCAGCGACAGCAAGTAGCTGTGTAGCCATTCCTCTTTGATCTGACCCCTCTGGATACTGGTGTTGAATTCTCTGGCCAGTTCTTCTATGTCATCATCTGACATCACCAGTAGGTCACCATATCGGTTGCGGTCTGGGCCTGGGGCGGTGTTAGGTGATTTCTTGAGCATCGCACGTATTGTCTCAACTGTGATTATGCATTCTTCGTCCGTCCCGACCCCCTCGCACAACTGAGAGAGTGTAGTTGTGATCTCTCTCTGTCGGGCTTGTCTTTCTGGTCAGTCTGCTCTATGTAGCGTGCAAGAAGGGCCTTACCTTTATCCGCATCCGACTTTTTCCATGTGAGATCTGTGCCTTGAAAGTCTGGAATACCCCTACGTTGTGCAGCACCGTTCATGCTCGTATGGAGGCGCCAGAATGTCGTAAGAGATCGCTCGGAGCACACCTTCCTGCAGAACTCGTCCCATTTCTCGGCCTTGGCCTGTTTGGCGCAGGATTTGAATAAAGTCGTCGTCCTATGGACCTCAGTCTTTAGGTTCGCCAACTCAACCTGTGGCATGTTAGACTTTCTGGCTATTTGCCAGTCTTTAACAGTGTCAAAAAGTGAATGATAAAAGAGTGACAGATGGAGTGGCTATGATTGTGTCTAGGGTATGTCAGTGTAAATGTTATGTTGAACAACTGATCAACCACGATGCATCAAAATCAAACACCAGACTGCGCACACAATACTTTAATTTGAACATCTGAATACAACATTATTCCTCAGGAACAGTTCATTATATATGTATGTAACCATACATTGCATAGGCACAGGCACAGTATACGTAGTGCCAAACACTCTCGCTGCTGACAACTAGGCTCAGTCTTTAATCCTTCGCCTCCGAATTACTCTCACTGAAACACACAGCGCGGAGTTCTCTACCTAACTCCGTCACTATTCCATTTCCCAGACCGCCGACCTACACTTGTCGGGTCCTCACACTCAACTGTCCCCGTCAATGTTTTTCACTGTTTTTTTTTAACGCTTCTTTGCAGCCCTCCACAGGCTCCACACCACATTACTCCCGAACTCAACTGTCTGCCCCAAAATTCCACTCGCAGGCTGACTTCCCCTCGACTGCCCCTTCCATCACTGTCCTCTCATTTGCCCCCTCCGGGGACTTACTACCCGGCCCCATTTTACCTCGTGAAATTGTTTATGTGTACCATTGCTACCCAGGTCACTCACCTTAATATTAGTGAACTCAGACAGCCTGCCTCTTTCCCATTCATGCCTTCTCGACCTCTCCATTCTACCATGGTGGCTGCAATCATCTTTCTTGTCTCCTGCGAGAGGAAGCTAGTTTTCTTCTTCTGACCTTATTGCGTCTTGACTATTGTTGTCGTACGGGAAGGCATTTGTCTTGTTTCCTTGACTCCTGGCCCTGTCTTTCTTGATCAGAATGACACAAGGGTAGTGGTCACTATCGTGGTATCCCAGTGTGCCCCACCGGCACCTTGGTGCGATGGTGGGCGACACCAGAGCCAAGTCAATGATGCTGTCAGAGTCTCCCGGTTGAGTGGCTATTCTAGTGACCTTCCCATCATTCAGACAGACTAGGACAGCAGGTGCCAGGGCGTCCTCCAGATCTACTCCCTGTCTATTGATGATGCAATTCCCCCATTGACTGCCTCTGGCATTGAAGTCCGTCCGTCCGTCCGCCCACCCTCCCGCCCACCAGCCCGTCTACCCGTCCATCCGTCCATCCTTGTCTGTCTGTCTGTCTGTCTGTCTGTCTTTCTTTCTAGCTGTCTGTCAATCTATCTACCTGTTACCTACCTGCCTGCCTGCCCGCCCGCCCGCCCGCCCGTCTGTCTGTCTGTCTGTCTGTCTGTCTGTCTATTTGTATGTGCATGTAGGGATGTGTGGTGCGGGTATGTGTGTGGGTCTGGAGATGTGTGTGTGGGTCTGGAGATGTGTGTGTGTGAGTGGGGGGGATCTGTGTATGGTTGGGGGATGGGTGTGTGGGTGAGGAATATGTGTGTTGGTGGGTGGGGGAGGTGTAGGTAGAGGATGTGTGGGTGAGTGGGTGTGTATGGGTTGGTGAATGTGTGAATGTGGGGGATTGATGTGTGGGTGGGGGAATATATGTGTGCCTAGAGGTGTGTGTATGGGTGCTGCTGCTAAATCGCCCACAGCTGTATGTCCGAACGCTGTATGCGGGATTGCGAACTTCGTCCGTAAGTCCTTCGCCACGGAGCCTCTATCAAACATAGTCAGCATGTTTAAAATGTTAACAGATTCAGTGCCAAACAAACAGTAGGTGTGGACCGAATATGGGAAGTGGGTGTATGGCACAGTTACAATATAACAGTCGTTAATATTGTAGGCGACATGTTGTACTGTATATCAAATTAAAGGGGATTGTTCAAGGAAAACTAGTGTATTGATATTTTAATTGAGACAACATTTAGCAACGACAACATTTCGGCGATTTATGATCCCATGGAATATACGGGAAGTCGCTTAGGACTATTAATCATCCATGTCACTTAATCAGTTAATGAACTTTAACAGCGTGTATTTTTAATGACTATGGGGTGTTTGAAAATATTGCCGATCCAAATTTTGTATTCACCTTTTATGTTGCATGAACTTCACAGAAGATGAATACAAAACTTGGAACGGCAATATGTTCAAAATCGAACAGTCATTATAACTACACCATACAGTTATGCCAGCCAATATTTTCAGACCCGGATACGCCATTATGCGCAAGTGTCCGTCTGTTTGTATTGATTGCTAGAATGCATTCCGTTTACCTGGCTTTGGTCGGGGCAACAATTTCTTTATCTGTAAAGAGAGATCAGGAATACGCGTTGGAGGATATAATATAAACTATCTAGGCTATGCAAATGACAGTGTTGATGGCGGAAAATGATAAAGATGTACAACAAATGTTAGACATTACTGTAACAGAGAGTGTAGAAAACGACTTTCCTTGAATATCAAGAAAACAAAAGCAATGGTTATATTAAAAAAAAATCATGTGACACCAAAATGTGAGATAACAATAGAGGGGAAAATGCTTAACTAAGTTGATAAATTTAAATACCTAGGGGCAATTATAACATCAGAAGGAACATGCACGACATAGATTAAAAGCAGAATAGGTCAAGCAAAGGCCGTATTTAAGAAAATAAAGAGTATCTTATACAATACGCCGCTATCATTGAATGTAAGAAAGAGATTGTTGAAATGATCTATAGAACATGTATGACAGTGAATCATGGAATGTGAATGAACAAATTAGGAAGAGCTCGGAGGTAGCGGAGTTTGGTTCCTTAAACGAATGTTGCGATTACCTGAAAGAGGATAAGGAAATTAGAACATTATATACAACTATTCAAAAGATACAAACATAATTTTTTTGGTATGTGATGAGAAGAGAGACATTGGAGAACATCGTGACAACTGGAATGAACAGTGGGAAAAGAGGCAGAGACAGACCAAGTGATATAATCCTGGAAGGATTGAGACGATGGCATGGAGGTGGCGTCCAGCCAACAACTACCGGGGTTTCCTTAACTAAAAGAAGGGGGTGGGGGAAGGTTGTAGCGGGAAGCTGCTGTATGTGTGTGAAGTGTTAGGGCAATCACATTTTTGTAGGTCGGAGTGCACGTAGGAATTAGTGATCAGTCTTTCCCACCAGCTTCTTATGCTTCGACATAAAGTCCGCCATGACTCAGGACTAAAACACTTTGAAAGTTTGGCCCATTGGTATCTTGAGAACAGTGACGGAAAGTATGTTGCCTTGAAGAAAAGACAGCGATCGATCAGATGGACAGCGGGCATTGGAAATACCTTGTGCATAAGGATGCACGAGGCGGGAGAATGGGCAAAAGATCGAGAAACTTCTCGATGTGTCGAGATTGAAACGATATTCTATAACGGGCCTGCTACATGGGGAAGAATGTCTTCTGCCGTAGAATATTGTCCAACATTCTGATGATTAAGTCTTGAAGATGTGGTTTTATAGAAGAATGCTGAAAATTAATTGGACAGCCAAAATGAGCAAGTATGATGTTTTAAGGGAAGCTGAGTCGCAAAGACATCTTATCACAAACATCAGAAAGAGGCAGTCATCGTTTTTTGGCAACATTATGAGAAGACAAAAACTGGAACATAGTGGCAACCGGACAGATTTGCGGAAAGAGAGATAGAGGAAGACAGTGTGAAACGATTCTTGACAGTCTTGTGTCATGGCACGGAAGGGAGTCAACAAACGAATTGATCCATGAATTCGGAGATCGCAATTTGTGGAGAAGCATGATCTCCCATGCCAGCCGGCAAGGCTGGATGAAGGTGATGATTCTGATGAATATCACATACTTCTTTCATTACTGGCAATAAAAAACAGTGGAAATGTGGTATCTGGCGGAAATGCAAAGAATACCACGGACAGACCAAAAAACAATGAGCAAGTCGTACAAAAAACAAATGAAAACCATAAACTGATTAGAGAAATTAGACGTAGACAGTCATAATTTTTTGGGACATTATCAGAAGAAATAAACTAGATAACCTGGTGACAACTGGCAAGAATGAGGGGAAAAGAACAAGGAGAAGGTAGAGAAGCAAATATCTGGATGCCTTGACCACATAGCATGGTCGAGACAAGAACACAGAATTCATACACGACTCAGATATTGGTGTGAGATGGCGAAACATGAATGCCCGTGCTTATCGGCATGGCACATGATGTTGAATTTAAAAAAGCACTACGCAGCTATCTATTCAGCGCAAAAAAAAAAAAAAAAAGTCCTAAACATCGTACTCTCATTAACGCACCAATATTTCGCATGCCAATGCAAATCTTAATACTGAACTGTGAAAGTTATTCTTTTGCAATTTAATGACGTCAATTGCAAACAATAATTTTCCTTTAGGCCATTAAGTTTCTTGGGTTGAAAGCGTAGGTGTGTAGAGAACGATATCAAACCATAAGTTCTTTGTGAATAAATTGAATGTACGTAAATTGAATCTGATAAAGCGAACTTGCAATAAAATGCCAACCCCGTGTCTTAATGCATGTTATGGGCTAGTGATTACAATGCTGGATGTCTTTCCGCTGAACAAAGGGGCATGGGGGAATCAATACGTAGATACGAATATCGTCATTGCATTTATAGAATTGGAATGTCAGGCTTCAGTCAACTTAGAAGTTCACTGACGCGTAACGATCAGGACAATTTGTCCATCATTTTACCTTTAATAATATATTTTACAAGTTTTTCTTCATTTGTATACACACACTGAGTTCGACATCAATGCATTTGCTCTTGTGTGTGATTTGTGATTGCTTGCGATGTTACGCTATATTGTAGTGTGTAATTCCAATGATTGTTTCTGTTTGGTTCATTACGTTATTGTCGATTGATTGTGCCTGCATAGTTTTCTTTACAGAAAAGTATTTAAACCTACACATGCTTCATTTGAGGACAAACTCTCTTTGGATATCAATAAGCGCATGTTCACTGCTGTTTTCTTTGCATTTATGTGTATGACGTCTGAAGGTGAACGAAGAAGGAGACGATTTCCCCACCCCCACTCCCCTCAATATTAACTATGTACTTGAGCCTACCTAAATATCTCTATGCTTGTCTGCCTAACTACGAAGGGCTTCAAATGAAAACCATAATTTATGTTTGGTGAATATCTTATATATAAAAAAGGATGTGTGTGGGTGTGTGTGTCCTTTACGCGTTCGCGAACGATCCATCCGATTGAGATGAAATTTTCTACACGTCTTCCTCTCATTCCCGCGCTGCCAACTGTGATATTTTTTTAGTGTGAAATCGGCTGCTTACTTAATATTATTAATTTTTCATTTTTCATTATAATTTCTATATAGCAAGGGGACTTAACTCTAGAAAAGTTATTTCAAGGGGCATAACTTTTAATAACTTTTCTGTATACCTTATAGTCATATTGTTGCATCGTTTTCAAAGATTTATAAACTCTTTGTCTATAGTTATGTACCGGCATATGAGTTATAATAAATAATGATACAATCTTTAAGGCATTTTCAAAGTTTTCATAAAAATAATGCATAATGCATAACATTGTAACTCATCTTTTTATGCTTAAGAAGTTATCTACAGTCATGTAGGTGATTAGAAACAGTTTTCATTAAAAATAATGGATGGTGTGTGGAAGGACATTCTTTTAAGTTACTTTTTTTTGTTGTATGAATTTAATGAGACGCTACCCGCCAGGAGCTGGGCGAAGCCACGCCGGGTCAGATAGATAGACAGACCCACCTTTTCGCTGCAGTTATCTACAGGCATATGCGTTATAATCCTCCTCCTCCTCCTCTCCCCTCCTCCTCCTCCTACCCTCTTCCTCTTCCCCTCCCCCTCCTCCCTCTCCCTCCTCCTCCTCCCTCTTTCTCCTCCTCCTCCCTCTTCCTCCTCCTTCCTCCTCCTCCTCCTCCTCCTCCTCCTCCCTCTTCCTCCTCCTACCTCCTCGCCCTCCTCCCTCCTCCTAATCACTCCTCTTCCTTCCTCCTCCCTTCTCCTCCTCTCTCCTCCTACTCCCTCCTCCTCCTCCTCCTCCTCCTACGTCCTCCCCTCCTCCCTCCTCCTCCCTCCTCCTCCTTCTCCTCCCTCTTCCTCCTCCCTCGTCCTTCCTCCTTCCCCCTCCCTCCTCCTCCTCCCTCTCCTCCTCCCTCATCCTCCCTCTCCTCCTCCTCCTCCTCATCCTCTCTCCTCCTCCCTCCTCCTCCCCCTCCCTCCACATCCCTCCTCCTCCTTCCTCCTCCTCTCTCCTCCTCCTAATCCCTCCTCCTCCCTCCTATTCCTCCCTCCTCCTTCTACGTCCTCCCCCTCATCCCTCCTCCTCCCTCCTCCTCCCTCTTCCTCCCTCCTCCTCCTCCCTCTCCTCCTCCCTCCTCCTCCCTCTCCTCCTCCCTCCTCCTCCCTTATCCTCCTCCCTCCTCATCCTCTTTCTTCCTCCTCCCTCCACATCCCTCCTCCTCCCTCTCCCTCCTCCTCCCTCCTCCCTCCACATCCCTCCTCCTCCTCCCTCTTCCTCCTCCTCATCCTCCCCTCCTTCTCCTCCCTCCTCCTTCTACCTCTTCCTCCTCCCCCTCCTCCCTCCTCCTTTTTATCTCTGCCTCCCTCCTCCTCCCTCCTCCTCCTCCATCTCCCTCCTCCTCCCTCCTCCTCCTCCTGCGTTCTTCTCCTCCCTCCTTCTCCCTCCTCCCCCTCCTCCTTCTCCTTCCTCCTCCCTCTTCGTCCTCCCTCTTTCTCCTCCCTCCTCCTCCCCCTCCTGCTCCCCTCCTCCTCCCTCCTCCTCCTCCTCCTCCTCCTTCCTCCTCCCTCCTCCTACCTCCTCCTCCTCCTTCCTCCTCCTCTCTCCTCCTCCTAATCCCTCCTCCTCCCTCCTATTTCTCTCTAATCCTCCTCTCTCCTCCTCCTCTCTCCGCCTATCTCTTCCTCCCTCCTCCTCCTCCCTCCTAATCCCTTCTCCACCTCCCTCTTCCTCCTCCCAGCTCCTACTCCTCCTTTTTATTCTTCTGCTGCTGCTGCTGCCTCCGCTCCATTTACCCAAGTTAATTGTTCGGGAAGATGTAAAGATCTTTCAAGTGCTCTTTCTAATGCTTTTTGTAAGTTGGTCTTCGTTTATCTAAGGTTGTTCTAACTGCAACCAATAAATGATTAGACAGACAGGCAGGCAGACAGACAGACACACAGACAGAAAGGGAGGGACTGACAGACAGACAGACAGACAGACAGACAGACAGACAGACAGACAGACAGACAGACAGACAGACAGACAGACAGACGGGAACGGGAACTTATATGAATACTTATATGAAGTAAATGAGATGCTCCCCATCAGGGGCTGGGCGAAGCCGGGCCGGGTCAGACAGACAGATAGACAGACAGACAGATAGATATTCGGGAACGGGAACGGGAGCTTATATGACTACTTATATGAATTAAATGAGATGCTCCACACCAGGAGCTGGGCGATGTCGGGTCGGGTCAGACAGACAGACAGACAGACAGACAGACAGACAGACAGACAGACAGACAGACAGACAGACAGACAGACAGACAGACAGACAGACAACAGACAGACAGACAGACAGACAGATAGACAGATAGACAGACAGACAGTCGGTAACGGGAACGAGAACTTATATGACTACTTATATGAATTAAATGAGATGCTCCCCACCAGGGACTGGGCGAAGCCGGGCGGGGTCAGCTAGTATTCTATAAAATTACAGAACAAATGTATCATTTTTCGATGTTGTCCCACTGCGTTCATTGCAAATACTCCAGCGCCAATAAAGTGGGGCTAGGTCTGACGAATACGGGGATGTGGTACTAACTGAAAGTGGAGGTCTTCGATGGTTTCAACCGTTGCACGGGCAGTATAGGGTCGAGCATTGTCATGTGGCAAAAAGGGCACCTTGACTCAGAAGTCCACGTCGTTTGAATTTGATTGCGGATCCAAGGTGATTACTGAGAAGATCTGTATACGTATCACTTGTGACAGTTTTCCCTCTTGGCATGTAGTGCTCTAAAATAGCACCTCGTTCATCCCAATAAAAAAGAGTCAGCATAACCTTCCCTGCATTTGGCTGTGTGCGAAACTTCTTTGGCTTCGGTTAGAAGGGAAGGCGCCATTTCTTGCTCGCTCTCTTGTTTCCCGCTCGTGGTGGTGAATCCAGGTTTCATCTCCAGTAACAATTCTTGATAAGAAACTATCACCTTCTGCTTCAAAGCACTACAAAAGTTCTTAACAATCATCAATGCGTCCTTGGTTCAATTCTGGAGCAAGCTGCCGTGGCATTCACCTTGCAGACACTTTGCGGTACGGTAGCACATTATGAATGATGTGGTGTGCTGAATCTGGAGTGACGTCAGGATGTGCGGCAATGTCACTCACAGTCAGTCGGTGGTTTTCCTGTAACAGGCCTTCGACTGCTGCAATCGACTCTGGGCTCACTAAACGGTGTGCCTGACCCGGTCGTGAACAGTCTTTGACAGAAATAACGCCGTTTTGAAACTTCCTACTCCACTCATACACTTGCTGGACTTACAGGCATGCATCACCAAACTGGATCTTCATTCGCCGATGAATTTCTATAGGTTTTACCCCTTCACAAATAAAAAAACAACAACAACAACAAAGCGATATGACATATCTCTGTACATTTTGGTGCATGTCAAAAGTGGGGCGGCTATCTTTAAATTGTCCTTATGACGTCACCGTGTTCGTCTACTCTGTGATGCCACATGCTTAAAGCTCTTGACATCCTTAACAACAATATTGACCGGTTACACAACAATGACACGGTTATTGTAAATTATATCATACTGTTAAGGTTTTCATTTGAAGCTGCCTCGTTTCCGTGTGTTTCTATTTATATATACGGTGGAGATGGTCCCATAGCAGATACTACCGACGGAGTGGGAAGTGTTAGGCCTTAACAATTTCTAGGCCACGACATACTGAATATGGTTGGAAGGTAAGAGGGATGATTTCATAGCACCAGGTTTTATCCCAGATAGCTGGATCTCTTTCCATAGAGCGAACTGTCAAAAGCGTCGCACGGAGCACAAACACTATAACTTCAGCGACGGCCCCACAAGAATCTCCCAGAAAATTACACCCATAAACCGAATCACGATGTCCGGTAGCAAGCCCTCTTCCTTCGGAACGCGAGACAGGTGGTTTAACAACTACACCACAGGGATCATCTAGGTCCACAATGAGATGAGGTCAGCTTTGACAATCCTATTCTCCAGAGAGCACCAAAAGACAGATGCCTTTACTGGGTTAATGACGGCATTCATCTCTGTACACCACGCCATCACTTTGTCCATTGTCGCCTGCAGCTCCTGGGCTGTTTGATTTCTGTCTCTTCCCTGCCTGTATGCAAGAACATCATCTGCAAATGTTAGTATCCTTCCATGCCTGTATGCAAGAACATCATCTGCAAATGTTAGTATCCTTCCCTGCCTGTATGCAAGAACATCATCTGCAAATGTTAGTATCCTTCCATGCCTGTATGCAAGAACATCATCTGCAAATGTTAGTATCCTTCCCTGCCTGTATGCAAGAACATCATCTGCAAATGTTAGTATCCTTCCCTGCCTGTATGCAAGAACATCATCTGCAAATGTTAGTATCCTTCCAGCCCCTTGAGCTTCGAGGCTTGCAATATTGCTAGTATAGTTTAGTTTAGTTTAGTTTAGTCGATGGATCAACATCACGGCACACGGGTGCAACCCATACAATCTTGCTCATATACACATTGAAAAGTACAGGTGAAATTGCTGACCCCTGTAGTAGTCTGGTGGGGGGGGGGGGGGGGGGGCTATGATTCATGGCTCAGAGCTCCATGTACCCAACCGAAGAACTACTCTACGAGAATACATAACAGCGGCAGCCCAGTTCACCAACCAAGGACAGACTCTCTTCTTCACAAGAGCGTATATCAACATATCACATCTGACTGATGTACGCGTCCTCGAGACCGACTGCTGCCACCATCGTTTCCTGTCTGTTTTGGAACCCTTCATAACAAACGTAGGCAAAAGTGACTGCATTTGACCAAGTATCTTTCCCTGGCCGGTAACATCCCAAATTTTACGGGAGAAGCTTTCCCTTTCTAACTATTCCTGAAGCTTAAAAGCAACGATCTTCTCCAGCACCTTGCCAAAAGTATTATGTAAGGTAATAATCCTAAATCCTTTTAGCTTTGAATGATCTTTGCCTGGTGTAGAAAGTGGTGTTAGATAGCTGTGCACCCAAACCTGGGGTACTGATGACACCCTGATGATCCGGTTGAAGCAGTCATCTCTATAAGTTCACCATCACTCATATCTATCATGTGGGCATACCTAACCCCATCGGGCCCTGGTGAGGTGTCACTTCCTTATATTTTTCAATACATCTTTGACATCGGACAGCTGTATGATATCCTCACAGTATGTATCTTTAATGGTACCAGATAGATATCTAACTGAATCTCTGATGTCCCAATCGTTCTGATCTTTTATGCTACATCTCTGCAAGAGAGCTTCCCTTTTCTCTTTGTCCGTTGTCAAACGCGAACCGCTATCTCTGTATATTGTAACCACTGTGGCATGACGATCTTTCCTTTGCATCTGTTTGTGCAATTTCCAGGAATTTCCCTTGTTTTATCTCCTCCAGTCGCATTCACAAAGTGTTCCTATTCCGCTCTTTCGGTCTCTGTTGCACAGCGCTTGAATTTCTCCAGCATATCTTTCTTTTCTTTCGCCGCACTTTGTATAATTGTTTAACTGCTGCTCTCTTGGATTCCCATGCCCGTTCTACCTCGGAGGTCCACCATGGAGGCTGCACATAAGTAGGTTTGCTTGTGACACTGCATGCCCTCTGTCTGAGTAGTCCCATAAGGGGGTTTTACCTCGAATATATAAAGTGCTTAGTTGCTCTCACAGACTTAGTCTTGTTTGACTTAGTAATCAATACAGAACAGGGTAGATGGTCATTCCCATGATCACCAAGGACAGTTCATTTTATATCCAATAGCGCCGTCTAGGTAACACATGCCCGGTCAAAATCCGTGTCTGTATCACCAGACCTCATTCCCATTCTCGTTGACCTCCCATCGTTTATGCAGACTTCTTTTGAATTCACCATGGTTTCTGCAAGAGCATTTTCCTGTCGGGTTTCTCCAGTATTGTCCCATTCTCTGTTTCCTACATTAAAGTCACAACAAATGAGTAGCCTACTGCCTGGGATCTCCTCCAGCTCCTTAAGCTAGTCCCGTCGTTCCTTTGTAACAAAAGAATCAACCGCGGCATATACATTAGAGGCCCTGCGTAGAACCATCATCAGCAGAAGGCTCATTCAACGGCCAAGTGAACATCCAAGATCTATAACAGGCTGCAGCGAACCACCAGGCATGGCGAGCCGTGACTTCTGCCCTATGCGCCGCCTTGGGTTCAAGAGGAAAGGCTA
The DNA here is from genome assembly GCA_014155875.1 of Cepaea nemoralis. Classification (NCBI taxonomy): domain Eukaryota; kingdom Metazoa; phylum Mollusca; class Gastropoda; order Stylommatophora; family Helicidae; genus Cepaea; species Cepaea nemoralis. The sequence goes on from JACEFZ010022763.1 coordinate 97,822, forward strand.
ACTAACTAATATACATTATTAAGTTCCAACTCAGACCCCCAAAGGTCTTGTGTTGCTCACTGGAGAATAGGATTGTTAAAGCTCTCCCAAGCCGCTCGATAAATGGTAGAAATATAAATAGAGAAAGCAGACTGCTGTACCTGGGAATCACCTTTGATAGAAGCCTATCCTTTAGGAATCAACTCTCTCAACTCCCACATAATTTCCAGATTATTCTAAATAAATGGTGGTACTTATTTTAATTGGGCAGGATCGGCCCCAGAAAAACCGGACCGCTGTCTTTGAAGGCAAGCATATTAACAACGATGTGATTTACTCAAAGGGAGGCAACCTTCTGTTTTATAGATGTTTGGTTCTATAGTGCCTAAATATTTCATTTTCAAAGCATCATTTTATGGTTGGAAATACTTTCATTTCTTAAAATCTGCGATCAGAATCTGAATAAAATGGTTTGAATATAAGTAAAATTGATAGAATGCTGCACATCTGCTTGTAACGTATTGTAAAAATATTAACGAGCTTACACCACTTTCCCTGTAGTTAAAATTACATTTATTGACCCTTAGATTTTATCGCTTCTCAGTTTCTCTTGAAGGGGAAGTGGTATGGCCGCAATGGCCTGCCACACCCTATAATGTTCTGAATATATTATATGAGTGGGGGTGTCCAAGACAAAAGGCATAACACAAACTTTGCACTGCACAGATTATGTATTTGTTTTTCTCTAGCTGCATAGAAGTAGAGGACACATTAGGCAATACAAAAGCTGAAAGTCATAATGCGATGCCAGAGACGCCGACTTTTTAAACACTTTAAGTGTGCCCCAAACTACAACAGATGGCAACAGGTTGTACATACACGATTTCCAATGTACAAGTTTCTTCTTCTTATAGTCCCTGCTGTGTGGCGTTGGTGATCATGTCTGTCCACAATCTTCTGTCTCTCATGCTTCCAATCATTACTGATACCGACTTTCCTTATTGCCATAATCTCAAACTGTTCAGCATTTTCTCTCTGTCTCCCCCTGCCTCTCTTCCCCTCCAACCTTCTTGTTATGACGACATGCTCCAGCTTTCACCTTCTCAAGATATTCCCCAAACATGTGGACTGTCTTCTTCTGGTGTGAGTAACCAGTTCTCTTTGTGATTTACAGTTCCTTGTGCAATTAGGATGATATGGTAACTAACTAACTAACTAACTAACTAACTAACTAACTAACTAACTAACTAACTAACTAACTAACTAACTAACTAGCTAACTAATGCAGGAACAAACGAGACAAATAGCCAACCAACCAACAAATCAACCCACCAGCTATCAAGACGTATAAACTCTCAAGCCGCATTCACACGTCAGTCCGTTACGGCCCCCAAGCCTAGTCTGGCTGGACTTTTAGCACACACCTCAGTTGTGCTCGAGTCAGCTTGCGTGACCCCTCAAGTTCACGCTGTGTTCCAGCTGACCGCCGACTGCTTAGCATCGTTCAATGTTGATTGCCTGGCGTTGTCGACGACGCCGCGTTATAGCTGTAGTGTTTATCATAGTTCAGCGTTGCATTGTCGGGCGTTGGTACAGACAACGCGTTATAACTCTGGGTGAGACTCTGACACTCGTTTCAATTGATATATTTTTATCGGTCAGTATGTTTTCCATCTTGCAAAAGGCACCTTTGCAATGGCAATTCTTGTTCTAATCTCTTCAAGGCATCTCCGATCAGATGTTATGTCTGTTCCGAGATAACTGTATCGATTCACTTGCTTAAGAATATGCCCATTTACTCGCATATCACATTGTGGTATTTCCTTCTTCCTAGTGACGACCATAATCTGTGTCTTCTTACTATTCAGTTCTAACCCTAGCTGTTCACTGTGTGCAACAACCGCATCTACTAAATGTTGCAGGTCCCGTTCGTTGTCTGCAATCAAGACTGTATCATTTGCATATCTAATGCTATTGATGCATCGTCCCCCATTGTTGATTCCTTCCATATCTTCTATATTTCTGAAAATATTTTCACTGTACAGGGAAAATATATCTGTAGACATTACACATCTCTGTCTCACACCTCGTTTAATAGGCTGATATTGGCTTACTTCGTTCTCAATTCTGATGGCAGCTTGTTGTTTCCAATATATGTTTTTTTTTTACAAGTCTAAGGACTTTCCCATCAATTTGTAGATCTTCAAGCATCCTTATCATGTCGACTGCCATATGACGGTACACTCCACCAAAGTCACATTGTTCAAAGCGTAACGAGTTGTTTATCAGTCAATGGGAGGAATTACCTATTGGCATCGACATGTCTCACTTTATCGAAAGCCTTTGTGTAGTCAATAAAGCAAAGATATAGATATGTGTTTACTTCTATATAACTTTCAATTATTGTTCTCAGTATATACACAACATTTACTGTACCCCTGCCTTCTACAAACCCACATTGTTCTTCTCCTATTTCGGGTTGTATTTTCTTCCTACCTCTTTTCATGATAATTCTCAGCAAAATCTTCGTGATGTGGCTCATTATACTAATTGTTCGATGATGATCACACTCCAATGCTCCTTATTTCTTCGGGATTGCAATAAATATAGAATTACATAATTCAGGAGGTATATCTCCAGTATCGTATATTGCATTCAGCAGTCTGGTGAATTAGTATATTCTATATTCTTCTAAGGCAGTGATCATTTTTATTGTGATGTTATCTGTACCCGGGGTCTTGCCAGTTTTGATATGGTTAAGGGCATTCTGAACTTCCATCTTCAAAATTGATGGTCCTTCATTAGTTTAGTTTAGTTTAGTCGTTAGATCAACATCACGGGACACGGTTTAACCCATAAGTGCTCCGTTCTCCTCCTAACTCAAACCTGAATCTGGAGAAACTCAGCTCAATGCACGAACTCCGTTGCATCGACGAGGATCCTGAAATACTTTGGGTAGATTTTTAACTCGAAATTTCGTTAGGCTACTCTTTATCGATTTCCAACTGCCAAGGGATGTTTTACGTGCGCAACAATATACACGGGCGTCCGATCTCACTACCCAGAAACCAGGGGAAATTTTATTACTGGAAGTCCAGGTGGATTTTAAAAAAAAAATAAATCCCGGTCCTCACAGGGGCCTGAACCCAGGACCTCCAGCACTCGAGGCGGACACCATACCCCGAGACCACTCAGCCCCCTTAGGGGCTGGTCCTTCATTATTATTCCGATGATCATATTGTTCTTGTCCTGTATCAACATAAAGGTGTTTTACATAATCTGACCACGCATGTAAAATCTGATCTTTATCTATTACGATTTTGCCATCTTTGGTTTTTTAGGCAACCCGTTGATGTGTGTGTTCTTTTGTTAGTGATATCATTAATTCTTTTGTGCATGAATTTGGTATTCCGGGTGTTGTGTTAGTTTTCAATTTCCTTGCAATTTTCCTCAAGCTATGTTTCTTTTGCCTCTTTGCATAGCTTTCTAATTTTCCCGTGAATCTCTTCACATTTTTCCTTGTTATTTTTGTTATTTCTTCTTTTTTAGATGAGTTTTTAGATGTCTTCCGTCATCTATTTTTGCTTCCTGTTATCTTTATTTTTGGGATGGTTGTTTCTGCAGCTTGGTTGACTGATTTCTTTAACCGAGTGGCTAGAACGCCGTGCTCTCCTTCAGGAGACCCAGGTTCGATCCCTCGGTAAGGTGTGGGATGTTTTTTCTGTCGGGGGCAAAAAGAAAGTCCTAACCTGCACAGTTCGCGGCGACAGCACTAATTCCTCAGGCTCAAAGACCCCTCTGCCAAACTTATCAAGGTATTATATTGGCAGTAAATGACAGTAAATGACAGTTTCCCATTGGTCACTGACGCCTTGAAATAATATTTCCATATCGGACAATGCATCGAATCTGTTCTTTACCTCTTCGTTGAATTTATTTTATACCTCCTCACACTCCAGTGCCTGTAGATCAAATTTTGTGCTTCTTGGTGAATATTTGACTTTCTTTAATTTTATATGTAAATTGCTTAAGATTAATCTATGGTCGCTGTAGCAGTCTGCGCTTGGTATAGTTTTTGCGACTGTTAAGGTATTTCCAAATCTTCTGTTGATGAGAATATTATCAATCTGATTTCTGATCTTATGATCAGGATTTCTCCATATCTATAATCTCCTTGGGTGCTGTTTATACCAGGTGTTTCTAATAATCAAATCCTGCTCTGTTGCCCACTGCACAAGTCTGCAACCTCTTTCATTCTGTTCCCCTAGTCCATACTTGCCTACTATGCCTCCGTCCTGTTGATTTCCAACGTTGGTATTCAAGTCACCCTTTATGATATTTACTACAGAATTCTTGCATTTCTTGAAGGCTTTCTCTAAATCACTATAAAATTCATCAATGCTGTCATCACTACTGTCTGCTGTTGGTGCATAAACGTGTATGACGTTGACATCAAAAAGTCTTCCACTCAACTTCACCGGTAACACTCTGTCTGATACAGTCCAATATGCTTTGATCAATTTTTATCTCTCTGAATTCATTATAACTGCTACTCCTCGCTGTTGTTTCTCCCCACCAGAATAGATTATTCTATATCCCTCAGATGTTATAAAGCCCATTCCTGTCCATCTGGTCTAAAATGTACCTAACAGGTTAATATTTAATCTTCTAATTTCATTCTTAATGTTATCAAATTTTCCATCCCCTTTCATAGCTCTTACATTCCAAGTTCCTACTTTCAATGTTGATTCTCTTTTGCACTCAGTCGCCTGCAGATGGTCTGGAGTCACCTGGTGCACATGACTACCCCTACCGGGTGAGTCTGCTCCAGCGGAGCACCCATTTACGCCGTTTCTCTGATTATCGATAAGACTGCAGTACATGATATTCTTGGCATTTGTAAAGAAGGTAGTTTGCCATTGCTTTCCTTCCTAGCAGTGACCATACTGGTCGATGACCGTAGCCAACGTCTCCCAAAAAAGAGATCATCTGCATACCGTCGTGAAGCTGAAGATCATAACCTACATCTATCTCTTGGCTGCTCTTCAATTTCATCCACCACCTGCACCCATGGCTTCACGTAAACCTGATAAAGGGGCTAAACGGGTACTCCACGGAATGGCAATATGCCAAGTGTCCGTCTGTTTGTATTGTTTGCTAGAATGCATTCCGTTTACCTGGCTTTGGTCGAAGCAACAATTTCTTTATCTGTAAAGAGAGATCAGGAATACGCGTTGGAGGATATAATATAAACAATCTAGGCTACGCAAATGACACAGTGTTGATGGCAGAAAGTGCTAAAGATTTACAACAAATGTTAGACATTGTAACAGAGAGTGTAGAAAACGACTTTCCCTGAATATCAAGAAAACAAAAGCAATGGTTATAGTTTTAAAATTTGACACCAAAATGTGAGAAAACGATAGAGGGGAAAATGCTTAACTAAGTTGATAAATTTAAATACCTAGGGGCAATTAAAACCTCAGAAGGTTCATGCACGACATAGATTAAGAGTAGAAGAGATCAAGCAAAAGCTGTATTTCAGAAAATAAAGAGTGCTTTATGCAGTATACCACTATCATTGAATATAAGAAAGAGAGTATTGAAATGATCTATAGAACATGTTATCATCATCATCAAGTGCAATTCCGAGTGGCGTAGGCGTTCATGACTCTCCACATATCTCGGTCTTTGGTTTTCTGAATCAGCTCTACTGTTGATATTCATCCATGCCACCGTCGCAATCCATCCAGCATCATATCTCTTGGTCTGCCTTTGCCTCTCTTCCCCTCGAGCTTCCCAGTTGTCACGATGTTCTCCAATGCCTCTCTTCTCATCACATGACCAAAAACAATTGTTTGTCTCTTTCTTATTGTTGTATATAATGTTCTAGTTTCATTAGCCTCTTTCAGGCATTCGTTGTTATTACTTTGGTAGTCCAATGAATTCGCAACATTAGTCTCAGAAACCACATCTCTGTTGCTTCCAATCTCTTCCTAATTTGTTCATTTACATTCCAAGATTCACAGCCATACAGCAAAACAGGTTCTATATAGCACTTTAGCACTCTCTTCTTACATTCAATGATATTGACTTATTGCATAAGATATTTATCATTTTCTGAAAGGCAGCCTTTGCTTGCCCTATTCTGCTCTTAATCTCTGTTGTGCTTCTTCCATCTGACGTTATAAATGTCCCTAGATATTTAAAACTATCCACTTGGTGAAGACTTTCCCCTTCTATCTCTATTTCACATATGCGTGTTGCCCGTTTCTGTGGTATCACCATTGTTACTGTTTTCTTGATATTCAAGGAGAGTCCTTTCTTTGCAATGTCTATTACAACAATGCGCAACAGTTGTTGTAGATCTTGTGCATTATCCGCCATCAATACTGTGTCATCTGTATAGCGTATATCTTATATATAAATTAGGATGTGTGTGGATATGTATGTCTGTATGTCTGTATGTCATTTATACGTTCGCGAACGGCCCATCCGATTGAGATGAAATTTTCTACACGCCTTCCTTTCATTCCAGCGCTGCCAACTGTCGTATTTTTTTTCTTCCTCCTCCTCCCTCCTCCCCCTCCCAAAATACGTGCGTAAATATATGATGATGATGATGAAAGAATCCCCGAACCAAAACGCTAGGGAAAGGGAAGAAAATGACGTGACTACACAGAATCGTCACACGGCAATCATCATCAAGTGCCGTGCCGACTGGCGTAGGCGTTCATGGCTCTCCGTAGATCTCGGTCTTTGGTTTTCTGGATCAACTTCTCTGCTGATATTCCTCCATGCCACGGCAATATCAATAACAATTCATCTTTTATGTGTAAGGAAGTTAGATCTACATCATTTATAGAAGGGGGAAGTAACAATCAATGAAGGACGGGCAGAAATCACATGAACACATAGGACGAGTATGAATTGGAATGGCTCTAGGTCTCGCTCGTTCTACCGTCCTTCCCCTGCCTCCGCCCTCCTCCTCCGTTCTCTACCTTCCTCCCTCCGACCCTCTGCCTTTTCCTCCTCCGCTCTAGCTGCCTCCCAGCGGCCCTCCTCACCCCTCCCTCGCTCCTTCTCCTCTTTCCTTCTCGCCTCTTCCTCTGCGTACCCTCGCATCCTCCTTCGCTGCTTCGCCCTCCTCCTCCGTCTCACATCTCATCCTCTCTAGCCTCCCGATTCCTCCTCCTCCTGCCTGTCCTCGCTCCTCCTCTGCCTCCTGCCTCTTTCCTTCTCCCTCAGGCATCCTCCCATCCTCCATCGCTCCTCACATTCTCCTTCTTCTCTTGGATGAGTAATACTAATCTCCTCTTGTGGATTCGCGCTGATTCGCTCGCTCATACTCTACCGTCTCCTCCTCCTCGCTCACCTCTACGCTACTCCTCCTCATCCATCCACGCCTATAACCCTCCTCTGTACGGCGTCTCCTCCTATTGCCTCCTCCCTTTCGGCTTCCTCCCCCTACCAACTCACTTCCTCTCGACGCCTCCTCCTCCTCCCTCCTTCTCCCGCCCTCCTCCTCCCTCTCTTTGTCCACCATCGCCTTTCCTTCCTCCCTCACTCATTCTCCCGTCTCATTCCTCCCTCCAGCCTTCCTCTCGCCTCCTTCCTCCTCCTCGCTTTCCTTCTTGTCTCCGCCGCTTCGCATCCCTGCCTCCTCTGCGCCCTCCTCCTCACCACAAATCGCTTACCCCATCTCCCTGCCTGCCTCCCGTCCTCCTCCGCTTCTTGCCTTCGCTCCTCTCCCCAGGCTTCCTCTTCTTCTGCTCTACGCCTCTACATCGCAGCGCTCCCCCTCACTTCCTCTCCCTCCTCCATCTCCTTCCTCCTCTTCCTGCCTTCTCATTTCCTCCTCCTCCCTCTGTTCCTCCCCTCCATCGCCTCTCCCTCCTCTTCCTCATGCATGCCTCGGCTTATCTCCTCTTCGGCTCTCCTCTCTTCTTCTCCTCCTGCGATCCTCCTTTCCTCCCCTCCTCCTCCCTCTTACCTCTCGCCTCCTACGTCCTCCTTCTCCTCCTCTCTCTGATTTCCTCTCCCCGCGGCTTTTCGCTCTCCTCCTCGCTCCCTCTACCTCCCTCCTTTCCATTCTGCCTCCCCATACCCTCTTTCAAACCCCTCTTCCTCTCCCCGCTCCTTCCCTCTCCCTCCTCGCACTCTACCTTCCGATCCTCACTCCTATCCTCGCTCTTCCTTCCTCCCTCTTCTCGCTCCTCTTCCTCTTCGCGCTTCTCCTCCTTTCTCCTCCTCCTCCGCTCTACCTCCTCCCTTCTCCCTCCTCCTCCCTCTCACTCGCTTGCTCGCATTTCTCCTGCATATTCCTCTGTCCATTCTCCTCCTCCTCCGCTCCCTCCCTCTCTCCTCTCGCCTTAGGCCTCCACTCTTTCGGCTCGGCCTGCTACCTGCTCCCCAATCTCTTTACCGCATCCTCCCTCATGTCTGCCTTACGCTCACACATCCTTCTTTCCTCCCTCCTCCTTCTCCGCTCCGAACCCCTCGTCCCCTCCTCCTCCTCATCTAAAGCCTCCTCGCATGCTCCTCATCTCACCGTACTTGCCATCCTCCTCCTCCTGCGTTCTCCTCCTCCCATTCATCCTGCCTTCGTCCCTTCCTCCCTCTTCCTCCTCCCTCTCCGCTCCTCCCTACCGCTCCTCCCTCTTCTCCTCCTTCTCCTCCTCCTCCTCCTTCATCGGCTCCTCCGCTCCATCCTACCTCCTTCCTCGTCATCCCTCCTCTCCACCCTCCCGTCGCTCATACCCTGTTTCCTTGCCTCCTTCTCACCCGTCCTCCTCCTCCTTCCTCCTTCTTGCTCGCTCTTTACGCCCCTCCTCCTCTTTAATCCCTCATCGCCTCGCCCTCCTTCTCCCTCCTATTCCTCCTAGCTCCTCCTCCTTCTCTCCGCCTATCTCTCCTCCCTCCTCGCTCCTCCTCCTCGCACCTCTCTTACTCTCCTCCGCTCCTCCTCCATCTCCTCATCCTCACCATCCTCCTTTACCGGTCTCTCGCCATCCTCTTCTTCCTTACTTCGGGGCCGAGAGCTTCGCCCTCCATCTCTCCCTTCTACTCCTCCCCGTCTACATCAGACCCGCTCGTCTCTCTTCCTCCCTCGGCAGTTCCTCGTCTCCTCCGCGCTCCTCCTCCATCCATCCTTCTTTCCTCGCCCGCCTCTATCCTCCCTCCTGTCCCCACTACCAACTCTGCCTTCCTCGCTCCTCCCTCTGCCTGCTCGTATCCTCAACTCCTCCCTTCGATCCTCCTCCCTCCTCGCTCTATCCTCTTGCCTCCTACGCCTCTATCACCTCCGCTCCTCCTTCCTCGCTCTCCTTCCATGCGCTCCGCTCTCCCCTCTTCATACTCCTCCTCCTTCTCATTCGGTCTTCCTCCTTCCGCACACATGCCTCGCTCCTCTCTCCTCCTCCTCGTCTCTCTTCGCCCCTCCTCATCGCCTATACCTCTTGCGCCTCGGGCTCCTCCTCCTCACTTCACATTCCTCTCTTCCTCCAGATTCTCCTCCTCCTCCGCTCCTTCCCATCTCCTGCCTCTTTCCCTCCTCCTCCTCCCTTCTTCTGTCTTGCCAGCGCTCCTACCTACTCTCCCTCCTCGCCTTTTCTCCCTGCTTCGGCTCGCCTCCCTCTCCTCCTCTTTCTTCCTCCCCTTCTTCCTTCTCCCATCCTGCCTGCCTCCCTCCTCCTCTCAGCGTCCTTCCTCCGCGTCCAGATGCCTATCTGCTCTCGGCTCCTCCTACCCTTCCTCTCTGCCTTTAGGCGCTCTCCGTGCTCCTCTTGCTTCTCCTCCTGCTCCGCTCCTCCTCCTAGCGGTTCTCTCTCCTCTGCTCTCTTCTCATCGCTCCCTCTCCTCCTGCTTCTCCTTCGCCTCTCTGGCTCCACCCTAGCTCGGCAAAGGGTTTAGAGATGCCAGTCCTACCACTCCTCGCTCTCTGAATCCGCTCGCTGGCCATTGCCCTCCTATTCCTCGCCTTAACTTCCTCCTGTGCTCCTTCCTCTCGCTCCGCTCCAACGCGCTCCTCTTCCCAATCCTCTTCCCTCGCTCTTCATCCTCGCCTCTTCCTCCTCCTCCTCTCATTTACCCAACGTACAGATCAGACAGACAGTATAGTCGGCGACGGATCCTTATATGACTAGCTTATAGTTAAGTTAAATGGAGATGGCTCCCCACGGCAGGAGTTGGGCGATCTCGGGCCGGGTCTAGACAGACAGAGACAGATAGATAGTTCGGGAATATGGAACATTATATGACGTACTATATAATGATTAAGCATGAGGATGCTCCCGGGGTCTACTATTGGTGCTGTGGGCGAAGGCGCGGGCCGGATCAAGACGATCAGACAGTCTAGACATTCAGACACCCGAAAGGACGGACATGATAGTCCGGTAATCGGGAGACGAGAACTTATATTACTAACTTATTTATGAATTAAATTAGATGCTCGCGCACTCAGTTTTCTGGCGAAAGCCGGGCCGGGTCAGTAACATGTACCAGACAGCCAGACAGATAATACAGACAGACTAGACAGACAGAGCTCGAGCGACTATATCAGACAGACAGACTAGACAGCGCATTACAGACAGATTACACAGACAGACTAGACAGACAGACAGACATACAGACAGGACAGTGGGCAGACGACAGAGCAAGTCAGATTAGTCAGTACCGGGAATGCGAGAAGCTTATATGACTACTTATATGATTGAAATGATATTCTCCCGCCCAGGGTCTGGGGCGAAGCCGGGGCGCGTGTCAGCTAGTTATTTATATTATAGAGCGCTCCCAATATTTTTTCCTGGCTTTTCTCTGATCTTTGCTTCGATTGTTACTTCTCGCTCTAAAGGTAGATAGATATCCTGTGTGGGTCCTAAAACACATCCCTGTCTTGACTCGTCAGCTTTATATAGACACATGATGTAACAGTAGGAATCTTGAATGGTGAATGAACAAATTAGTAAGAACTCGGAATATTTGGTGAAGTAGGGGGGCGGTAGGTTGGTTTCCTTAAACGAATAGTTGCGATTACATGAAATGAGGATATATGAAATTAGAACATTTATATAAAACTGTGCAGATGCAAGACAAGCATTATTGGGGGGGGGGGAGGGGTATGTGATTAGAAGGTTAGTAGTTACGTTGGAGGACTTCGTGACTAACTGAGATGAACTAGTGGGCAAAGGGGTCTATGAGGCAGACCAAAGTCGAATGATCCTGAAGGATTGAGACGACTGCTTGAGGTGGCGTCGCAGCCAACAACTACCGGGGTTTCCTTAACTTTATAAAGAAGGGGGTTGGGGAGGTCGTAGCGGAAGCTGCTGTGGGTATAATGAAGTGTTAGGGAGTGCCATCACATTGTTGGAGTGCGGAGTGCACAGTATGAATTGGTGATCCAGCTCTTTCCCTCGCCGTAACGGGCAAGCTTCTTATGCTTACGACATAAAGTCTCCATGACTCAGGACTAAAAACTGACTTGTAAAGTTTGGGCCGCCGTTGTATCTTGAGAACAGTTGACAGGAAAGGCATGTTGTCCTTGAAGGAAAAGTACATTGATCGATCAGATGAACAATGGTAGGCTTATTGGAAATACCGTTGGGTCATAAGGATTCTAGCAAAAAATAAAGGGAGAGGGAAAGAGGCGGGAGTATAGGCAAAACAATGCGAGAAACTTCCTGATGTGTCGAGAGTTGAAACGATGTTCTATAAGCGGGGCCTGTCTATCATGGAAGAATGTCTTCCTACGTAAGATTATTGTCAACCAGTTCTAGATTATTAAGTCTGGAGTAATGTGGTTTTATAGATAAATGCTGAAAATTAATTGACAGTCCGAAAAAAAAAAGTGGAAAAGGCAAGTATGAAATAGTTTTTAAGGGAAGCTGAGTCGGTCAAAGGCATCTTATCAGGCAAACATTCAAGAGGCAGTCTATCGTTGTTTGGCAACATTATGATGAAGACAAAAACTGGACATGTTGTGGGCAACCGAGCGAGATTTGCGAAAGTATAGATAAGAGGAATGAGCATGTGAACGATTCTTGACAGTCTTGTGTCATGGCACGGAAGGGAGTCAACAAACGAATTGATCCATGACTTCGGAGATCGCAATTTGTGGAGAAGCATGATCTCCCATGCCAGCCGGCAAGGCTGGATGAAGGTGATGATTCTGATGAATATCACATACTTCTTTCATTACTGGCAATAAAAAACAGTGGAAATGTGGTATCTGGGGAAATGCAAAGAATACCACGGACAGACAAAGAAAAAAACAATGAGCAAGTCGTACAAAAACAGATGAAAACCATAAACTGATTAGAGAAATTAGACGTAGACAGTCATAATTTTTTGGGACATTATCAGAAGAAATAAACTAGATAACCTGGTGACAACTGGCAAGAATGAGGGGGAAAGAACAAGGAGAAGGCAGAGAAGCAAATATCTGGATGCCTTGACCACATGGCATGGTCGAGACAAGAACACAGAATTGAAACACGACTCAGATATAGGTGTGATGTTGAATTAAAAAAAAGCACTACCCAGCTATCTATTCAGCGCCAAAAAAAAGGCCCTAAACATCGTACTCCCATTAACGCACCAATATTTCGTATGCCAATGCAAATCTTAATACTGAACTGTGAAAGTTATTCCTTTGCAATTTAATGACGTCAATTGCAAACATAATTTTGCTTTAGGCCTTTAAGTTTCTGGGGTTGAAAGCGTAGGTGTGTAGAGAACGATATCAAACCACAAGTTCTTTGTGAATAAATTGAATGTGCGTAAATTGAATCTGTTAAGGCGAACTTGCAATAAAATGCCAACCCGTGTCTTAATGCATGTTATGGGCTAGTGATTACAATGCTAGATGTGTTTCTGCTGAACAAAGGGGCATAGGGGGATCAATACGTAGATACAAATATCCAATATCGTCATTGCATTTATAGAATTGGAATGTCAGGCTTCAGTCAACTTAGAAGTTCACTGACGCGTAACGATCAGGACAATTTGTCCATCATCTTACCTTTAATAATATATTTTACAAGTTTTTCTTCATTTGTATACACACACTGAGTTCGACATCAATGCATTTGCTCTTGTGTGTGATTTGTGATTGCTTGCGATGTTACGCTATATTGTAGTGTGTAATTCCAATGATTGTTTCTGTTTGGTTCATTACGTTATTGTCGATTGATTGTGCCTGGATAGTTTTCTTTACAGAAAAGTATTTAAACCTACACCTGCTTCATTTGAGGACAAACTCTATTTGGATATCAATAAGCGTATGTTCACTGCTGTTTTCTTTGCATTTATGTATATGACGTCTGAAGGTGAACGAAGAAGGAGACGATTCGACCCCCCCCCCCTCAATATTAACTATGCACGTCAGAATACCTAACTATCTCTATGTTTGCCTGCCTAACTACGAAGGGCTTTAACTGAAAACCTTAATTTATTTTTGGTGAATATATTCTATAAAAGTAAAGAACAAATGTATCATTTTTCGATGTTGTCACCACTGTCACGAAAAACACCGTGAGTAACCAGTGATGACAATAAAAGGCGTTCGGATTAACGACATGTTCGAGGCCACAGGTTGTTTCAACAAATACAGTAAAAACAGTCTCGGTTGCAGCTGCACGTATTTACATCTGGTGGGCTAAATAGGAACATTCGGTGGTGAGTGAGATGAATCTATACACCACTTTGACAGTTCATAAACAGGTCGGATTCAAGCGGAAGTGCCCAGCTCGGGAGAAAACAGTCCGTCTGTCATTTAGAGTTCCGGACATCAAGCGAAATGGCGGCTGTGATTGTCACCACTCGACAGAAGAATGACGGCTTGTTATTGAAAACTGTTGTTGGGACCATACAGTAACTCGCTAGCTTGTTGTGGATGTCAAAACATGGGAGGACGAATCTGACATTGATTGAGCCAGGGAAGATAGATTCCTGACAAGGGCTGATCTGCCCAAAATAACACCTGTGTGGACATAAAGAATAACGTCACGTGACCAATTTTAGGCGTTTGCCAAAAACCCGATTTGGGGACAACTAGTGTAACTCGAACCGTTGATCTAGGTAGACGTGCTTTGGCACGGCAGTTAGGGAGTTAAGAACATCTAACGTGTGCGGGATTAATTAGATTTATTTTACACGTGCCTGTCATGGCAAACTTAGATGTGATTGAGTAAACTGCAGTGCCGTATAAGGTAGAACATATTATCTAATTAGTTCTAATTAATATAGGCAGTAACCTTGTTAAAACTAGAGTGTGATGATTAGCACTGTTAGTGGAAAACTAGTTAGAGGATGAGTGATGATTGGCTCTGCCAGGATGAATAGGATAGCGGGGTGATATTTAGAGAGATTTAAGATGGGTTGGGAGATGGGGAAAGTGTCCAATGGGGGGATCTTTCAGTGGTTTGCCCACTGAAGTTTTGCACTCTGGTTATGGGTCTTTCCTTGTCATCGCCTGATTCGGACGTAGGTGAGGAGCTAATATGCTCTATGACAGAGTTTAGTTAGCTGTAAAATAACTGAGCAAGGCAATAGGCTTACACTCAGCCGGTAGGATCAGTGACTAGTACTATCACCAGATGTGTTGTTTCTCTCACAGGTTCCCTACCAGTTACGAGGAAGCTCAATCCTGTTTTAGAAAAGGTGCAACGCCAATTTGAAAGAACCTCAGTTTAACAGTAACCTGTTTCTTACGGAAATTAAATAACGCTAGAAGGAGATGGTTCACCTAAGATGGGTGATGATTGTTGATGCAACACACAGCATAAGAACAGTGGTACCTAAACAAGAACATTAAAATATAATAGTCACTTGGTGTGATATATTCTAGTGAAATAGTACAAAAGACATGATACTGGAAACTAGATAGACACTAGTTAGGATCAAGTATATTAACAATAAAAGTGATACCTAAATACCCACTACAAAGGATTTGTGCATTCTTTAGGAACGATAGGAACTTATGTGTAGTGTGCAACCGGTCCATGATCAGCTGTAATTTACAAACAGTATCTATTTCGGATGATCAGGAAGATGGATTACCAGGTAGCTACAGATGACAGTCGGTGTCCGGCAGGAGAGATACAGTACCGGGTGAGATGAACTTGTTCTGACTTAACGTGCTGTGGTGTGTCCTTGCAAGGATGAACTGACTATGCTATTATCTGAGGGTCCGATCCTACACATATTATAGAACACATCACACATTTTCTTCGCATACACGTCTCACGTACATTACACTTTTCTTTTAATAAATTAATCTTTATTAATTTTTGGAAGCAAGAGTTGTTGAATATGTTGCGTGGGGAATAATGAGAGGGGGCATAGTACGACAGAGATAGAGAGAGGAAAAGGTGTCCATGAAATGAAGGAGTGTGTTGGACGGAAGCTGGTGGATTCTCCAGGATATTGATATTGAAAAAAAAAATTATAATGTGAGTGTTGACTCCCCTCACTCCAGGGACGACACTTTAAAGGAAGACACGACAACCACTGCGTTAAATGCAAGTCCTCCAGCGCCGATAAAATGCTTGGATTCCTGTAGAAAAAACAATTCTCTTGGTCGCCTATGTAACCACTCATGCACCACATGCTGTACCTCTTCATCGGACTGAAAAGTCTTCCATCCCAATGATTATTTGAGTTGTCCTATCAAATGGAAATCACTTGGGGCTAGGTCTGACGAATACGGGGATGTGGTACTCACTGAAAGTGTAGGTCTTCGATGATTTCAACCGCTGCACGGGTAGTATGGGTTTGAGAATTGTCATGTTGCAAAAAGACACCTTTACTCTGAAGTCCACGCCGTTTGGATTTGATTGCGGGTCGAAATTATTCCTTAGGAGATCTGTATACGTAACACCGGTGACAGTTTTCCCTCTTGGCACGTAGTGCTCTAAAATAACGACTCGTTCAACCCAAAAAGAGAGTCAGCATAACCTTCCCTGCAGATGGCTGCGTGCGAAACTACTTTGGTTTCGGTTAGAAGGGATTTCGCCATTCCTTGCTCGCTCTCTTGTTTCCGACTCGTGGAGGTGAATCCAGGTTTCATCTCCAGTAACAATTCTTGATATGAAACTATCACCTTCTGCTTCAAAGCACTACAAAAGTTCTTGACAAACATCAATGCGTCGTTGTTTCAATTCTGGAGCAAGCTGTCGTGGCACCCACCTTGCAGACACTTTGCGGTACGGTAGCACATCATGAATGATGTGGTGTGCTGAACCTGGAGTGACGTCAGGATGTGCGGCAATGTCACTCACAGTCAGTCGGTGGTTTTCCTGTACGTGGCCTTCAACGGTGTACCTGACCCGCTCGTGAACAGTCTTTCACAGAAATCACGCCGTTTTGAAACTTCATGCTTCACTCATACACTTGCTGGATTAACAGGCATGCATCATCAAACTGGATCTTCATTCGCCCATGAATTTCTATAGGTTTTACCCCTTCACAATAAAATAAAAACAAATAAACAGGATAACATATCTTCGCTACATTTTGGTGCATGTCAAAAGTGCGGCGGCTATCTTTAAATTGTCTTTATGACGTCACCGTGTTCGTCTACTCTGTGATGCCACATGTTTAACCCTCTTGACATCCTTAAGAACAATTAACAGGTTACAAAACAATGACACGGCTATTGCCAATTCTATCATATGTTAAGGTTTTCATTTGAAGTTCCCTCGTTTCCGTGTGTTTCTATTTATATATACGGTGGAGATGGTTCCATAGAAGATACTACCGACGGAGTGGGAAGTGTTAGGCCTTAACAATTTCTAGGCCACGACACATTGAATATGGGTGAAAGGCAAGAGGGATGATTTCATAGCACCAGGTTTTATCCCAGATAGCTGGATCTCTTTCCACAGAGCGAACTGTCAAAAGCGTCGCACAGAGCACACACATTATAACTCCAGCGACGGCCCCACAAGAATCTCCCAGAAAATTACACCCATAAACCGAATCTCGATGTCCGGTAGCAAGCCCTCTTCCTTTGGAACGCGAGACAGGTGGTTTAACAACTACACCACAGGGATCATCTAGGTCTACAATGAGATGAGGTCAGCTTTGACAATCCTATTCTCCAGAGAGCACCACAAGACAGATGCCTTTTCTGGGTTAATGACGGCATTCATCTCTGCACACCACGCCATCACTTTGTCCATTGTCGCCTGCAGCTCCTGAGCTGTTTGATTTCTGTCCCTTCCCTGCCTGTATGCAAGAACATCATCTGCAAATGTTAGTATCCTTCCAGCCTTTGGACCTTCGAGGCTTTCAATCCTGCTCGTATAGTTTAGTTTAGTTTAGTCGATGGATCAATATCACGGCACACGGGTGCAACCATACAATCTTGCTGACCCCTGTGGTAGTCTGGGGGGGGGGGGGGGCATGATTCAAGGCTCAGAGGTCCATGTACCCAACCGAAGAACCACTCTACGAGAATACATAACAGCGGCAGTCCAGTTCACCAACCAAGGACAGACTCTCTTCTTCATAAGAGCGTACATCAAAATATCACATCTGACTGTTGTACGCGTCTTCGAGACCGACTGCTGCCACCATCGTCTCCTGTCTGTTTTGGAACCCTTCATAAAAAACGTAGGCAAAAGTGACTGTATTTGACCAAGTATCTTTCCCTGGCCGGTAACCTCCCAAATTTTACGGGGGAAGCTTTCCCTTTCTAAATATTCCTGAAGCTTAACAGCAACGATCTTCTCCAGCACCTTGCCAAAAGTATTATGTAGGGTAATAATCCTAAATCCTTTTAGCTTTGAATGATCTTTGCCTGGTTTAGAAAGTGGTGTTAGATAGATGTGCACCCAAACCTGGGGTACTGATGACACCCTGATGATCAGGTTGAAGCAGTCATCTCTATAAGTTCTCCATCACTCATATCTATCATGTGGTCATACCTAATCCTATCGGGCCCTGGTGAGGTGTCACTTGCTTATTTTTTTCAATACATCTTTGACATCGGACAGCTGTATGATATCCTCACAGTAGGTATCTTTAATGGTACCATATAGATATCTAACTGAATCTCTGATGTCCCCATCGTTCTGATCTTCTATGCTAAATATCTGCAAGAAAGCTTCCCCTTTCTCTTTGTCCGTTGTCAAACGCGAACCGCTATCTCTGTATATTGTACCCACTGTGGCATGACGATCTTTCCTTTGCATCTGTTTGTGCAATTTCCAGGAATTTCCCTTGTTTTATCTCCTCCAGTCGCATTCACAAAGTGTTCCTATTTCGCTCTTTTGGTCTCTGTTGCACAGCGCTTGAATTTCTCCAGCATATCTTTCTTTCCTTGCGCCGCACTTTCTATAATTGTTTAACTGCGCTCTCTTGGATTCCCATGCCCGTTCTACCTCGGAGGTCCACCATGGAGGCTGCACATAAGTAGGTTTGCTAGTGACACTGCATGCCCTCTGTCTGAGTAGTCCCATAAGGGTGTTTTCTCTCGAATATATAAAGTGCTTAGTTGCTCTCACAGACTTGGTCTTGTTGGACTTTGAAATCAATACTGAACAGGGTAGATGGTCATTCCCATCATCACCAAGGACAGTTCATTTTATATCCAATAGCGCCGTCTAGGTAACACATGCCCGGTCAAACTCCGTGTCTGCATCACCAGACCTCATTCCCATTCTCGTTGGCCTCCCATCGTTTATGCAGACTTCTTTTGAATCCACCATGGTTTCTGCAAGAGCATTTTCCTGTCTGGTTTCTCCAGTATTGTCCCACTCTCTGTTTCCTACATTAAAGTCACCACAAATGAGCAGCCTACTGCATGGGATCTCCTCCAGCTCCTTAAGCAAGTCCCTTTGTTCCTTTGTTACAAAAGAACCAACCGCGGCATATACATTAGAGACCCTGCGTAGAACCATCATCAGAGAAGGCTAATTCAACGGCCAAGTAAACATCCAAGTTCTATAACAGGTAGCAGCGAACCGCCAGGCATGGCGAGCCATGACTTCTGCCCTATGCGCTGCCTTAGGCTCAAGAGGAAAGACTAACTAACTAACTAATATACATTATTAAGTTCCAACTCAGACCCCAAAGGTCTTGTGTTGCTCACTGGACAATAGGATTGTTAAAGCTCTCCCAAGCCTCTCGATAAATGGTAGAAATATGAATAGAGAAAGCAGACTGCAGTACCTGGGAATCACCTTTGATAGAAGCCTATCATTTAGGGATCAACTCTCTCAACTCCCACATAATTTCCAGATTATTCTAAATAAATGTTGGTACTTATTTTAATTAGGCAGGATCGGCCCCAGAAATACCGGACCGCTGTCTTTGAAGGCAAGCATACTAACAACGATGTGATTTACTCAAAGGGAGGCAACCTTCTCTTTTATAGATGTTTGGTTCTATAGTGCCTAAATATTTCATTTTGAAAGCATCATTTCATAGTTTTAAATACTTTGATTTATTAAAATTTGCGATCAGAATCTAGATAAAATTCTTTGAATATACGTAAAATTGATAGAATGCTGCACATCTGCTTGTAACGTATTGTAGAAATATTAACGAGCTTACACCACTTTCCCTGTAGTTAAAATTGTAATGTTTAATTTACTTTTATGTATACCTTTATTGCCTATAAGTTTCTCTAGAAGGGGAAGTGGTTTGACCGCCATGGCCTGCCACACCCTATAATGTTCTGAATATATTATATGAGTGGGGATGTCCAAGACAAAAGGCATAACACAAACTTTGCACTGAACAGATTATGTATTTTTTTTATCTCTAACTGCGTAGAAGTAGAGGACACATTAGGCAATACAAAAGCTGAAAGTTTTTTTCTTCTTATAGTCCCTGCTGTGTGGCGTTTGTGATCATGTCTGTCCACATTCTTCTGTCTCTCATGCTTCCAATTATTTCTGATACCGACTTTCCTCATTGCCATGATCTCAAACTGTTCACCATTTTCTCTCTGTCTTCCCCTGCCTCTCTTCCCCTCCAGCCTTCTTGTTGTGACAACATACTCCAGCTTTCCCCTTCTCACGACGGACCCCAAAAATGTGGACTGTCTTCTTCTGAAGTGAGTAACCAGTTCTCTTTGTGATTTATAATTCCGTGTGCGATGGGGATGATATGGTAACTAACTAAACTAACTAACTAATTAACTAACTAGCTAACTAATGAATGAACAAACGAGCCAAATAGCCAACCAACCAACAAATCAATCCACCAGCTATCTGACATGTGTCCGTGAATAATTGCCCAGATTGATTCGCCGATGAATTTCTATAGGTTTCACCCCTTCACTGACCTAATAGTGCAGTGGTTCTCAACCGGTTCTCCCCGCACCCCTGGGGGCGGATTTTAGGGTTTCCAGGGGTAGGGAGGAATGAAGATTATTTCAAGATCGCTTTAATACAAGAACCGATTACTTGATAATGGTTTTCCCTCCATACTTTACGGTTCTGAACTCCTCCACCTATCTGATGTGTGTTTAGATGGGTGGTTGGGATGTGTGAGTGTGGGTGGGTAGATAGGTAATGTATGTGTTGATGAGTGGGTGAGGGATGTGTGGGTGTCAGTGGTTGAGGGATAAGTACGTGTGTCTAGGGATGTGTGAGGGGATGAGTGTATGGTTAGGTGATATGTGTGTGGGTTGTGTGTACGTGGATGGGAGGTGTGTGTTTGTGAATGGGGGATGTGTTGGTGTGTGGGGATGTGTGTGAGGGATGTGTGTATGGGTGGGGAGATTGTGTATGGGTGGGGATGTGTGTGTACATGGGTAGGGGTGTGTGGTTAAGGAATGTGCGGCTGGGGGATGGGTGGGTGGAGGATGTTTGGTTGGGTAGAGGATGTGTGGTTGGGTGATTGTATATGGATAAGGGTGTGTGGTTAAGGGGTGTTTGGTTGGGGGATGGGTGGGTAGAGGATATGTGGGTGGGTGAGTGTATGTAGGTTAGGAGATGGTGGGGGCTGTTTGTATGGGTGGACTCGAGATCTGTGAGTGGACAAGGGGAGATGGGAGATTGTGTGGATAGGTGCGGAATTTGTGTGTGGGTCCATGCATGATATGTGAGTTGGCGGGAGATATGTGTGTGCTTGGGGGATTTGTGGCTGAGGTATGT
The DNA here is from genome assembly GCA_014155875.1 of Cepaea nemoralis. Classification (NCBI taxonomy): domain Eukaryota; kingdom Metazoa; phylum Mollusca; class Gastropoda; order Stylommatophora; family Helicidae; genus Cepaea; species Cepaea nemoralis. The sequence goes on from JACEFZ010022763.1 coordinate 118,908, forward strand.
GTGTTTGGCTGGGTGGTTGGAGGTGTGTGGGTGGAGGAGGATATGTTGGTGGGTGATTGTTGGTGGGTAATGGGACGGGTAGAGGATATGTGAGTGGGTGGAGAGATGTGTGTATGTGGGTGGATGTGAGTGGGTGGAGGATGTGTGGGTTAGGGAATGTATGTGTGCTTGGGGTGTGGGTGGATGGCATGTGTGGTGGGTGGATGGTGTGTGTGGGTGGGGAGATGTGTAAGTGTAGGGATGTGGTGGATGGCTGGGGAAATATTTGTGTGTCTGGGTTGTGTGTGTTGTTGGGTGGGGGAGTTGGAGTGAATGGGGGATGTGTGGGTGGGTGGTGGATGTGTCTCATAACATAGTAATATGCATTGTTTATGTTTACAAAATTCATTTGACTACGTTTCTCCTATGCACTGTTGATGAAAGAAAGATGAGTGATTGGAATGGCCGAATGTAAGACGGGCCTGCGTGCCCAATTTGTTACCCTTTGAAAATAAAGTCCGTTCGTTCGTTCGTTCATTCGTTCTGATATTCGTCTTATAACGTAAGTATACACACAAATCACGTTTTATGTAGACGTCTAAACTTAGTTTAGTATGTGTTATTAAAGTTAGCTTCCATTTTTACGTATACTAAGTACGGGCAGAGTGAGGGGGGAGGGGGGAATTTATACGGAGGAAATACGAAAGGGAAGGAATGACATTCTCAACATATGGTTAAGGGAGGCATGGGCCAAAAAAGGTTGAGAACCACTGTAATAATGGATAACAGAACGCTGTTTCTCTTTGGTGAATGGAACAAGTTGGGCGGCCATCTTTAAACTGTCTTTATGCTGTCACAGTGTTTGCCCTGACATGTTTAACAACAATATTGACAGGTTACAGGACAGTGGCATGGTTATTGTCATGTCTATCACACTTTTAAGGTTTTCATTTCAACCAAATGGTAATACCCACCAATCGGCTTATTTGCTTGTCTGTCCTATGGTGTTCATACCTACATGCATACCTACCTAGTTGTCTAACCACTCGCATACCTATCTACGTATGTACCTACCTACATTCCTACTTACATTCCTATCCATCCAACAATACATACATGCATCCATGAAATACCTTAACAGTCGCAAATACTATACCAAGCGCAGACTGCTACAGCGACCATAGATTAATCTTAAGCAATTTACATATAAAATTAAAGAAAGTCAAATATTCACCAAGAAGCACAAAATTTGATCTACAGGCACTGAAGTGTGAGGAGATAAAAAATAAATTCAACGAAGAGGTAAAGAACAGATTCGATGCATTGTCCGATATGGAAATATTATTTCAAGACGTCAGTGAACAATGGGAAACTGTCATTTACTGTCATTTACTGCCAATATAATACCTTGAGATGTTTGACAGAGGGCTCCCGTGTGTTGCCGGGGCCCATAAGGGAAGCAAAGAATAGCAACACTGTAGCCTACCATGCATGTCGTAAGAGGCGACTAAGAGGCGACTGTCGGTTTTCCCCGGTATTGTCCCAGTCTCTGTTTCGTACATTAAAGTCGCCACATCGTACATTGAGCAGCCTACTGCCTGGGATGGCCTCCAGCTCCATAAGCTGGTCCCGTCGTTTCTTTGTAACAAAAGAATCAAGCGCGGCACATACATTTATTAAGTTCCAGCTCATATTATATTAACGAGCATTCGTCACTTTCCCTGTAGTTAAAATTGTAATGTTTACATTTAATGATGGCTTTAGAAAACGAGTTTCTCTAGAAGGGGAAGTGGCAGACTTTTCTCCGTAATCTCGTATACTCTTGTGGGTAATGTGATGACGGTGAGAAACAGCAGTGGTTCGAATCACATCGGTAACTTACGGGGTATGTGAGCCGGCCGCTCAGAAAGCAATGGCAAAAAACTACTTGCCTAATCTTGCCAAGAAATCAACATACAGCTGAAAGATGCTGGTGTTGACAGCGATGTCCTGGAAAAGATATTTTAAAAAAAATGGCCGCCAGAGCCCGCCAAACCCTATAATGTTCTGTATATATTGATAGAATGCTGCACATCTGCTGTACAAATATTAACGAGCTTACATCACTTTCCTTGTAGTTAAAATTGTAATGTTTAATTTTCACTTTAAGTCACTCTTGATGTCAGTCTATAGTATTAAAGTTTATCTTGAAGGGGAAGTGGCATGGCCGCCACACCCTATAATGTTCTGAAAATATTGTATGAGTGCGGATGTCCAAGAAAGAAGGCATGTCACAAACTTTGCACTGAACAGATTATAGATTTTTTTTTCTCTAGCTGAGTAGAAGATAGAGGACACATTAGGCAATACAAAAGCTGAAAGTTATAATGCGATGCCAGAGACCCCGATTGTTTAAACACTTTAAGTAGTGCCCAAAAACCACAACAGATGGCAACAGGTTGTACATACACGATTTCCAATAAACAAGTTTTTTTCTTCTTATAGTCCCTGCTGTGTGGCGTTGGTGATCATGTCTGTCCACATTCTTCTGTCTCTCATGCTTCCAATCATTTCTGATAGCGACTTTCCTCATTGCCATGATCTCAAACTGTTCAGCATTTTCTCTCTGTCTCCCCTAGCCTCTCTTCCCCTCCAGCCTTCTTGTTGTGACGACATACTCCAGCTTTCCCCTTCTCACGACGTGCCCCAAAAATGTGGCACTGTCTTCTTCTGAAGTGAGTAACCAGTTCTCTTTGTGATTTATAATTCCGTGTGCGATGGGGATGATATGGTAACTAACTAAACTAACTAACTAATTAACTAACTAGCTAACCAATGAATGAACAAACGAGCCAAATAGCCAACCAACCAACAAATCAACCCACCAGCTATCTGACATGTGTCCGTGAATAATTGCCCAGATTGATTCGCCGATGAATTTCTATAGGTTTCACCCCTTCACTGACCTAATAGTGCAGTGGTTCTCAACCGGTGGGGAGTTCTCCCCCCCCCTCCACCCCCCGGGGGGCGGATTTTAGGGTTTCCAGGGGGAGGGAGTAATGAAGATTATTTCAAGATCGCTTTAATACAAGAACCGATTACTTTATAATGGTTTTCCCTCCATACTTTACGGTTCTGAACTCCTCGCCCTATCTGATGTGTGTTTAGATGGGTGGTTGGGATGTGTGAGTGTGGGTGGGTAGATAGGTAATGTATGTGTTGATGAGTGGGTGAGGGATGTGTGGGTGTCAGTGGTTGAGGGATAAGTACGTGTGTCTAGGGATGTGTGAGGGGATGAGTGTATAGTTAGGGGATATGTGTGTGGGTTGTGTGTACGTGGATGGGAGGTGTGTGTTTGTGATTGGGGGATGTGTTGGTGTGTGGGGATGTGTGTGAGGGATGTGTGTATGGGTGAGGAGATTGTGTATGGGTGGGGATGTGTGTGTACATTGGTAGGGGTGTGTGGTTAAGGAATGTGCGGCTAGGGGATGGGTGGGTGGAGGATGTGTGGTTGGGTAGAGGATGTGTGGGTGGGTGATTGTATATGGGTAAGTGTGTGTGGTTAAGGGGTGTTGGTTGGCGAATGGGTGGGTAGAGGATATATGGGTGAGTGAGTGTATGTAGGTTAGGAGATGGTGGGGGATGTTTGTATGGGTGGGCTCGAGATCTGTGAGTGGACAGGGGGAGATTGGAGATTGTGTGGATGGGTGCGGAATTTGTGTGTGGGTCGGTGCATGATATGTGAGTTGGCGGGGAGATGTGTGTGTGCGTGGGGGATTTGTGGCTGAGGTATGTGTGTTTGGCTGGGTGGTTGGATGTGTGTTGGTGGAGGAGATGTTGGTGGGTGATTGTTGGTGGGTAATGGAAACGGGTAGAGGATATGTGAGTGGGTGGAGTATGTGTGGGTTAGGGAATGTATGTGTGCTTGGGGTGTGGGTGGATGGGATGTGTGGTGGGTGGGAGGTGTGTGTGGGTGGGGAGATGTGTAAGTGTAGGGATGTGGTGGATTGCTGGGGAAATATTTGTGTGTCTGGGTTGTGTGTGTTGTTGGGTGGGGGAGTTGGAGTGACTGGGGGATGTGTGGGTGGGTGGTGGATGTGTCTCATAACACAGCAATATGCACTGTTTATGTTTACAAAATTCATTTGACTATGTTTTTCCTATGCACTGTTGATGAAAGAAAGATGAGTGATTGGAAGGGCCGAATGTAAGATGGGCCTGCGTGCCCAATTTGTTACCCTTTGAAAATAAAGTCCGTTCGTTCGTTCGTTCATTCGTTCTGATATTCGTCTTATAACGTAAGTCAGACCCACAAATACACGTTTTATGTAGACGTCTAAACTTATTTTAGTATGTGTTATTAAAGTTAGCTTCCATTTTTACGTATACTAAGTACGGGCAGAGTGGGGGGAAGGGGGGAATTTATACGGAGGAAATACGAAAGGGAAGGAATGACATTCTCAACATATGGTTAAGGGAGGCATGGGCCAAAAAAGGTTGAGAACCACTGTAATAATGGATAACAGAACGCTGTTTCTCTTTGGTGAATGGAACAAGTTGGGCGGCCATCTTTAAACTGTCTTTATGCTGTCACAGTGTTTGCCCTGACATGTTTAACAACAATATTGACAGGTTACAGGACAGTGGCATGGTTATTGTCATGTCTATCACACTTTTAAGGTTTTCATTTCAACCAAATGGTAATACCCACCAATCGGCTTATTTGCTTGTCTGTCCTATGGTGTTCATACCTACATGCATACCTACCTAGTTGTCTAACCACTCGCATACCTATCTACGTATGTACCTACCTACATTCCTACTTACATTCCTATCCATCCAACAATACATCCATGCATCCATGAAATACCTTAACAGTCGCAAAAACTATACCAAGCGCAGACTGCTACAGCGACCATAGATTAATCTTAAGCAATTTACATATAAAATTAAAGAAAGTCAAATATTCACCAAGAAGCACAAAATTTGATCTACAGGCACTGAAGTGTGAGGAGATAAAAAATAAATTCAACGAAGAGGTAAAGAACAGATTCGATGCATTGTCCGATATGGAAATATTATTTCAAGACGTCAGTGAACAATGGGAAACTGTCATTTACTGTCATTTACTGCCAATATAATACCTTGAGATGTTTGACAGAGGGCTCCCGTGTGTTGCCGGGGCCCATAAGGGAAGCAAAGAATAGCAACACTGTAGCCTACCATGCATGTCGTAAGAGGCGACTAAGAGGCGACTGTCGGTTTTCCCCGGTATTGTCCCAGTCTCTGTTTCGTACATTAAAGTCGCCACATCGTACATTGAGCAGCCTACTGCCTGGGATGGCCTCCAGCTCCATAAGCTGGTCCCGTCGTTTCTTTGTAACAAAAGAATCAAGCGCGGCACATACATTTATTAAGTTCCAGCTCATATTATATTAACGAGCATTCGTCACTTTCCCTGTAGTTAAAATTGTAATGTTTACATTTAATGATGGCTTTAGAAAACGAGTTTCTCTAGAAGGGGAAGTGGCAGACTTTTCTCCGTAATCTCGTATACTCTTGTGGGTAATGTGATGACGGTGAGAAAACAGCAGTGGTTCGAATCACATCGGTAACTTACGGGGTATGTGAGCCGGCCGCTCAGAAAGCAATGGCAAAAAACTACTTGGCCTAATCTTGCCAAGAAATCAACATACAGCTGAAAGATGCTGGTGTTGACAGCGATGTCCTGGAAAAGATATTTAAAAAAAATGGCCGCCAGAGCCCGCCAAACCCTATAATGTTCTGTATATATTGATAGAATGCTGCACATCTGCTGTACAAATATTAACGAGCTTACATCACTTTCCTTGTAGTTAAAATTGTAATGTTTAATTTTCACTTTAAGTCACTCTTGATGTCAGTCTATAGTATTAAAGTTTATCTTGAAGGGGAAGTGGCATGGCCGCCACACCCTATAATGTTCTGAAAATATTGTATGAGTGCGGATGTCCAAGAAAGAAGGCATGTCACAAACTTTGCACTGAACAGATTATAGATTTTTTTTTTCTCTAGCTGAGTAGAAGATAGAGGACACATTAGGCAATACAAAAGCTGAAAGTTATAATGCGATGCCAGAGACCCCGATTGTTTAAACACTTTAAGAGTGCCAAAAACCACAACAGATGGCAACAGGTTGTACATACACGATTTCCAATAAACAAGTTTTTTTCTTCTTATAGTCCCTGCTGTGTGGCGTTGGTGATCATGTCTGTCCACATTCTTCTGTCTCTCATGCTTCCAATCATTTCTGATAGCGACTTTCCTCATTGCCATGATCTCAAACTGTTCAGCATTTTCTCTCTGTCTCCCCCTACCTCTCTTCCCCTCCAGCCTTCTTGTTGTGACGACATACTCCAGCTTTCCCCTTCTCACGACGTGCCCCAAAAATGTGCACTGTCTTCTTCTGAAGTGAGTAACCAGTTCTCTTTGTGATTTATAATTCCGTGTGCGATGGGGATGATATGGTAACTAACTAAACTAACTAACTAATTAACTAACTAGCTAACCAATGAATGAACAAACGAGCCAAATAGCCAACCAACCAACAAATCAACCCACCAGCTATCTGACATGTGTCCGTGAATAATTGCCCAGATTGATTCGCCGATGAATTTCTATAGGTTTCACCCCTTCACTGACCTAATAGTGCAGTGGTTCTCAACCGGTGGGGAGTTCTTCCCCCCCCCCCTCCACCCCCCGGGGGCGGATTTTAGGGTTTCCAGGGGGAGGGAGTAATGAAGATTATTTCAAGATCGCTTTAATACAAGAACCGATTACTTTATAATGGTTTTCCCTCCATACTTTACGGTTCTGAACTCCTCGCCCTATCTGATGTGTGTTTAGATGGGTGGTTGGGATGTGTGAGTGTGGGTGGGTAGATAGGTAATGTATGTGTTGATGAGTGGGTGAGGGATGTGTGGGTGTCAGTGGTTGAGGGATAAGTACGTGTGTCTAGGGATGTGTGAGGGGATGAGTGTATAGTTAGGGGATATGTGTGTGGGTTGTGTGTACGTGGATGGGAGGTGTGTGTTTGTGATTGGGGGATGTGTTGGTGTGTGGGGATGTGTGTGAGGGATGTGTGTATGGGTGAGGAGATTGTGTATGGGTGGGGATGTGTGTGTACATTGGTAGGGGTGTGTGGTTAAGGAATGTGCGGCTAGGGGATGGGTGGGTGGAGGATGTGTGGTTGGGTAGAGGATGTGTGGGTGGGTGATTGTATATGGGTAAGTGTGTGTGGTTAAGGGGTGTTGGTTGGCGAATGGGTGGGTAGAGGATATATGGGTGAGTGAGTGTATGTAGGTTAGGAGATGGTGGGGGATGTTTGTATGGGTGGGCTCGAGATCTGTGAGTGGACAGGGGGAGATTGGAGATTGTGTGGATGGGTGCGGAATTTGTGTGTGGGTCGGTGCATGATATGTGAGTTGGCGGGGAGATGTGTGTGTGCGTGGGGGATTTGTGGCTGAGGTATGTGTGTTTGGCTGGGTGGTTGGATGTGTGTTGGTGGAGGAGATGTTGGTGGGTGATTGTTGGTGGGTAATGGAACGGGTAGAGGATATGTGAGTGGGTGGAGTATGTGTGGGTTAGGGAATGTATGTGTGCTTGGGGTGTGGGTGGATGGGATGTGTGGTGGGTGGGAGGTGTGTGTGGGTGGGGAGATGTGTAAGTGTAGGGATGTGGTGGATTGCTGGGGAAATATTTGTGTGTCTGGGTTGTGTGTGTTGTTGGGTGGGGGAGTTGGAGTGAATGGGGGAATGTGTGGGTGGGTGGTGGATGTGTCTCATAACACAGCAATATGCACTGTTTATGTTTACAAAATTCATTTGACTATGTTTTTCCTATGCACTGTTGATGAAAGAAAGATGAGTGATTGGAAGGGCCGAATGTAAGATGGGCCTGCGTGCCCAATTTGTTACCCTTTGAAAATAAAGTCCGTTCGTTCGTTCGTTCATTCGTTCTGATATTCGTCTTATAACGTAAGCAGACCCACAAATAACGTTTTATGTAGACGTCTAAACTTATTTTAGTATGTGTTATTAAAGTTAGCTTCCATTTTTACGTATACTAAGTACGGGCAGAGTGGGGGAAGGGGGGAATTTATACGGAGGAAATACGAAAGGGAAGGAATGACATTCTCAACATATGGTTAAGGGAGGCATGGGCCAAAAAAGGTTGAGAACCACTGTAATAATGGATAACAGAACGCTGTTTCTCTTTGGTGAATGGAACAAGTTGGGCGGCCATCTTTAAACTGTCTTTATGCTGTCACAGTGTTTGCCCTGACATGTTTAACAACAATATTGACAGGTTACAGGACAGTGGCATGGTTATTGTCATGTCTATCACACTTTAAGGTTTTCATTTCAACCAAATGGTAATACCCACCAATCGGCTTATTTGCTTGTCTGTCCTATGGTGTTCATACCTACATGCATACCTACCTAGTTGTCTAACCACTCGCATACCTATCTACGTATGTACCTACCTACATTCCTACTTACATTCCTATCCATCCAAACAATACATCCATGCATCCATGAAATACCTTAACAGTCGCAAAAAACTATACCAAGCGCAGACTGCTACAGCGACCATAGATTAATCTTAAGCAATTTACATATAAAATTAAAGAAAGTCAAATATTCACCAAGAAGCACAAAATTTGATCTACAGGCACTGAAGTGTGAGGAGATAAAAAATAAATTCAACGAAGAGGTAAAGAACAGATTCGATGCATTGTCCGATATGGAAATATTATTTCAAGACGTCAGTGAACAATGGGAAACTGTCATTTACTGTCATTTACTGCCAATATAATACCTTGAGATGTTTGACAGAGGGCTCCCGTGTGTTGCCGGGGCCCATAAGGGAAGCAAAGAATAGCAACACTGTAGCCTACCATGCATGTCGTAAGAGGCGACTAAGAGGCGACTGTCGGTTTTCCCCGTATTGTCCCAGTCTCTGTTTCGTACATTAAAGTCGCCACATCGTACATTGAGCAGCCTACTGCCTGGGATGGCCTCCAGCTCCATAAGCTGGTCCCGTCGTTTCTTGTAACAAAAGAATCAAGCGCGGCACATACATTTATTAAGTTCCAGCTCATATTATATTAACGAGCATTCGTCACTTTCCCTGTAGTTAAAATTGTAATGTTACATTTAATGATGGCTTTAGAAAACGAGTTTCTCTAGAAGGGGAAGTGGCAGACTTTTCTCCGTAATCTCGTATACTCTTGTGGGTAATGTGATGACGGTGAGAAACAGCAGTGGTTCGAATCACATCGGTAACTTACGGGGTATGTGAGCCGGCCGCTCAGAAAGCAATGGCAAAAAACTACTTGGCCTAATCTTGCCAAGAAATCAACATACAGCTGAAAGATGCTGGTGTTGACAGCGATGTCCTGGAAAAGATATTTAAAAAAAATGGCCGCCAGAGCCCGCCAAACCCTATAATGTTCTGTATATATTGATAGAATGCTGCACATCTGCTGTACAAATATTAACGAGCTTACATCACTTTCCTTGTAGTTAAAATTGTAATGTTTAATTTTCACTTTAAGTCACTCTTGATGTCAGTCTATAGTATTAAAGTTTATCTTGAAGGGGAAGTGGCATGGCCGCCACACCCTATAATGTTCTGAAAATATTGTATGAGTGCGGATGTCCAAGAAAGAAGGCATGTCACAAACTTTGCACTGAACAGATTATAGATTTTTTTTTTCTCTAGCTGAGTAGAAGATAGAGGACACATTAGGCAATACAAAAGCTGAAAGTTATAATGCGATGCCAGAGACCCCGATTGTTTAAACACTTTAAGAGTGCCAAAAACCACAACAGATGGCAACAGGTTGTACATACACGATTTCCAATAAACAAGTTTTTTTCTTCTTATAGTCCCTGCTGTGTGGCGTTGGTGATCATGTCTGTCCACATTCTTCTGTCTCTCATGCTTCCAATCATTTCTGATAGCGACTTTCCTCATTGCCATGATCTCAAACTGTTCAGCATTTTCTCTCTGTCTCCCCCTACCTCTCTTCCCCTCCAGCCTTCTTGTTGTGACGACATACTCCAGCTTTCCCCTTCTCACGACGTGCCCCAAAAATGTGCACTGTCTTCTTCTGAAGTGAGTAACCAGTTCTCTTTGTGATTTATAATTCCGTGTGCGATGGGATGATATGGTAACTAACTAAACTAACTAACTAATTAACTAACTAGCTAACCAATGAATGACAAACGAGCCAAATAGCCAACCAACCAACAAATCAACCCACCAGCTATCTGACATGTGTCCGTGAATAATTGCCCAGATTGATTCGCCGATGAATTTCTATAGGTTTCACCCCTTCACTGACCTAATAGTGCAGTGGTTCTCAACCGGTGGGGAGTTCTCCCCCCCCCCTCCACCCCCCGGGGGCGGATTTTAGGGTTTCCAGGGGGAGGGAGTAATGAAGATTATTTCAAGATCGCTTTAATACAAGAACCGATTACTTTATAATGGTTTTCCCTCCATACTTTACGGTTCTGAACTCCTCGCCCTATCTGATGTGTGTTTAGATGGGTGGTTGGGATGTGTGAGTGTGGGTGGGGTAGATAGGTAATGTATGTGTTGATGAGTGGGTGAGGATGTGTGGGTGTCAGTGGTTGAGGGATAAGTACGTGTGTCTAGGGATGTGTGAGGGGATGAGTGTATAGTTAGGGATATGTGTGTGGGTTGTGTGTACGTGGAATGGGAGGTGTGTGTTTGTGATTGGGGGATGTGTTGTGTGTGTGGGGATGTGTGTGAGGGATGTGTGTATGGGTGAGGAGATTGTGTATGGGTGGGGATGTGTGTGTACATTGGTAGGGGTGTGTGGTTAAGGGAATGTGCGGCTAGGGGATGGGTGGGTGGAGGATGTGTGGTTGGGTAGAGGATGTGTGGGTGGGTGATTGTATATGGGTAAGTGTGTGTGGTTAAGGGGTGTTGGTTGGCGAATGGGTGGGTAGAGGATATAGTGGGTGAGTGAGTGTATGTAGGTTAGGAGATGGTGGGGGATGTTTGTATGGGTGGGCTCGAGATCTGTGAGTGGACAGGGGGAGATTGGAGATTGTGTGGATGGGTGCGGAATTTGTGTGTGGGTCGGTGCATGATATGTGAGTTGGCGGGGAGATGTGTGTGTGCGTGGGGGATTTGTGGCTGAGGTATGTGTGTTTGGCTGGGTGGTTGGATGTGTGTTGGTGGAGGAGATGTTGGTGGGTGATTGTTGGTGGGTAATGGAACGGGTAGAGGATATGTGAGTGGGTGAGGATGTGTGGGTTAGGGAATGTATGTGTGCTTGGGTGTGGGTGGATGGGATGTGTGGTGGGTGGGAGGTGTGTGTGGGTGGGGAGATGTGTAAGTGTAGGGATGTGGTGGATTGCTGGGGAAATATTTGTGTGTCTGGGTTGTGTGTGTTGTTGGGTGGGGGAGTTGGAGTGAATGGGGATGTGTGGGTGGTGGTGGATGTGTCTCATAACACAGCAATATGCACTGTTTATGTTTACAAAATTCATTTGACTATGTTTTTCCTATGCACTGTTGATGAAAGAAAGATGAGTGATTGGAAGGGCCGAATGTAAGATGGGCCTGCGTGCCCAATTTGTTACCCTTTGAAAATAAAGTCCGTTCGTTCGTTCGTTCATTCGTTCTGATATTCGTCTTATAACGTAAGCAGACCCACAAATAACGTTTTATGTAGACGTCTAAACTTATTTTAGTATGTGTTATTAAAGTTAGGCTTCCATTTTTACGTATACTAAGTACGGGCAGAGTGGGGGAAGGGGGAATTTATACGGAGGAAAATACGAAAGGGAAGAATGACATTCTCAACATATGGTTAAGGGAGGGCATGGGCCAAAAAAGCGAGCCACTGTGTAATGGACTGCAGAACGCTGTTTCTCAGGTGAATGGAACAAGTTATTCAGGCGCATTGAATAACTGTCTTTATGCTGTCTCATTTGCGATGTTTACAATAATATTGACAGTAGTTACAGACATTGGCATGGTTATTGTCTGTCTATAGCATTTTTCAAGGTCATTTCAACCAAATGGTAATACCCTACACAATCGGCTTATTTGCTTGTCTGTCCTATGGTGTTCATACTTACATGCATACCTACCTATGTTGTCTAACACTCGCGATACACTATCTACGTATGTACCCCTACTACATTCCTACTTACATTCCTATCCAGCCAACAATACATCCATGCATCCATGAAATACCTTAACAGTCGCGAACAACTATACCGAAGCGCAGACTGCTACAGCGACCATAGATTAATCTTAAGCAATTTACATATAAAATTAAAGAAAGTCAATTATTCACCAAGAAGGCACAAAATTTGATCTACAGTCACTGAAGTGTGAGGAGATAAAAAATAAATTCAACGAAGAGTAAAGAACAAAAAAAACCAGATTCGATGCATTGTCCGATATGAATTATATATTTCAAGACGTCAGTGAACAATGGGAAACTGTCATTTACTGTCATTTACATGCAATATAATACGGTTTTTTCCTCGAGATGTTTACAGAGGCTCCCCGTGTGTTCCGGGGCCATAAGGAAGCAAAGAATAGCAACACTGTAGCCTACCATGCATGTCGTAAGAGGCTACTAAGGTAGGCGACTGTCGGTTTTCCCCGGGTAAATTGTCCAGTCTCTGTTTTCGTAAGCATTAAGTCGCCACATCGTACATTGAGCAGCCCCTACTGCCTGGGATGGCCTCCAGGCTCCATAAGCTGTCCCGTCGTTTCTTTGTAACAAAAGAATCAAGCGCGGCACATACATTTATTAGTTCCAGCTCATATTATATTAACGAGCATTCGTCACTTTCCCTGTAGTTAAAATTGTAATGTTTACATTTAATGATGGCTTTAGAAAACGAGTTTCTCTTAGAAGGGGAAGTGGCAGACTTTTCTCCGTAATCTCGTATAGCTCTTGTGGTTATGTGATGACGGTGAGAAACATGCATGGTTCGAATCACATCGGTTATCTTAGCGGGTATGTGAGCCGGCCGCTCAGAAAGGCTAATGGCAAAAAACTACTTGGCCTAATCTGCGCAAGAAATCAACATACAGCTGAAAGATGGGCGGTGTTGACAGCGATGCCTGGAAAAGTATTATTTAAAAAAATGGCCGCCAGAGCCCGCCAAACCCTATAATGTTCATGTATATATTGATAGATGCTGCACATCTGCTGTACAAATATTAACGAGCTTACATCACTTTCCTTGTAGTTAAAATTGTAATGTTTAATTTCACTTTAAGTCACCTCTTGATGTGCAGTCTATTAGTATTAAAGTTTATCTTGAAGGGGAAGTGCTTCATGGCCGGCCACACCCTATAATTTCTGAAAATATTGTATGAGTGCGGATGCCAAGAAAGAGGCATATGTCACTAATACTTTGGCAGCTGAACATATTATCTAGATTTTTTTTTCTCTAGCTGAGTAGAAGATAGAAGGACACATTAGGCAATACAAAAGCTGAAAGTTATAATGCGATGGCGCAGAGTTACCCGATTGTTTAACACTTTAAGAGTGCCTAAAAACGCTACAACAGATGGCAACAGGGAGGTTGTATACATACACGATTTTCCAATAAACAAGTATTTTTTCTTCTTATAGTCCCTGCTGTGTGGCGTGGTGATCATGTCTGTCCACATTCTTCTGTCTCTCATGCTTCCAATCATTTCTGATAGCGATCTTGCTCATTGCCATGATCTCAAACTGTTCAGTCACATTTTCTCTCTGTCTTCCCCTACCTCTCTCCCCTCCAGCCTTCTTGTGTGACGACATACTCCAGGCTTTCCCCTCTTCACGACGTGGGCCCAAAAATGTGGCACTGTCTTCTTCTGTAAGTGAGTAACCAAGTTCTCTTTGTGATTTATAATTCCGTGTGCGATGGGGTATGATATGGTAACTAACTAAACTAACTAACTAATTAACTACTAGGCTAACGCAAATGAATGAACATAAACGAGCAAATAGCCAACGCACCAACAAATCAACCCAGGGCGCCAGCCGCAAAAAAAAATCCACACAACAGCCCCAGCACTCGCCGCGCAAAGCGCAGAAGCGCAAATCCAACATCGCAGTCATGCAGCCGGAGCTATCTGACATGTGTCCTTGATAATTGCTCCAGATTGATTCGTCCGATGAATTTCTATAGGTTTCAAGGAGATTCGACCCGCTTCACTGACCTAATAGTGCAGTGGTTCTTCAACCGGTGAGGGGAGTTCTCTATGCCTGCCCCGCAGCCCCTCCACGCCCCGGGGGGCGATTTATGGGTTTCGGCTAGGGCATGGATAAGGGTGGGGAGAAGAACGATGAGACGGAGAGTAATGAAGATTATTTTCAAGATCGCTTTAAATACAAGAAAACCGATTACTTTATAATGGTTTCCCTCCTACGGTTACGGTTTCTGGACTCCTCGCCCTATCTGATGTTGTTGAGATGGGTGTTGGTATGTGTGCGTGTGGGTGGTGTAGATAGGTAATGATATGTGTTTGATGGATGGGTGAGGGATGTGGTGGGATGTCATGGTTGAGGGTATAAGTAAGCTAAGCGTGTGGCTAGGATGTGTGAGGGGGATGAGTGTATAGTTAGGGGATAATGTGTGTGGGTTGTGTGACGCTGGATGGGAGGTGTGTGTTTTGTGATTGGGGGCTGTGTTGGTGTGTGGGGAATGTGTGTGTGTGATGTGTGTATGGGTGAGGAGTATATGTGTATGGGTGGGATGTGTGTTGTATCATTGTAGTTTGAGGTGTGTGTTAAGGAATGTGCGGCTAGGGATGGTGGGTGGAGGGTATTTGTAGTGTTGGTGTAGAGGATAGTGTGGTGGGTGATTTTCAATGGGTAAGTGTGTGTGGGTTAGGGTGTGTTGGTTGCGAATGGGTGGGTAGAAGGAGGATATGTGGGTGAGGTGAGTGTATGTAGGTAGGGAAGATGGTGGGGTATGTTTTATGGGTGGGGGCTCGAGATCTGTGGTGGTACAGGGGAGATGGTAGATTGTGTGGATGGGTGCGGAATTTTGTGTGTGGAGTCGGTGCATGATATGTGTTGAGGCGGTGAGATGTGTGTGTGCGTGGGGGGTTTGTGGCTGAGGTTATGTGTGTTTGGGCTGGTCGTGGTTGGGATGTGTGTTGGTGGAGGTAGATGTTGGTGGTATCATTGTTGTGGGTATGGAACGGGGATAGTGAGGATTATGTGAGTGGGTGGAGAGATGTTTGGGTTAGCGGAATGTATGTGTGTCTTTGGGGTGTGGTGCGTATGGGATGTGTGGTGGGTGGGGAGGTGTGGGTGGGTGGGGAGATGTTACAGTATCAGGGATGTGGTGGATTGCTGTAGGAAATTATTTGTGTGTTCTGGGTTGTGTGTGTTGTTGGTTGGGGGAGTGGAGTGAATGGGGGATGTGTGGGTGTGGTGGGGGATGTGTCTCATAACAGCAGCAATATGCCGCGTGTTTCTGTTTATCAAAATTCATCTCTAGGACTATGTTTTTTCTCTATGGCAGCTGTTGATGAAATAAAGATGAAGTGATTGTAAGGGTCCGAATGTAAGATGGGCGCGACGTGCCGGGGCAGAATCATTAGTTACCTTTAAAATAAAGTCCGTTTCGTTGCGTTCGTTCTATAAATCGTTCTGATATTCGTCTTAGTGAACGTGGTGAAGCAGAGACCGCTACAAATAACGTTTTATGTTGGACGTCCTAAACTTATTTTAGTATGTGTTTTTAAAAGTTATGCTTCCATTTTTATGCGTATAACTAAGTACGGGCAGAGTGGGGGAAGGGGGGAATTTATTGAGCTGGAGGAAGATACGAAGGGAAGGAATGACATTCTAACATATGGTTATCGGTAGGCATGGGCCAAAAACGCGACTTGTGCGCTGCAGATTATAGGATCTTCCCCTACTTTCGCAACTGTTACGAAATAACTACCTCGTATCCGCCTGAACTCGTGTATCATTTGCGAAGGAATGCAATTTATTCAAAGGCACGATCAATTGCATGGCTGCTTACGATCGTTATACTTCATCATCAATTATACTAACATGAATGCATTGACCGTAATGATAGATGATGCTAGTATTTGCACAATCTTAAATTAACAGCCCTATGTTGCCTATTGCCTATAAACTATATGCATTGGGTCGAAGGATAGCGTGCTGCTCTCTCTACCGTCTCCAGTCATTCTGTCTCACAGACGGCTAGCCATTGCGTGGACGCAGCAGACTGACACTCTTGCTCCGGTGGCATGAGTAGCTATTAGTTGCGTGCGATGGTCTCGCCAGGCACGTGGCCTGTGGTAGAACCGGGCCTCTTCACGTACAAGGACATAGGCTATTATGGTGACTAATTTTTGGGGGGAAACCGCCTCGACTCTGAGCCTCGACGCTCTTTGTGAGGTTCGACCTATAGTTTAATGGAATAGAGTAAGGTCGACACTTGATAGGTGTGGTGTCAGTCAGAACGATAGAATGTTCTATTCTATCTGTCTTTCCTGGGATGTCGGAGAAAATGTCTCTGTATTCCGTCACTAGCTCTATGATCTGTCGTCGTTGGTCATCTGTCAGTTTCGTTTCTATCTTTATGCTGTCAATGGTCGCAGTCGCGTCTACAGTAGGAACGGGTAATTCCATCTCGTCTTCGTCTGTCTCGTTCAATACAGTTGTGGTACTAGCTGTGTGTGCTGTTATTTGGCTACGTGTGTTTGCGTTGTCGCTGTCGTGTGTCGCACTATCTAGTGAAGTTGTGTTGTGTACGTCTGTCGTCTCATTGCTTGGTGTTGGTGCAATTTGTTCGTCTGTCTGCTGTTCTTGTCGTGAAAAGTATGGTTTCAGCATGTTGATATGAAATATCTTTAAGTGTCCTTTTATCGATATTTCATAATCCACATCTGATATTTTACGTTCAACGTTGAAAGGCCCTTGCCAATATGTTAGTAACAAATTACGTTTGTCGGGTAGTAGAAGCAAAACCTTCTGGTTTGGTTCGAGGTGAATAGTTTTCGCACCCTTATTTGCATAATCGCGGTACATCTGTCCTTTCCTCTCCAAAGATGCTTTGGCTATCACACACGCTTTCATTATTCTATCGCGTGTTTCGGTTACCATCTCATACGGTGTTACTGCTGTTGGATTGTCTGGTAAGCTAGTGATTAGCTGATGGTAGATGGTTAGGGGTCCTCGAGGGTTCGCCCCATAGACTAACTCAAAAGGTGAGAAACCCGTAGTCCGAGTGCGGGATTTCTCTATGGGCAAATAGCACTGCTGGCAATAGTGTGTCCCAATCAGATAGGTTATCTGCTGTTACTTTAGCCAGCATGTGTTTGAGATCGCCGTTAATTTTCTCTATGATCCCGTTGCTCATTTGGGTGATACGGGGTACAGAAATGCTGTTCTACTCCTAACAATTTGGTTAAGGCTTGCGTAGCAGCCGAAATAAACTGCGTTCCCCGATCTGATAAGATAGATCGTGGGAAGCCAAAGCGAGAAAATATGTGCAAAAATACGTTTGCCACATCTTTGGAGGTGATGTATTTTAGTGGAATGGCTTCGATAACACCCTGGTACATAGGTTCACGAGAGTCAGTATATAACGGTTTCCTTTGCTTGACACCTGATTCAGGTGTCCAACAATATCGACCGCTACACACTCAAATGGTCTGGTTGCTAATAATGACCGTTGAACTTCGGCCGTCACATGCTTTCGTACAAGATGTTGACAAATAGTACAAGAACGACAGAAAGATTTTATGTCCGAACAGAATTTCGGCCAGTAAAAATGTGATAGAACTCTGGCTCGCGTTTTATCATACACCAAATGTCCAGCAAACGGTGACTCATGTGCGATTTTAAGTACATTTTGTCGGTATGTTACCGGTAACACCGTCTGCTGAATTTCATGGTTATTATTTGTGTAATAACGCATGAGAATTCCATTAAATTTTCTAAAAGTACCAAGATGCATTCTTAGTCACTTTCGCTCTTTCACCCAAAAGTTTAAAATATGGTGTAATTGTTTGGGTCGGTACTCTGTGCCTCGATAAATTTATGTCGAGTAGTGTTGGTATCTGCACCACTTGGTGTTAATAGCTGTAGCATTTCATTTTGTAAGTCAGTATAGTTTGTTTCTGTATCTGACCTAGTTACAGCGTTGGCCATGTGTGTTTCTTTCCAGGCTTTATGTTGTCGTCTGTACATTCTTTCAATGCATCTAGGCATCCCAAAATAAGATCCGTACATGGATCTTGGAGGATCGCGCACGTAAATGTGCCGGTAAGGAACGGGGTATTGATGTGCGCTTTTGCCAGTGGATATTTCTCGATGGTTCCAGAGAAAGTACGGCATTTGACAATTCACCCGTATAATCCTTCTGGTCTAAGCAAGTTCTCTCCTTAAACCCAGTAGAGTGCTCCCGCTATCAACTAAACATTGGCATGGTTTACCATTGGCCAGTGCATCGTAGAACTTAAGTTTACCTCTGGAGGCACAAGCTGCGTTAGCATCTTCATTTGAACATGGTATTATATGCCCACATTCCAATTTCCCATCCGCATGAAACTGATGGCATACGTTACATTTATTAAAGTCTAAAATATCGGTTACTGATGATACACTCTGACAGTCACTTGTTCGCACCACATTCACAAGTTCTGGATCAATGTCACTCTCATCGTCTGATGATGTATCGATGAGTACTGCATTGTTTGCCTCATTCTCTGTCTACCAAGACACCTATTGCTGTAGTGGCCATAACTTGAACAAAAATAACATTTAACAGCACGCTTAAAGGATGATCTTCTGCTTTCTTGCTTCTTTAACACTGCTTCTAGGTGTGACGGATATGTGGGGTTCTTATCACACATCGAATAAGTTGGATGGAACAGATTGCAATAATTACATCGAGGTGGTTTCTGATATGGTTTGTCCTTTTTACGGTAAACTTTATGGTTGTAGGATCTATCAGGGACTTTATTTGCAAAAGCTGTAATTTCTGTGTCATGTGATGTAGTTTTAAATATGTCCCGATTAGATGAAAAATAAGCTGACCCCCGTTTCTTTAATTGTTGAATGGAATCAATATCTGACTGTTGTAAAAACTTTGCAAAAGGGGTAGGAACGGTAGAAAATGGTCCATTACCATCAGCTCTTCTAGTTTTTCATAGCTGTTACCCACTTTAGCAGCTTTAGTCCACTTTTTAAATGTGCTCTGCACGTTAGAGATGTAGTCTAAGAAGTTTCAGTTGCTTTTGGCTTAATGTGTGAGAATTGAATTGGTACCCAGTAGCGTCCAAAAGAAAATGTTGCATTATCCTATCGTGTATGTATTGATAATTGTTTCTAAGCTCTGTTGGTATGGATTCTATTACTTTTAAAGGCTCTCCACTCAGGTTCCTCATGTGAATCATTGCCCAATCCTCTAAAGGTATTTCTGTGTTTTTAGTTGGAACTCTATGTTTTCAGTCCATGCGCTGATTGAATCACCTACACTGTATGGTTTGATAAGGCCCTTGTACTTACTAAATTTGTTCTGTTCTTCTTGGCTCTTTTGTTTGCTAGAGGCTATTTGTATGTTCGAATCTACCTCCATTTCTTTCATCTTTAGTTTAGTTTCTGAATCTACTTGTATCTGCTTTTGTTTGGTGGCTTCTTCGATCTCTTTCATTTCTTTTTGATGTTGCCTTTCTAATGCTCTTTCATCCCTGTCATGAGCAGCTTTTCTTTCTGTTTCTTCTCTCTGACGAGCTATTTCTTCTCTCTGACGAGCTATTTCTTCTTTATACTTTTGATCCGCCCATTTTTCTAACTTATCTCCAGTGTGGCCCATTGCGATGCCCGCCTGGATACATTCATTTAGTGACGCCATTTTGTGGCGTAATGTTAGTTCACAATGATAATACAATAATATTCACACAATAGTTTATAATAATGTGTTAGTAAGTGTACATTTTTTACTGAAAAGGAAGATGCATGATTAAGTTAGAGCATACTAAAATATTCGGAAAATATACTCATCTAATTCTTTGGAAAGAACGGTACTTGGGATGTTCCACCGCTGTCTTTCACACTTACACACTGGTGTGACTTGATAGTACAAGGGCTGCTTCTGGTTAGTAGAGCAGCAACAATTAGACACACGCTTAAGTTGTCAATACAATTTCATATTTCATTATATTTCATCAAATATTTCATATTTCAATAAGTTGTCATTACAAGCTCATATTTCATGCGAATGATGAACGAAAAATGTGATAGATAGTGATAAATGGTATTAATGGATTAATGATATGATCGTCTGAATGATTGTTAGATGATAAGTGAGATGATTAGTCGTATGGCCGTCGATGTCGTCTTGTCTTCGCTGTTTGACTCTGGCGTACCTTCGTTCTAGGCTGTAGTTCGTCGCTAATCTATTTACTGACTTCGTAGAATGGTGACATTGATGGCTGTATCACATGCAATGGAATGTACACGGTGGTTACGATGGTAATGTTCACTGATGATTGTATACATTTCAATTGCTTTTAGTATAATAACACACTTTCAAATTAATATGTGTAGAATTTCACACTTAAGCGATTTAATTTGGCTCAATTGTGGTTCACACTCCACAAATTGGTGATCGTATAATTTACCCAAGAAAATTATTTATATCATGTATAGAAACAAATTTGCATTATTTTGAAATATATCACACAACAATGATGTTGAATCGTGCACTGAACTGATGCTGGTTCAGAACTTTCTAATTACCAATCAATAGCTGGCGTTGGTTTAGTGGTTTATAACACCACTTGCCTGCTGGCGTTAACTGTTCGTTGAATATTACAACAAATGCCTGCTGTGACTGCTAAGAAGCGTTGTTTAACTGTATTCTGACAGCAATTACTTTGCTGGCGTTGGTTCACTGTGTTCTGACACCAATTCGGGGTCTTGCCTGTCAGCGACTTGTGCGCTGCAGATTATAGGACTCCCCTACTTTCGCGCTGCACGAAATAACAACTCGTGACATTTGCGAAAGGAATGCAATTTATTCAGAGCCGACATTTGAATGGCTCTACGAGCGTTATACTTCATCATCATTATACAACATGAATGCATTGACGTAATGATAGATGATGCTAGTATTTCACAATCTAAATGAACAGCCCTATGTTTGCCTATTGCCTAGAAACTATAGCATTGGTCAAGGATACGTCTGCTCTCTCTAACCGTCTCCAGTCAGTCTGTCCACACGCTACACATTGCGTGGACCAGCACGGACACTCTTCTCCGTGCAGTAGCTATTATTGCGTGCATGGTCTCGCCAGCACGCTGGCCTGTGAGTACGAGTAACCGGGCCCTTCACGGTACTCGCAAGGACAAGCTTCCCAATTGCTTGGGGGAAAGCCCTTGCTCAGCTGTACTCCTCGACCTCTGGTCTGACACAATTGTGTCTCCTTGTGAGGCTATTAATAGCGCTCGGTGTCTCTCCTGTCTGGTGTCTCCCTACTAGCCTAGTATTAACTCCTATTGCCTTTGTAAGGCCTTATTGGGGTTCTTGACAGTTGAGAACCACTGTAATAATGGATAACAGAACGCTGTTTCTCTCTGGTGAATGGAACAAGTTGGGCGGCCATCTTTAAACTGTCTTTATGCTGTCACAGTGTTTGCCCTGACATGTTTAACAACAATATTGACAGGTTACAGGACAGTGGCATGGTTATTGTCATGTCTATCACACTTTTAAGGTTTTCATTTCAACCAAATGGTAATACCCACCAATCGGCTTATTTGCTTGTCTGTCCTATGGTGTTCATACCTACATGCATACCTACCTAGTTGTCTAACCACTCGCATACCTATCTACGTATGTACCTACCTACATTCCTACTTACATTCCTATCCATCCAACAATACATCCATGCATCCATGAAATACCTTAACAGTCGCAAATACTATACCAAGCGCAGACTGCTACAGCGACCATAGATTAATCTTAAGCAATTTACATATAAAATTAAAGAAAGTCAAATTCACCAAGAAGCACAAAATGTGATCTACAGGCACTGAAGTGTGAGGAGATAAAAAATAAATTCAACGAAGAGGTAAAGAACAGATTCGATGCATTGTCCGATATGGAAATATTATTTCAAGACGTCAGTGAACAATGGGAAACTGTCATTTACTGTCATTTACTGCCAGTATAATACCTTGAGATGTTTGCAGAGGGCTCCCGTGTTTTGCCGGGGCCCATAAGGGGAGCAAAGAATAGCAACACTGTAGCCTACCATGCATGTCGTAAGAGGCGACTAAGAGGCGACTGTCGGTTTTCCCCGGTATTGTCCCAGTCTCTGTTTCGTACATTAAAGTCGCCACATCGTACATTGAGCAGCCTACTGCCTGTGATGGCCTCCAGCTCCATAAGCTGGTCCCGTCGTTTCTTTGTAACAAAAGAATCAAGCGCGGCACATACATTTATTAACTTCCAGCTCATATTATATTAACGAGCATTCGTCACTTTCCCTGTAGTTAAAATTGTAATGTTTACATTTAATGATGGCTTTAGAAAACGAGTTTCTCTAGAAGGGGAAGTGGCAGACTTTTCTCCGTAATCTCGTATACTCTCGTGGGTAATGTGATGACGGTGAGAAACAGCAGTGGTTCGAATCACATCGGTAACTTACGGGGTATGTGAGCCGGCCGCTCAGAAAGCAATGGCAAAAAACTACTTGGCCTAATCTTGCCAAGAAATCAACATACAGCTGAAAGATGCTGGTGTTGACAGCGATGTCCTGGAAAAGATATTCAAAAAAAAAATAAAAATGGCCGCCAGAGCCCACCAAACCCTATAATGTTCTGAATATATTGATAGAATGCTGCACATCTGCTTGTAACGTACTGTACAAATATTAACGAGCTTACATAACTTTCCCTGTAGTTAAAATTGTAATGTTTAATTTACATTTATTGGATACACTTCTAGGAATAAAGTTTCTCTTGAAGGGGAAGTGGCATGGCCGCCATGGCCTGCCACACCCTATAATGTTCTGAATATATTGTATGAGTGCGGATGTCCAAGAAAGAAGACATGTCACAAACTTTGCACTGAACAGATTATAGATTTTTTTTTTCTCTAGCTGTGTAGAAGATAGAGGACACATTAGGCAATACAAAAGCTGAAAGTCATAATGCGATGCCAAAGACCCCGATTGTTTAAACACTTTAAGTGTGCCCCAAACCACAACAGATGGCAACAGGTTGTATATACAAGATTTCCAATAAACAAGTTTTTTTCTTCTTATAGTCCCTGCTGTGTGGCGTTGGTGATCATGTCTGTCCACATTCTTCTGTCTCTCATGCTTCCAATCATTTCTGATAGCGACTTTCCTCATTGCCATGATCTCAAACTGTTCAGCATTTTCTCTCTGTCTCCCCCTGCCTCTCTTCCCCTCCAGCCTTCTTGTTGTGACGACATACTCCAGCTTTCCCCTTCTCACGACGTGCCCCAAAAATGTGGACTGTCTTCTTCTGAAGTGAGTAACCAGTTCTCTTTGTGATTTATAATTCCGTGTGCGATGGGGATGATATGGTAACTAACTAAACTAACTAACTAATTAACTAACTAGCTAACCAATGAATGAACAAACGAGCCAAATAGCCAACCAACCAACAAATCAACCCACCAGCTATCTGACATGTGTCCGTGAATAATTGCCCAGATTGATTCGCCGATGAATTTCTATAGGTTTCACCCCTTCACTGACCTAATAGTGCAGTGGTTCTCAACCGGTGGGGAGTTCTCCCCCCCCCCTCCACCCCCCGGGGGCGGATTTTAGGGTTTCCAGGGGGAGGGAGTAATGAAGATTATTTCAAGATCGCTTTAATACAAGAACCGATTACTTTATAATGGTTTTCCCTCCATACTTTACGGTTCTGAACTCCTCGCCCTATCTGATGTGTGTTTAGATGGGTGGTTGGGATGTGTGAGTGTGGGTGGGTAGATAGGTAATGTATGTGTTGATGAGTGGGTGAGGGATGTGTGGGTGTCAGTGGTTGAGGGATAAGTACGTGTGTCTAGGGATGTGTGAGGGGATGAGTGTATAGTTAGGGGATATGTGTGTGGGTTGTGTGTACGTGGATGGGAGGTGTGTGTTTGTGATTGGGGGATGTGTTGGTGTGTGGGGATGTGTGTGAGGGATGTGTGTATGGGTGAGGAGATTGTGTATGGGTGGGGATGTGTGTGTACATTGGTAGGGGTGTGTGGTTAAGGAATGTGCGGCTAGGGGGATGGGTGGGTGGAGGATGTGTGGTTGGGTAGAGGATGTGTGGGTGGGTGATTGTATATGGGTAAGTGTGTGTGGTTAAGGGGTGTTTGGTTGGGGAATGGGTGGGTAGAGGATATAGGGGTGGGTGAGTGTATGTAGGTTAGGAGATGGTGGGGGATGTTTGTATGGGTGGGCTCGAGATCTGTGAGTGGACAGGGGGAGATTGGAGATTGTGTGGATGGGTGCGGAATTTGTGTGTGGGTCGGTGCATGATATGTGAGTTGGCGGGGAGATGTGTGTGTGCGTGGGGGATTTGTGGCTGAGGTATGTGTGTTTGGCTGGGTGGTTGGATGTGTGTTGGTGGAGGAGATGTTGGTGGGTGATTGTTGGTGGGTAATGGGACGGGTAGAGGATATGTGAGTGGGTGGAGGATGTGTGGGTTAGGGAATGTATGTGTGCTTGGGGTGTGGGTGGATGGGATGTGTGGTGGGTGGGAGGTGTGTGTGGGTGGGGAGATGTGTAAGTGTAGGGATGTGGTGGATTGCTGGGGAAATATTTGTGTGTCTGGGTTGTGTGTGTTGTTGGGTGGGGGAGTTGGAGTGAATGGGGGATGTGTGGGTGGGTGGTGGATGTGTCTCATAACACAGCAATATGCACTGTTTATGTTTACAAAATTCATTTGACTATGTTTTTCCTATGCACTGTTGATGAAAGAAAGATGAGTGATTGGAAGGGCCGAATGTAAGATGGGCCTGCGTGCCCAATTTGTTACCCTTTGAAAATAAAGTCCGTTCGTTCGTTCGTTCATTCGTTCTGATATTCGTCTTATAACGTAAGCAGACCCACAAATAACGTTTTATGTAGACGTCTAAACTTATTTTAGTATGTGTTATTAAAGTTAGCTTCCATTTTTACGTATACTAAGTACGGGCAGAGTGGGGGAAGGGGGGAATTTATACGGAGGAAATACGAAAGGGAAGGAATGACATTCTCAACATATGGTTAAGGGAGGCATGGGCCAAAAAAGCGACTTGTGCGCTGCAGATTATAGGACTCCCCTACTTTCGCACTGTACGAAATAACAACTCGTGACATTTGCGAAAGGAATGCAATTTATTCAGAGCCGACAATTGAATGGCTCTACGAGCGTTATACTTCATCATCATTATACAACATGAATGCATTGACGTAATGATAGATGATGCTAGTATTTCACAATCTAAATGAACAGCCCTATGTTTGCCTATTGCCTAGAAACTATAGCATTGGTCAAGGATACGTCTGCTCTCTCTACCGTCTCCAGTCAGTCTGTCCACACGCTACACATTGCGTGGACCAGCACGGACACTCTTCTCCGTGCAGTAGCTATTATTGCGTGCATGGTCTCGCCAGCACGCTGGCCTGTGAGTACGGGTAACCGGGCCCTTCACGGTACTCGCAAGGACAAGCTTCCCAATTGCTTGGGGAAAGCCCTCGCTCAGCTGTACTCCTCGACCTCTGGTCTGACACAATTGTGTCTCCTTGTGAGGCTATTAATAGCGCTCGGTGTCTCTCCTGTCTGGTGTCTCCCTACTAGCCTAGTATTAACTCCTATTGCCTTTGTAAGGCCTTATTGGGGATCTTGACAGGGTCCCCTCCTCTCTGTGAAGTGTTACTTCCCTTTCACTCATATTTGTAACACTTCTGGTCACAAAGAAAAATTGGTTGCTCCAATTTTGTCAAATCTCCAATAAGTTATGACTTTCTAGTTTGGGGATAGAACAACTGTCTTCTTCCTTCACTCACAGTGTTTTATCTTTTCACTTGGCTAATTCAGTAGCCTATGTATCAGTATAGTTGGTTCTATAGATATCTTTGGGATTGGTAGTGAACCGGAACCCGTTGTCTTATGACTTATGTCCTGGCTTCTGTCGTTTGACCCTATGTCTTTTGACTTTCACCTATTGACTTCTGTCTCGACCTGTCCTCAAATTGCCCAAAATGACAACCCACACACAAGTTGACTCTATCCTGAGTACAACACATGAGCACAAAGTGTTCATGTTCCCATTAATATCCCCTCCAACTCTATACACACAGTTCTACTGTTCACCTTCTCGCTTCCGCATGTGAAAAGCTATATTCACTGTTACATTTAGGTTTCTAATAGTTATTGTGTCCCCTGAATTTAGAGTTGTTGTTCTTTGAGATGAATGGTGTGTGCAACTTTTATGTGTTTGTTTTCCTGTTTGTTTGCGTGTTTTCTAATAAACTATAGTGTACTTAACTCTCTAACATGTGTATGCGTTAGTGTACTAAATGTGTGTGTTCCTTCGAGCGCCGGAAATCGGTATATTGTGGTTACAACCGTTCGTTATTATTATTTATGACCACAACTCCGCTTTCTGAAGCTCAAAGTACGTTCTCTATATACTCTATTACAGTGTGGCAGTAACACACATAAAAACCCGACAACACACTGGTTACACAGATGACACAGACAAGTCAAATAAGACGTTTGCAGCGGTGGAAAGAAAAAAAAAAATTTCTGCTGTTTTTCTCTCTCGCTCTCTTTCATTCAATGTTTACTAAGTTTTTGCATTCTCCCCTCGCATTTATTCTTCTTGCATACCTCTTTCATTCATTTTCATACTGTTCTTTCACTCAACCATTCTCTCGTCATTAAAATATATTTCATAGCATCAAATAGATAAATATTATATATATATACAATAAACGATTGGCTGAATTTCAACAGTAATCACGCCAAATGACTGTGCGTTTTGTTTGCACGTGTCATGTCTATACATAATATACATAGTTATGAGGATGGTTTGTTACCGATCCTGTCGTAGTAACTTCCGTAATTTGGTGTGCTGACCTAAATTACCCTCAAGGGAAATAATCTAATAAGTACTTTCATTTAAGTGAATTGGGTTAATTACCTTAAAGTTATTTGTGAAAAAAATGATATTAATTCCTACATGGTTGGGTTAGTTTGGAAATGATATTTTAGATAAATGGATGTATAAATGATTATGATTATATGGTAATAAACTAATATAGATCTAACACTTGTATTCCTATAATTGGTGCTCTACTACATGGGTTATTAATTAAATGATGGTGATTTCTAACTACCAAATAAGAAAATAAAGTTATATATGCATTTACACAATGTGCAATTGAATAATTAACAGAAAAATGAAGTTATAGGTACTGTTAATAAAATAATAATATACATTTATCACAGTTACATTTCTATCTCTAATTACACTAAGTCGACGTCCTCCTCTGCGTTGTGAAGATGGAGCAATACTCTTTGTAGACTATTCTAACATAGTTCATTTCGACAAAGTCTCTTATGCTCTCCTTCAAGGATAGTGTATTAATATAGTTCCCTCCTACGTTATGTAGGTTCATAGCTAACACTTGAATGTTCCTCTAGCTTATGTGTGTGTCAGCGCATGTTAATTCTGCGTCTGTTTGTTACACTTCCTATAGCACTGTTATATCCACACAGGTTATATATTTGGCGATGATAACGCACTTACGAAGTGTCTTAATCACCACATATGGCACTGAGTTATCTAACATTACAGTGTCACTGTTTCTGGTGGTGTATGGTCGATCCCTTCCTGCAACTCAGGTATTTGAATGGATGATGGACGACTCAAAATGTCTGCAACCGTATTTAATCTCTCTTTTAAGTGCTCTAGGGTAAATGTGTAATTTTGGAGAATCAAAGCCCACCTGTAAATTCTATTGTTGGTAGGAAGTCCAGACTGCATCACAGACAACGGAGAGTTATCGGATTGGATTACAAACTGTGCTTCTGCCAAAAATCTATGAAACTTTTTCACGCAATAGATCAAACTGAGGCCCTCCAATTCTGATGCTGAGTATTTTGATTCAGCAGGAGTAATCTTGCGACTTACGTACATTACGGGGTGGAACGTCCCATCGTAGAACTGTCCTAGTATCCCAGATATGGATATGGCACTCGCATCTGTCCGTAAGAAATAAGTGAGTTTTGGATTAGGCATACGAAGGATAGGTGGAACGCTGAAAAGATGTTTCAATTTTGATAAAGCACTAATTAATCCTGCATCTTTTACAGATAACTTAGCCGAAGCTTTTAAGACGTTAGAAAAAACACTGGTGATTTCCGCCAGATTTGGAATGAATTTACTATAGTAGTTCACTAGACCGAGTAAACTTCGGACCTGTTTCTTGGTCGTTGGCATTGTCAAATTCAGAATCTTAGTGACGATTCTGTCATCAGTTTTCAATTGGCCCCTGCAGATGGTATGACCCAGGAAGTCAATTTGTTCCATGCCCAACTCTACTTTGGACGGCTTCGTTGTGAGCCCAAACAATCGCAACCTGTCGAAGACTTGTCGAAGTTTCAGTAGGTGTGTTGTCCAGTCTTCCGTATGGATGCAAATGTCATCTATATAAGTCGAAATACTGGTCATCCCATGGAGAAGATCCCTAGTCAGACGGACGAAAGTCGCTGGAGCGTTACGAAGGCGGAAAGGAAGAAAGCGCCACTCATATAGTCCAAGAGGAGTGGAGAAAGCTGTTAGATGGATGAAATTTACTTCCATCGGGACTTTCCAATAACCTTTCGTGAGGTCAATATTGCTAAATATGCGAGATGTAGACATGTCCAAGATTAGATCCTCGCATGATAGAATCGGTTCAGCGTCACCTTTGGTTATCTTGTTTAGGCGGCGATAATCGACGCATAGTCGAATCGAAGAGTCCTTTTTGGCGACAAGGACAATAGGGAAGGAATACTCTGACTGAGATTTTTGAATGATTCCGCTCGACTCGAGAGATAGAATTTCTTTGTCGAGGTTCGACCTATAGTTTAATGGAATAGAGTAAGGTCGACACTTGATAGGTGTGGTGTCAGTCAGAACGATAGAATGTTCTATTCTATCTGTCTTTCCTGGGATGTCGGAGAAAATGTCTCTGTATTCCGTCACTAACTCTATGATCTGTCGTCGTTGGTCATCTGTCAGTTTCGTTTCTATCTTTATGCTGTCAATGGTCGCAGTCGCGTCTACAGTAGGAACGGGTAATTCCATCTCGTCTTCGTCTGTCTCGTTCAATACTGTTGTGGTACTAGCTGTGTGTCCTGTTATTTGGCTACGTGTGTTTGCGTTGTCGCTGTCGTGTGTCGCCCTATCTAGTGAAGTTGTGTTGTGTACGTCTGTCGTCTCATTGCTTGGTGATGGTGCAATATGTTCGTCAGTCTGCTGTTCTTGTCGTGAATAGTATGGTTTCAGCATGTTGATATGAAATATCTTTAAGTGTCCTTTTATCGATATTTCATAATCCACATCTGATATTTTACGTTCGACGTTGAAAGGCCCTTGCCAAGATGTTAGTAACAAATTACGTTTGTCGGGTAGTAGAAGCAAAACCTTCTGGTTTGGTTCGAGGTGAATAGTTTTCGCACCCTTATTTGCATAATCGCGGTACATCTGTCCTTTCCTCTCCAAAGATGCTTTGGCTATCACACACGCTTTCATTATTCTATCGCGTGTTTCGGTTACCATCTCATACGGTGTTACTGCTGTTGGATTGTCTGGTAAGCTAGTGATTAGCTGATGGTAGATGGTTAGGGGTCCTCGAGGGTTCGCCCCATAGACTAACTCAAAAGGTGAGAAACCCGTAGTCGAGTGCGGGATTTCTCTATGGGCAAATAGCACTGCTGGCAATAGTGTGTCCCAATCAGATAGGTTTTCTGCTGTTACTTTAGCCAGCATGTGTTTGAGATCGCCGTTAATTTTCTCTATGATCCCGTTGCTCATTGGGTGATACGGGGTACAGAAATGCTGTTCTACTCCTAACAATTTGGTTAAGGCTTGCGTAGCAGCCGAAATAAACTGCGTTCCCCGATCTGATAAGATAGATCGTGGGAAGCCAAAGCGAGAAAATATGTGCAAAAATACGTTTGCCACATCTTTGGAGGTGATGTATTTTAGTGGAATGGCTTCGATACACCTGGTACATAGGTTCACGAGAGTCAGTATATAACGGTTTCCTTTGCTTGACACCTGATTCAGGTGTCCAACAATATCGACCGCTACACACTCAAATGGTCTGGTTGCTAATAATGACCGTTGAACTTCGGCCGTCACATGCTTTCGTACAAGATGTTGACAAATAGTACAAGAACGACAGAAAGATTTTATGTCCGAACAGAATTTCGGCCAGTAAAAATGTGATAGAACTCTGGCTCGCGTTTTATCATACACCAAATGTCCAGCAAACGGTGACTCATGTGCGATTTTAAGTACATTTTGTCGGTATGTTACCGGTAACACCGTCTGCTGAATTTCATGGTTATTATTTGTGTAATAACGCATGAGAATTCCATTAAATTTTCTAAAGTACCAAGATGCATTCTTAGTCACTTTCGCTCTTTCACCCAAAAGTTTAAAATATGGTGTAATTGTTTGGTCGGTACTCTGTGCCTCGATAAATTTATGTCGAGTAGTGTTGGTATCTGCACCACTTGGTGTTAATAGCTGTAGCATTTCATTTTGTAAGTCAGTATAGTTTGTTTCTGTATCTGACCTAGTTACAGCGTTGGCCATGTGTGTTTCTTTCCAGGCTTTTATGTTGTCGTCTGTACATTCTTTCAATGCATCTAGGCATCCCAAAATAAGATCCGTACATGGATCTTGGAGGATCGCGCACGTAAATGTGCCGGTAAGGAACGGGGTATTGATGTGCGCTTTTGCCAGTGGATATTTCTCGATGGTTCCAGAGAAAGTACGGCATTTGACAAATTCACCCGTATAATCTTCTGGTCTAGCAAGTTCTCTCCTTAAACCCAGTAGAGTGCTCCCGCTATCAACTAAACATTGGCATGGTTTACCATTGGCCAGTGCATCGTAGAACTTAAGTTTGCCTCTGGAGGCACAAGCTGCGTTAGCATCTTCATTTGAACATGGTATTATATGCCCACATTCCAATTTCCCATCCGCATGAAACTGATGGCATACGTTACATTTATTAAAGTCTAAAATATCGGTTACTGATGATACACTCTGACATTCACTTGTTCGCACCACATTCACAAGTTCTGGATCAATGTCACTCTCATCGTCTGATGATGTATCGATGAGTACTGCATTGTTTGCCTTCATTCTCTGTCTACCAAGACACCTATTGCTGTAGTGGCCATAACTTGAACAAAAATAACATTTAACAGCACGCTTAAAGGATGATCTTCTGCTTTCTTGCTTCTTTAACACTGCTTCTAGGTGTGACGGATATGTGGGGTTCTTATCACACATCGAATAAGTTGGATGGAACAGATTGCAATAATTACATCGAGGTGGTTTCTGATATGGTTTGTCCTTTTTACGGTAAACTTTATGGTTGTAGGATCTATCAGGGACTTTATTTGCAAAAGCTGTAATTTCTGTGTCATGTGATGTAGTTTTAAATATGTCCCGATTAGATGAAAAATAAGCTGACCCCCGTTTCTTTAATTGTTGAATGGAATCAATATCTGACTGTTGTAAAAACTTTGCAAAAGGGGTAGGAACGGTAGAAATGGTCCATTACCATCAGCTCTTCTAGTTTTTCATAGCTGTTACCCACTTTAGCAGCTTTAGTCCACTTTTTAAATGTGCTCTGCACGTTAGAGATGTAGTCTAAGAAAGTTTCAGTTGCTTTTGGCTTAATGTGTGAGAATTGAATTTGGTACCCAGTAGCGTCCAAAAGAAAATGTTGCATTATCCTATCGTGTATGTATTGATAATTGTTTCTAAGCTCTGTTGGTATGGATTCTATTACTTTTAAAGGCTCTCCACTCAGGTTCCTCATGTGAATCATTGCCCAATCCTCTAAAGGTATTTTCTGTGTTTTTAGTTGGAACTCTATGTTTTCAGTCCATGCGCTGATTGAATCACCTACACTGTATGGTTTGATAAGGCCCTTGTACTTACTAAATTTGTTCTGTTCTTCTTGGCTCTTTTGTTTGCTAGAGGCTATTTGTATGTTCGAATCTACCTCCATTTCTTTCATCTTTAGTTTAGTTTCTGAATCTACTTGTATCTGCTTTTGTTTGGTGGCTTCTTCGATCTCTTTCATTTCTTTTTGATGTTGCCTTTCTAATGCTCTTTCATCCCTGTCATGAGCAGCTTTTCTTTCTGTTTCTTCTCTCTGACGAGCTATTTCTTCTCTCTGACGAGCTATTTCTTCTTTATACTTTTGATCCGCCCATTTTTCTAACTTATCTCCAGTGTGGCCCATTGCGATGCCCGCCTGGATACATTCATTTAGTGACGCCATTTTGTGGCGTAATGTTAGTTCACAATGATAATACAATAATATTCACACAATAGTTTATAATAATGTGTTAGTAAGTGTACATTTTTTACTGAAAAGGAAGATGCATGATTAAGTTAGAGCATACTAAAATATTCGGAAAATATACTCATCTAATTCTTTGGAAAGAACGGTACTTGGGATGTTCCACCGCTGTCTTTCACACTTACACACTGGTGTGACTTGATAGTACAAGGGCTGCTTCTGGTTAGTAGAGCAGCAACAATTAGACACACGCTTAAGTTGTCAATACAATTTCATATTTCATTATATTTCATCAAATATTTCATATTTCAATAAGTTGTCATTACAAGCTCATATTTCATGCGAATGATGAACGAAAATGTGATAGATAGTGATAAATGGTATTAATGGATTAATGATATGATCGTCTGAATGATTGTTAGATGATAAGTGAGATGATTAGTCGTATGGCCGTCGATGTCGTCTTGTCTTCGCTGTTTGACTCTGGCGTACCTTCGTTCTAGGCTGTAGTTCGTCGCTAATCTATTTACTGACTTCGTAGAATGGTGACATTGATGGCTGTATCACATGCAATGGAATGTACACGGTGGTTACGATGGTAATGTTCACTGATGATTGTATACATTTCAATTGCTTTTAGTATAATAACACACTTTCAAATTAATATGTGTAGAATTTCACACTTAAGCGATTTAATTTGGCTCAATTGTGGTTCACACTCCACAAATTGGTGATCGTATAATTTACCCAAGAAAATTATTTATATCATGTATAGAAACAAATTTGCATTATTTTGAAATATATCACACAACAATGATGTTGAATCGTGCACTGAACTGATGCTGGTTCAGAACTTTCTAATTACCAATCAATAGCTGGCGTTGGTTTAGTGGTTTATAACACCACTTGCCTGCTGGCGTTAACTGTTCGTTGAATATTACAACAAATGCCTGCTGTGACTGCTAAGAAGCGTTGTTTAACTGTATTCTGACAGCAATTACTTTGCTGGCGTTGGTTCACTGTGTTCTGACACCAATTCGGGGTCTTGCCTGTCAGCGACTTGTGCGCTGCAGATTATAGGACTCCCCTACTTTCGCGCTGCACGAAATAACAACTCGTGACATTTGCGAAAGGAATGCAATTTATTCAGAGCCGACATTTGAATGGCTCTACGAGCGTTATAATTCATCATCATTATACAACATGAATGCATTGACGTAATGATAGATGATGCTAGTATTTCACAATCTAAATGAACAGCCCTATGTTTGCCTATTGCCTAGAAACTATAGCATTGGTCAAGGATACGTCTGCTCTCTCTACCGTCTCCAGTCAGTCTGTCCACACGCTACACATTGCGTGGACCAGCACGGACACTCTTCTCCGTGCAGTAGCTATTATTGCGTGCATGGTCTCGCCAGCACGCTGGCCTGTGAGTACGAGTAACCGGGCCCTTCACGGTACTCGCAAGGACAAGCTTCCCAATTGCTTGGTGGAAAGCCCTTGCTCAGCTGTACTCCTCGACCTCTGGTCTGACACAATTGTGTCTCCTTGTGAGGCTATTAATAGCGCTCGGTGTCTCTCCTGTCTGGTGTCTCCCTACTAGCCTAGTATTAACTCCTATTGCCTTTGTAAGGCCTTATTGGGGTTCTTGACAGTTGAGAACCACTGTAATAATGGATAACAGAACGCTGTTTCTCTCTGGTGAATGGAACAAGTTGGGCGGCCATCTTTAAACTGTCTTTATGCTGTCACAGTGTTTGCCCTGACATGTTTAACAACAATATTGACAGGTTACAGGACAGTGGCATGGTTATTGTCATGTCTATCACACTTTTAAGGTTTTCATTTCAACCAAATGGTAATACCCACCAATCGGCTTATTTGCTTGTCTGTCCTATGGTGTCCATACCTACATGCATACCTACCTAGTTGTCTAACCACTCGCATACCTATCTACGTATGTACCTACCTACATTCCTACTTACATTCCTATCCATCCAACAATACATCCATGCATCCATGAAATACCTTAACAGTCGCAAATACTATACCAAGCGCAGACTGCTACAGCGACCATAGATTAATCTTAAGCAATTTACATATAAAATTAAAGAAAGTCACCAAGAAGCACAAAATTTGATCTACAGGCACTGGAGTGTGAGGAGATAAAAAATAAATTCAACGAAGAGGTAAAGAACAGATTCGATGCATTGTCCGATATGGAAATATTATTTCAAGACGTCAGTGAACAATGGGAAACTGTCATTTACTGTCATTTACTGCCAGTATAATACCTTGAGATGTTTGGCAGAGGGCTCCCGTGTTTTGCCGGGGCCCATAAGGGAAGCAAAGAATAGCAACACTGTAGCCTACCACGCATGTCGTAAGAGGCGACTAAGAGGCGACTGTCGGTTTTCCCCGGTATTGTCCCAGTCTCTGTTTCGTACATTAAAGTCGCCACATCGTACATTGAGCAGCCTACTGCCTGGGATGGCCTCCAGCTCCATAAGCTAGTCCCGTCGTTTCTTTGTAACAAAAGAATCAAGCGCGGCACATACATTTATTAAGTTCCAGCTCATATTATATTAACGAGCATTCGTCACTTTCCCTGTAGTTAAAATTGTAATGTTTACATTTAATGATGGCTTTAGAAAACGAGTTTCTCTAGAAGGGGAAGTGGCAGACTTTTCTCCGTAATCTCGTATACTCTCGTGGATAATGTGATGACGGTGAGAAACAGCAGTGGTTCGAATCACATCGGTAACTTACGGGGTATGTGAGCCGGCCGCTCAGAAAGCAATGGCAAAAAAACACTTGGCCTAATCTTGCCAAGAAATCAACATACAGCTGAAAGATGCTGGTGTTGACAGCGATGTCCTGGAAAAGATATTCAAAAAAAAAATAAAAATGGCCGCCAGAGCCCACCAAACCCTATAATGTTCTGAATATATTGATAGAATGCTGCACATCTGCTTGTAACGTACTGTACAAATATTAACGAGCTTACATCACTTTCCCTGTAGTTAAAATTGTAATGTTTAATTTACATTTATTGGATACACTTCTAGGAATAAAGTTTCTCTTGAAGGGGAAGTGGCATGGCCGCCATGGCCTGCCACACCCTATAATGTTCTGAATATATTGTATGAGTGCGGATGTCCAAGAAAGAAGACATGTCACAAACTTTGCACTGAACAGATTATAGATTTGTTTTTTCTCTAGCTGTGTAGAAGATAGAGGACACATTAGGCAATACAAAAGCTGAAAGTCATAATGCGATGCCAAAGACCCCGATTGTTTAAACACTTTAAGTGTGCCCCAAACTACAACAGATGGCAACAGGTTGTATATACAAGATTTCCAATAAACAAGTTTTTTTCTTCTTATAGTCCCTGCTGTGTGGCGTTGGTGATCATGTCTGTCCACATTCTTCTGTCTCTCATGCTTCCAATCATTTCTGATAGCGACTTTCCTCATTGCCATGATCTCAAACTGTTCAGCATTTTCTCTCTGTCTCCCCCTGCCTCTCTTCCCCTCCAGCCTTCTTGTTGTGACGACATACTCCAGCTTTCCCCTTCTCACGACGTGCCCCAAAAATGTGGACTGTCTTCTTCTGAAGTGAGTAACCAGTTCTCTTTGTGATTTATAATTCCGTGTGCGATGGGGATGATATGGTAACTAACTAAACTAACTAACTAATTAACTAACTAGCTAACCAATGAATGAACAAACGAGCCAAATAGCCAACCAACCAACAAATCAACCCACCAGCTATCTGACATGTGTCCGTGAATAATTGCCCAGATTGATACGCCGATGAATTTCTATAGGTTTCACCCCTTCACTGACCTAATAGTGCAGTGGTTCTCAACCAGTGGGGAGTTCTTCCCCCCCCCCCCACCCCCGGGGGGGGGGGCGGATTTTAGGGTTTCCAGGGGGAGGGAGGAATGAAGATTATTTCAAGATCGCTTTAATACAAGAACCGATTACTTGATAATGGTTTTCCCTCCATACTTTACGGTTCTGAACTCCTCGCCCTCCTGATGTGTGTTTAATGGGTGATTGGGATGTGTGAGTGTGGATGGGTAGATAGGTAATGTATGTGTTGATGAGTGGGTGAGGGATGTGTGGGTGTCAGTGGTTGAGGGATAAGTACGTGTGTCTAGGGATGTGTGAGGGGATGAGTGTATGGTTAGGGGATATGTGTGTGGCTTGTGTGTACGTGGATGGGAGGTGTGTGTTTGTGAATGGGGGATGTGTTGGTGTGTGGGGATGTGTGTGAGGGATGTTTGTATGGGTGGGGAGATTGTGTATGGGTGGGGATGTGTGTGTACATGGGTAGGGGTGTGTGGTTAAGGAATGTGCGGCTGGGGGATGGGTGGGTGGAGGATGTGTGGTTGGGTAGAGGATGTGTGGGTGGGTGATTGTATATGGGTAAGGGTGTGTGGTTAAGGGGTGTTCGGTTGGGGATGGGTGGGTAGAGGATATATGGGTGGGTGAGTGTATGTAGGTTAGGAGATGGTGGGGGTTGTTTGTATGGGTGGGCTCGAGATCTGTGAGTGGACAGGGGGAGATGGGAGATTGTGTGGATGGGTGCGGAATTTGTATGTGGGTCGGTGCATGATATGTGAGTTGGCGGGGAGATGTGTGTGTGCGTGGGGGATTTGTGGCTGAGGTATGTGTGTTTGGCTGGGTGGTTGGAGGTGTGTGGGTGGAGGAGGATTTGTTGGTGGGTGATTGTTGGTGGGTAATGGGACGGGTAGAGGATATGTGAGTGGGTGGAGAGATGTGTGTAGGTGGGTGAGTGTGAGTGGGTGGAGGATGTGTTGGTTACGGAATGTATGTGTGCTTGGGGTGTGGGTGGATGGCATGTGTGGTGGGTGGGAGGTGTGTGTGGGTGGGGAGATGTGTAAGTGTAGGGATGTGGTGGATGGCTGGGGAAATATTTGTGTGTCTGGGTTGTGTGTGTTGTTGGGTGGGGGAAGTGAGTGAATGGGGGATGTGTGGGTGGGTAGTGGATGTGTCTCATAACATAGTAATATGCATTGTTTATGTTTACAAAATTCATTTGACTATGTTTTTCCTATGCACTGTTGATGAAAGAAAGATGAGTGATTGGAATGGCCGAATGTAAGACGGGCCTGCGTGCCCAATTTGTTACCCTTTGAAAATAAAGTCCGTTCGTTCGTTCTTTCATTCGTTCTGATATTCGTCTTATAACGTAAGTAGACCCACAAATCACATTTTATGTAGACGTCTAAACATATTTTAGTATGTGTTATTAAAGTTAGCTTCCATTTTTACGTATACTAAGTACGGGCAGAGTTGGGGGAGGGGGGAATTTATACGGAGGAAATACTAAAGGGAAGGAATGACATTCTCAACATATGGTTAAGGGAGGCATGGGCCAAAAAAGGTTGAGAACCACTGTAATAATGGATAACAGAACGCTGTTTCTCTCTGGTGAATGGAACAAGTTGGGCGGCCATCTTTAAACTGTCTTTATGCTGTCACAGTGTTTGCCCTGACATGTTTAACAACAATATTGACAGGTTACAGGACAGTGGCATGGTTATTGTCATGTCTATCACACTTTTAAGGTTTTCATTTCAACCAAATGGTAATACCCACCAATCGGCTTATTTGCTTGTCTGTCCTATGGTGTTCATACCTACATGCATACCTACCTAGTTGTCTAACCACTCGCATACCTATCTACGTATGTACCTACCTACATTCCTACTTACATTCCTATCCATCCAACAATACATCCATGCATCCATGAAATACCTTAACAGTCGCAAATACTATACCAAGCGCAGACTGCTACAGCGACCATAGATTAATCTTAAGCAATTTACATATAAAATTAAAGAAAGTCACCAAGAAGCACAAAATTTGATCTACAGGCACTGGAGTGTGAGGAGATAAAAAATAAATTCAACGAAGAGGTAAAGAACAGATTCGATGCATTGTCCGATATGGAAATATTATTTCAAGACGTCAGTGAACAATGGGAAACTGTCATTTACTGTCATTTACTGCCAGTATAATACCTTGAGATGTTTGGCAGAGGGCTCCCGTGTTTTGCCGGGGCCCATAAGGGAAGCAAAGAATAGCAACACTGTAGCCTACCACGCATGTCGTAAGAGGCGACTAAGAGGCGACTGTCGGTTTTCCCCGGTATTGTCCCAGTCTCTGTTTCGTACATTAAAGTCGCCACATCGTACATTGAGCAGCCTACTGCCTGGGATGGCCTCCAGCTCCATAAGCTAGTCCCGTCGTTTCTTTGTAACAAAAGAATCAAGCGCGGCACATACATTTATTAAGTTCCAGCTCATATTATATTAACGAGCATTCGTCACTTTCCCTGTAGTTAAAATTGTAATGTTTACATTTAATGATGGCTTTAGAAAACGAGTTTCTCTAGAAGGGGAAGTGGCAGACTTTTCTCCGTAATCTCGTATACTCTCGTGGATAATGTGATGACGGTGAGAAACAGCAGTGGTTCGAATCACATCGGTAACTTACGGGGTATGTGAGCCGGCCGCTCAGAAAGCAATGGCAAAAAAACACTTGGCCTAATCTTGCCAAGAAATCAACATACAGCTGAAAGATGCTGGTGTTGACAGCGATGTCCTGGAAAAGATATTCAAAAAAAAAATAAAAATGGCCGCCAGAGCCCACCAAACCCTATAATGTTCTGAATATATTGATAGAATGCTGCACATCTGCTTGTAACGTACTGTACAAATATTAACGAGCTTACATCACTTTCCCTGTAGTTAAAATTGTAATGTTTAATTTACATTTATTGGATACACTTCTAGGAATAAAGTTTCTCTTGAAGGGGAAGTGGCATGGCCGCCATGGCCTGCCACACCCTATAATGTTCTGAATATATTGTATGAGTGCGGATGTCCAAGAAAGAAGACATGTCACAAACTTTGCACTGAACAGATTATAGATTTGTTTTTTTCTCTAGCTGTGTAGAAGATAGAGGACACATTAGGCAATACAAAAGCTGAAAGTTATAATGCGATGCCAAAGACCCCGATTGTTT
This sequence comes from Cepaea nemoralis, assembly GCA_014155875.1. Classification (NCBI taxonomy): domain Eukaryota; kingdom Metazoa; phylum Mollusca; class Gastropoda; order Stylommatophora; family Helicidae; genus Cepaea; species Cepaea nemoralis. The sequence goes on from JACEFZ010022763.1 coordinate 158,560, forward strand.
AAACACTTTAAGTGTGCCCCAAACTACAACAGATGGCAACAGGTTGTATATACAAGATTTCCAATAAACAAGTTTTTTTCTTCTTATAGTCCCTGCTGTGTGGCGTTGGTGATCATGTCTGTCCACATTCTTCTGTCTCTCATGCTTCCAATCATTTCTGATAGCGACTTTCCTCATTGCCATGATCTCAAACTGTTCAGCATTTTCTCTCTGTCTTCCCCCTGCCTCTCTTCCCCTCCAGCCTTCTTGTTGTGACGACATACTCCAGCTTTCCCCTTCTCACGACGTGCCCCAAAAATGTGGACTGTCTTCTTCTGAAGTGAGTAACCAGTTCTCTTTGTGATTTATAATTCCGTGTGCGATGGGGATGATATGGTAACTAACTAAACTAACTAACTAATTAACTAACTAGCTAACCAATGAATGAACAAACGAGCCAAATAGCCAACCAACCAACAAATCAATCCCACCAGCTATCTGACATGTGTCCGTGAATAATTGCCCTGATTGATTCGCCGATGAATTTCTATAGGTTTCACCCCTTCACTGACCTAATAGTGCAGTGGTTCTCAACCAGTGGGGAGTTCTTCCCCCCCCCCCCCACCCCGGGGGGGGGCGGATTTTAGGGTTTCCAGGGGGAGGGAGGAATGAAGATTATTTCAAGATCGCTTTAATACAAGAACCGATTACTTGATAATGGTTTTCCCTCCATACTTTACGGTTCTGAACTCCTCGCCCTCCTGATGTGTGTTTAATGGGTGATTGGGATGTGTGAGTGTGGATGGGTAGATAGGTAATGTATGTGTTGATGAGTGGGTGAGGGATGTGTGGGTGTCAGTGGTTGAGGGATAAGTACGTGTGTCTAGGGATGTGTGAGGGGATGAGTGTATGGTTAGGGGATATGTGTGTGGCTTGTGTGTACGTGGATGGGAGGTGTGTGTTTGTGAATGGGGGATGTGTTGGTGTGTGGGGATGTGTGTGAGGGATGTTTGTATGGGTGGGGAGATTGTGTATGGGTGGGGATGTGTGTGTACATGGGTAGGGGTGTGTGGTTAAGGAATGTGCGGCTGGGGGATGGGTGGGTGGAGGATGTGTGGTTGGGTAGAGGATGTGTGGGTGGGTGATTGTATATGGTAAGGGTGTGTGGTTAAGGGGTGTTCGGTTGGGGGATGGGTGGGTAGAGGATATATGGGTGGGTGAGTGTATGTAGGTTAGGAGATGGTGGGGGTTGTTTGTATGGGTGGGCTCGAGATCTGTGAGTGGACAGGGGGAGATGGGAGATTGTGTGGATGGGTGCGGAATTTGTGTGTGGGTCGGTGCATGATATGTGAGTTGGCGGGGAGATGTGTGTGTGCGTGGGGGATTTGTGGCTGAGGTATGTGTGTTTGGCTGGGTGGTTGGAGGTGTGTGGGTGGAGGAGGATTTGTTGGTGGGTGATTGTTGGTGGGTAATGGGACGGGTAGAGGATATGTGAGTGGGTGGAGAGATGTGTGTAGGTGGGTGGAGTGTGAGTGGTTGGAGGATGTGTTGGTTACGGAATGTATGTGTGCTTGGGGTGTGGGTGGATGGCATGTGTGGTGGGTGGGATGGTGTGTGTGGGTGGGGAGATGTGTAAGTGTAGGGATGTGGTGGATGGCTGGGGAAATATTTGTGTGTCTGGGTTGTGTGTGTTGTTGGGTGGGGGAGTTGGAGTGAATGGGGGATGTGTGGGTGGGTAGTGGATGTGTCTCATAACATAGTAATATGCATTGTTTATGTTTACAAAATTCATTTGACTATGTTTTTCCTATGCACTGTTGATGAAAGAAAGATGAGTGATTGGAATGGCCGAATGTAAGACGGGCCTGCGTGCCCAATTTGTTACCCTTTGAAAATAAAGTCCGTTCGTTCGTTCTTTCATTCGTTCTGATATTCGTCTTATAACGTAAGTAGACCCACAAATCACATTTTATGTAGACGTCTAAACATATTTTAGTATGTGTTATTAAAGTTAGCTTCCATTTTTACGTATACTAAGTACGGGCAGAGTTGGGGGAGGGGGGAATTTATACGGAGGAAATACTAAAGGGAAGGAATGACATTCTCAACATATGGTTAAGGGAGGCATGGGCCAAAAAAGGTTGAGAACCACTGTAATAATGGATAACAGAACGCTGTTTCTCTCTGGTGAATGGAACAAGTTGGGCGGCCATCTTTAAACTGTCTTTATGCTGTCACAGTGTTTGCCCTGACATGTTTAACAACAATATTGACAGGTTACAGGACAGTGGCATGGTTATTGTCATGTCTATCACACTTTTAAGGTTTTCATTTCAACCAAATGGTAATACCCACCAATCGGCTTATTTGCTTGTCTGTCCTATGGTGTTCATACCTACATGCATACCTACCTAGTTGTCTAACCACTCGCATACCTATCTACGTATGTACCTACCTACATTCCTACTTACATTCCTATCCATCCAACAATACATCCATGCATCCATGAAATACCTTAACAGTCGCAAATACTATACCAAGCGCAGACTGCTACAGCGACCATAGATTAATCTTAAGCAATTTACATATAAAATTAAAGAAAGTCAAATATTCACCAAGAAGCACAAAATTTGATCTACAGGCACTGAAGTGTGAGGAGATAAAAAATAAATTCAACGAAGAGGTAAAGAACAGATTCGATGCATTGTCCGATATGGAAATATTATTTCAAGGCGTCAGTGAACAATGGGAAACTGTCATTTACTGTCATTTACTGCCAGTATAATACCTTGAGATGTTTGGCAGAGGGCTCCCGTGTTTTGCCGGGGCCCATAAGGGAAGCAAAGAATAGCAACACTGTAGCCTACCACGCATGTCGTAAGAGGCGACTAAGAGGCGACTGTCGGTTTTCCCCGGTATTGTCCCAGTCTCTGTTTCGTACATTAAAGTCGCCACATCGTACATTGAGCAGCCTACTGCCTGTGATGGCCTCCAGCTCCATAAGCTAGTCCCGTCATTTCTTTGTAACAAAAGAATCAAGCGCGGCACATACATTTATTAAGTTCCAGCTCATATTATATTAACGAGCATTCGTCACTTTCCCTGTAGTTAAAATTGTAATGTTTACATTTAATGATGGCTTTAGAAAACGAGTTTCTCTAGAAGGGGAAGTGGCAGACTTTTCTCCGTAATCTCGTATACTCTCGTGGGTAATGTGATGACGGTGAGAAACAGCAGTGGTTCGAATCACATCGATAACTTACGGGGTATGTGAGCCGGCCGCTCAGAAAGCAATGGCAAAAAACTACTTGGCCTAATCTTGCCAAGAAATCAACATACAGCTGAAAGATGCTGGTGTTGACAGCGATGTCCTGGAAAAGATATTCAAAAAAAAAAAAAAAAATGGCCGCCAGAGCCCACCAAACCCTATAATGTTCTGAATATATTGATAGAATGCTGCACATCTGCTTGTAACGTACTGTACAAATATTAACGAGCTTACATCACTTTCCCTTGTAGTTAAAATTGTAATGTTTAATTTACATTTATTGGATACACTTCTAGGAATAAAGTTTCTCTTGAAGGGGAAGTGGCATGGCCGCCATGGCCTGCCACACCCTATAATGTTCTGAATATATTGTATGAGTGCGGATGTCCAAGAAAGAAGACATGTCACAAACTTTGCACTGAACAGATTATAGATTTTTTTTTCTCTAGCTGTGTAGAAGATAGAGGACACATTAGGCAATACAAAAGCTGAAAGTCATAATGCGATGCCAAAGACCCCGATTGTTTAAACACTTTAAGTGTGCCCCAAACCACAACAGATGGCAACAGGTTGTATATACAAGATTTCCAATAAACAAGTTTTTTTCTTCTTATAGTCCCTGCTGTGTGGCGTTGGTGATCATGTCTGTCCACATTCTTCTGTCTCTCATGCTTCCAATCATTTCTGATAGCGACTTTCCTCATTGCCATGATCTCAAACTGTTCAGCATTTTCTCTCTGTCTCCCCCTGCCTCTCTTCCCCTCCAGCCTTCTTGTTGTGACGACATACTCCAGCTTTCCCCTTCTCACGACGTGCCCCAAAAATGTGGACTGTCTTCTTCTGAAGTGAGTAACCAGTTCTCTTTGTGATTTATAATTCCGTGTGCGATGGGGATGATATGGTAACTAACTAAACTAACTAACTAATTAACTAACTAGCTAACCAATGAATGAACAAACGAGCCAAATAGCCAACCAACCAACAAATCAACCCACCAGCTATCTGACATGTGTCCGTGAATAATTGCCCAGATTGATTCGCCGATGAATTTCTATAGGTTTCACCCCTTCACTGACCTAATAGTGCAGTGGTTCTCAACCAGTGGGGAGTTCTCCCCCCCCCTCCACCCCCGGGGGGCGGATTTTAGGGTTTCCAGGGGGAGGGAGGAATGAAGATTATTTCAAGATCGCTTTAATACAAGAACCGATTACTTGATAATGGTTTTCCCTCCATACTTTACGGTTCTGAACTCCTCGCCCTCCTGATGTGTGTTTAGATGGGTGATTGGGATGTGTGAGTGTGGATGGGTAGATAGGTAATGTATGTGTTGATGAGTGGGTGAGGGATGTGTGGGTGTCAGTGGTTGAGGGATAAGTACGTGTGTCTAGGGATGTGTGAGGGGATGAGTGTATGATTAGGGGATATGTGTGTGGCTTGTGTGTACGTGGATGGGAGGTGTGTGTTTGTGAATGGGGGATGTGTTGGTGTGTGGGGATGTGTGTGAGGGATGTGTGTATGGGTGGGGAGATTGTGTATGGGTGGGGATGTGTGTGTACATTGGTAGGGGTGTGTGGTTAAGGAATGTGCGGCTGGGGGATGGGTGGGTGGAGGATGTGTGGTTGGGTAGAGGATGTGTGGGTGGGTGATTGTATATGGGTAAGGGTGTGTGGTTAAGGGGTGTTCGGTTGGGGGATGGGTGGGTAGAGGATATATGGGTGGGTGAGTGTATGTAGGTTAGGAGATGGTGGGGGTTGTTTGTATGGGTGGGCTCGAGATCTGTGAGTGGACAGGGGGAGATGGGAGATTGTGTGGATGGGTGCGGAATTTGTATGTGGGTCGGTGCATGATATGTGAGTTGGCGGGGAGATGTGTGTGTGCGTGGGGGATTTGTGGCTGAGGTATGTGTGTTTGGCTGGGTGGTTGGAGGTGTGTGGGTGGAGGAGGATTTGTTGGTGGGTGATTGTTGGTGGGTAATGGGACGGGTAGAGGATATGTGAGTGGGTGGAGAGATGTGTGTAGGTGGGTGGAGTGTGAGTGGGTGGAGGATGTGTTGGTTACGGAATGTATGTGTGCTTGGGGTGTGGGTGGATGGCATGTGTGGTGGGTGGGAGGTGTGTGTGGGTGGGGAGATGTGTAAGTGTAGGGATGTGGTGGATGGCTGGGGAAATATTTGTGTGTCTGGGTTGTGTGTGTTGTTGGGTGGGGGAAGTGAGTGAATGGGGGATGTGTGGGTGGGTAGTGGATGTGTCTCATAACATAGTAATATGCATTGTTTATGTTTACAAAATTCATTTGACTATGTTTTTCCTATGCACTGTTGATGAAAGAAAGATGAGTGATTGGAATGGCCGAATGTAAGACGGGCCTGCGTGCCCAATTTCTTACCCTTTGAAAATAAAGTCCGTTCGTTCGTTCTTTCATTCGTTCTGATATTCGTCTTATAACGTAAGTAGACCCACAAATCACATTTGATGTAGACGTCTAAACATATTTTAGTATGTGTTATTAAAGTTAGCTTCCATTTTTACGTATACTAAGTACGGGCAGAGTTGGGGGAGGGGGGAATTTATACGGAGGAAATACTAAAGGGAAGGAATGACATTCTCAACATATGGTTAAGGGAGGCATGGGCCAAAAAAGGTTGAGAACCACTGTAATAATGGATAACAGAACGCTGTTTCTCTCTGGTGAATGGAACAAGTTGGGCGGCCATCTTTAAACTGTCTTTATGCTGTCACAGTGTTTACCCTGACATGCTTAACAACAATATTGACAGGTTACAGGACAGTGGCATGGTTATTGTCATGTCTATCACACTTTTAAGATTTTCATTTCAACCCAATGGTAATACCCACCAATCGGCTTATTTGCTTGTCTGTCCTATGGTGTTCATACCTACATGCATACCTACCTAGTTGTCTAACCACTCGCATACCTATCTACGTATGTACCTACCTACATTCCTTCTTACATTCCTATCCATCCAACAATACATCCATGCATCCATGAAATACCTTAACAGTCGCAAAAACTATACCAAGCGCAGACTGCTACAGCGACCATAGATTAATCTTAAGCAATTTACATATAAAATTAAAGAAAGTCAAATATTCACCAAGAAGCACAAAATTTGATCTACAGGCACTGGAGTGTGAGGAGATAAAAAAATAAATTCAACGAAGAGGTAAAGAACAGATTCGATGCATTGTCCGATATGGAAATATTATTTCAAGACGTCAGTGAACAATGGGAAACTGTCATTTACTGTCATTTACTGCCAGTATAATACCTTGAGATGTTTGACAGAGGGCTCCCTTGTGTTGCCGGGGCCCATAAGGGAAGCAAAGAATAGCAACACTGTAGCCTACCACGCATGTCGTAAGAGGCGACTAAGGGGGCTCGATGGTTCCGTCGCCCTGCTACTGAGTGAGTGCGTGGCGCGACACTGTGAGCTGTGAGTTTCGTGTGAAATGCTTTTGAATCTGCCCAAGAGTTTTTGGAACGTGACTGCGTGTTCGGAGCGATGGCAGATGGCTATGTCCCAGAGTAGACCGGTTTTTGCCTTATGCAGAAATGCATGGCTGCTGGGCTTCTGGTTGACTGCCACTGCCATCGACGATGAACTGTATTTTCGTGGACTGTGTGGGTGAACATCTAGGAAACATACAGATGGGAAAATGACTGCCGATTCCATCAGAGATGAACTGGGTGTTTCGTGGGGGACTATTGTGTTGACATTCTGGCTGCAGCATTATGCACAGTGTATCTGTGCGGGCTGCTGTTTGTCGAGACTCCTGTCTTTTCCACTTTTCACATTGGACAGTGGGGAGCGTTTTGTGTGATATTCACTGGCACAGGAACGGAGCATAATGGGAACAACCCGTTGCTGTGAAGTTGGAACTGCGACTAACTAACTAACTAACTTGGCAGAGGGGTCTTTGAGCCTGAAGAATTAAGGCCGCCTGGCTAGTGCTGTCGCCGCGAACTGTGCAGGTTAGAACTTTCTATTTGCCCCCGACAGAAAAAAAAAATCCCACACCTTACCGAGGGATCGAACCCGGATCTCCTGAAGGAGAACACGGCGTTCTAGCCACTCGGTTACAGAAATAAGTAAACCAAGCTGCAGAAACAACCATCCCAAAAATAAAGATAACAGGAAGCAAGAAATAGATGACGGAAGACATCTAAAACCTCATGAAAAAAAAAAAGAAGAAATAATAAAAATAACAAGGAAAAATGTAAAGAGATTCACTGGAAAATTAGAAAGCTATGCAAAGAGGCAAAAGAAACATGGCTTAAGGAAAATTGCAAGGAAATTGAAAACTAACACAACACCCGGAATACCAAATTAATGCACAAAAGAATTAATGATATCACTAACAAAAGAATACACACATCAACGGGTTGCCTAAAAATCAAAGATGGCAAAATCATAATAGAAAAAGATCAGATTTTACATGCGGGGTCAGATTATGTGAAAGACCTTTATGATGATACAAGAGAAGAACAATATGATCATCGGAATAATAATGAAGGACCAGTCCTCTAAGGGGGCTGAGTGGTCTCGGGGTATGGTGTCCGCCTCGAGTGCTGGAGGTCCCGGGTTCAGGCCCCGGTGAGGACCGGGATTTATTTATTTATTTTTTAAAATCCACCCGGACTTCCAGTAATAAAATTTCCCCTGGTCTCTGGGTAGTGAGATCGGACGCCCGTGTGTATTGTTGCGCACATAAAAAATCCCTTGGCAGTTGGAAATCGAAAAAGAGTAGCCTAACGGCGCTGCCCGGGCAAAATTTCGAGTTAAAAATCTACCCAAAGTATTTCAGGATCCTCGCCGATGCAACGGAGTTCGTGCATTGAGCTGAGTTTCTCCAGACTCAGGTTTGAGTTAGGAGGAAAACGGAGCACTTATGGGTTGTGCCGTGTGCCGTGATGCTGATCCAACGACTAAAAAAAAAAAAGAATATAATCAATCTGATTTCTGATCTTATGATCAGGATTTCTCCATATCCATAATCTCCTTGGGTGCTGTTTATACCAGGTGTTTCTAATAATCAAATCCTGCTTTTTTGCCCACTGTACAAGTCTGCAACCTCTTTCATTCTGTTCCCCTAGTCCATACTTGCCTACTATTCATTCGTCCTGTTGATTTCCAACTTTGGCATTCAAGTCACCCATTATTATATTTACTTCAGAATTCTTGAAGGCTTTCTCTAAATCACTATAAAATTCATCAATGCTGTCATCACTACTGTCTGCTGTTGGTGCATAAACTTGTATGACGTTGACATCAAAAGGTCTTCCACTCGACTTCACCAGTAACACTCTATCTGATATAGTCCAATATCCTTTGATCGATTTTGATCTCTCTGAATCCATTATAATTGCTACTCCTCGCTGTTGTTTCTCCCCACCAGAATAGATTATTCTATATTCCTCAGATGTTATAATGCCCATTCCTGTCCATCTGGTCTAAAATATACCTAACAGGTTAATATTTAATCTTCTCATTTCATTCTTAATGTTATCAAATTTTCCATCCCCTTTCATAGCTCTTACATTCCAAGTTCCTACTTTCAATGTTGATATCTCTTTTGCACTCAGTCTCCTGCATAACGGTCTGGAGTCATCCTGGTGCACATGACTACCCCTACCGGGCGAGTCTGCTCCAGTGGAGCACCCATTTACGCCATTTCTCTGATTATCGATAAGACTTCAGTACATGATATTCTTGGCATCTGTAAAGAAGGTAGTTTGCCATTGCTTTCCTTCCTAGCAGTGACCATACTGGTCGATGACCGTAGCCATTGTCTCCCAAAAAAAGAGATCCTCTGCCTACCGTCGTGAAGCTGAAGATCATAACCTACAACTATCTATTGGCTGCTCTTCAATTTCATCCACCACCTACACACATGACTTCACGTAAACCTGATAAAGGGGCTAAACGGGTACTTCACGGAATGGCAATATGCCAAGTGTCCGTTTGTTTGTATTGTTTACTAGAATGCATTCCGTTTACCTGGCTTTGGTCGAGGCAACAATTTCTTTATCTGTAAAGAGAGATCAGGAATACGCGTTGGAGGATATATTGTAAACTATCTAGGCTTTGCAAATGACACAGTGTTGATGGCGGAAAGTGCTAAAGATTTACAACAAATGTTAGACATTACTGTAACAGAGAGTGTAGAAGACGACTTTCCCTGAATATCAAGAAAACAAAAGCAATGGTTATATTTTTAAAAAGTGACACCAAAATGTGAGAAAACGATAGAGGGGAAAATGCTTAGCTAAGTTGATAAATTTAAATATCTATGGGCAATTATAACATCAGAAGGAACATGCACGACATAGATTAAGAGTAAAAGAGATAAAGCAAAGGCTGTATTTCAGATAATAAAGAGTGCTTTATACAATATACCACTATCATTGAATATAAGAAAGAGAGTATTGAAATGATCTATAGAACATGTTATCATCATCATCAAGTGCCATTCCGACCGGCATAGGCGTTCATGACTCTCCACATATCTCGGTCTTTGGTTTTCTGAATCAGCTCTACCGTTGATATTCATCCATGCCACCGTCGCAATCCATCCAGCATCATTTCTCTTGGTCTGCCTTTGCCTCTCTTCCCCTCGAGCTTCCCAGTTGTCACGATGTTCTACAATGCCTCTCTTCTCATCACATGACCAAAAACAGTTCTTTGCCTCTTTCTTATTGTTGTATATAATGTTTTAGTTTCATTAGCCTCTTTCAGGCATTCGTTGTCGGTTACTTTGGCAGTCCAATGAATTCGCAACATTAGTCTCTGGAACCACATCTCTGTTGCTTCCAATCTCTTCCTAATTTTCTCATTTACATTCCAAGATTCACAGCCTTACAGCAAACCAGGTTCTATATAGCACTTTAGCACTCTCTTCTTACATTCAATGATATGACTTATTGCATAGGATATTTATCATTTTCTGAAAGGCAGCCTTTGCTTGCCCTATTCTGCTCTTAATCTCTGTTGTGCATCTTCCATCTGACGTTATAAATGTCCCTAGATATTTAAAACTATCCACTTGGTGAAGACTTTCCCCTTCTATCTCTATTTCACATATGCGTGTTGCCCGTTTCTTTGATATAACCATTGTTACTGTTTTCTTGATATTCAAGGAGAGTCCTTTCTTTGCACTGTCTATTACTACAATGCGCAACAGTTGTTGTAGATCTTGTGCATTATCCACCATCAATACTGTGTCATCTGTATAGCGTATATTATTTATATTATAACCTCCGAATATTTTCCCTGGCTTTTCTTTGATCTTTCTCATTGTTAGTTCGCTATAAAGGGAGAAGATATCTGGTGGCAAAACTCATCCCTGTCTTACTTCCAGCTTTAATAGAACATGAATGACAGTGAATCATGGAAGGTGAATGAAAAAATTAGGAAGAATTCGGAAGTAGCGGAGTTTGGTTCCTTAGACGAATGTTGCGATTACCCGAAAGAGGATAATGAAATTAGAACATTATTTAAAACTGTTCAAACAAGACAAACATAATTTTTTTTTTTTTTTTTTGGTATGTGATGAGAAGAGAGACATTGGAGGACTTCGTGACAACTGAGATGAACAGTGGGAACAGAGGCAGAGACAGACCAAGCGAATGATCCTGGAAGGATTGAGACGATGGCATGGAGGTGGCGTCCACCCAACAACTACCGGGGTTTCCTTAACTAAAAGAAGGGGGTGGGGGAAGGTTGTAGCGGGAAGCTGCTGTGGGTATGTGAAGTGTTAGGGCCATCACATTTTTGTAGGTCGGAGTGCACGTAGGAATTGGTGATCAGTCTTTCCCTCCCGTAACCAGCTTCTTGGGCTTCGACATAAAGTCCGCCATGTCTCAGGACTAAAACACTTTGAAAATTTGGCCCGTTGGTATCTTGAGAACAGTGACGGAAAGCATGTTGCCTTGAAGAAAAGACAGCGATCGATCAGATGGACAGAGGGCATTGGAAATACCTTGGGCATAAGGATGCACGAGGCGGAAGAATGGACAAAAGATTGAGAAACTTCTCGATGTGTCGAGATTGAAACGATGTTCTATAACGGGCCTGATACATGGGGAAGAATGTCTTCTGCCGTAGATTATTGTCCAACACTCTGATGATTAAGTCTTGGAGATGTGTTTTTATAGAAGAATGCTGAAAATTAATTGGACAGCCAAAATGAGCAAGCATAATGTTTTAAGGGAAGCTGAGCCGCAAAGACATCTTATCACAAACATCAGAAAGAGGCAGCCATCGTTTTTTGGCAACATTATGAGAAGACAAAAACTGGAACATGTTGTGGCAACCGGACAGATTTGCGGAAAGAGAGATAGAGGAAGACAGTGTGAAATGATTCTTGACAGTCTTGTGTCATGGCACGGAAGGGAGTCAACAAACGAATTGATCCATGACTTCGGAGATCGCAATTTGTCGAGAAGCATGATCTCCCATGCCAGCCGGCAAGGCTGGATGAAGGTGATGATTCTGATGAATATCACATACTTCTTTCATTACTGGCAATAAAAAACAGTGGAAATGTGGTATCTGGCGGAAATGCAAAGAATACCACGGACAGACCAAAAAAAAAAAAAAAAAAATTAGCAAGTCGTACAAAAAACAAATGAAAACCATAAACTGATTAGAGAAATTAGACGTAGACAGTCATAATTTTTTTGGGACATTATCAGAAGAAATGAACTAGATAACTTGGTGACAACTGGCAAGAATGAGGAGAAAAGAAAAAGGAGAAGACAGAGAAACAAATATCTGGATGCCTTGACCACATGGCATGGTCGAGACAAGAACACAGAATTGATACACGACTCAGATATTGGTGTGAGATGGCGAAACATGAATGCCCGTGCTTATCGGCATGGCATATGATGTTGAATTTTAAAAAATAAAGCACTACCCAGCTATCTATTCAGCGGGAAAAAAGGTCCTAAACATCGTACTCCCATTAACGCACCAATATTTCGTATGCCAATGCAAATCTTAATACTGAACTGTGAAAGTTATTCCTTTGCAATTTAATGACGTCAATTGCAAACCATAATTTTGCTTTAGGCCATTAATTTTCTGGGGTTGAAAGCGTAGGTGTGTAGAGAACGATATCAAACCATAAGTTCTTTGTGAATACATTGAATGTACGTAAATTGAATCTGATAAAGCGAACTTGCAATAAAATGCCAACCCGTGTCTTAATGCATGTTATGGTTTAGTGATTACAATGCTAGATGTGTTTCCGCTGAACAAAGGGGCATGGGGGAATCAATACGTAGATACGAATATCGTCATTGCATTTATAGAATTGGAATGTCAGGCTTCAGTCATCATAGAAGTTCACTGATGCGTAACGATCAGGACAATTTGTCCATCATTTTACCTTTAATAATATATTTTACAAGTTTTTCTTCAGTTTTCTACACACACTGAGTTCGACATCAATGCATTTGCTCTTGTGTGTGATTTGTGATTGCTTGCGATGTTACGCTATATTGTAGTGTGTAATTCCAATGATTGTTTTTGCTCGGTTCTTTACGTTATTGTCGATTGATTGTGTCTGGATAGTTGTCTTTACAGAAAAGTATTTAAACCTACACCTGCTTCATTTGAGGGCAAACTCTATTTGGATATCAATAAGCATATGTTCACTGCTGTTTTCTGTGCATTTATGTATATGACGTCTGAAGGTGAATGAAGAAGGAGACAATTTCCCCACCCCCGCTCCCCTCAATATTAAATATGCACTTCAGCTTACCTAACTATCTCTATGCTTGTCTGCCTAACTACGAAGGGCTTCAAATGAAAACCGTAATTTATTTTTGGTGAATATATTCTATGAAAGTAAAAAACAAATGCATCATTTTTCGATGTTGACACCACTGCGTTCATTGCAAGTACTCCAGCGCCAATAAAGTGGGGCTAGGTCTGACGAATACGGGGATGTGGTACTAACTGAAAGTGGAGGTCTTCGATGGTTTCAACCGTTGCACGGGCAGTATAGGATCGAGCATTGTCATGTGGCAAAAAGGGCACCTTTACTCAGAAGTCCACGTCGTTTGGATTTGATTGCGGATCCAAGATGATTACTGAGAAGATCTGTATACGTATCACTTGTGACAGTTTTCTCTCTTGGCATGTAGTGCTCTAAAATAGCACCTCGTTCATCCCCCCCCCCCCCCCCAAAAAAAAAAGAGTCAGCATAACCTTCCCTGCATTTGGCTGCGTGCGAAACTTTTTTGGCTTCGGTTAGAAGGGAATGCGCCATTTCTTGCTCGCTCTCTTGTTTCCCGCTCGTGGTGGTGAATCCAGGTTTCATCTCCAGTAACAATTCTTGATAAGAAACTATCACCTTCTGCTTCAAAGCACTACAAAAGTTCTTAACAATCATCAATGCGTCCTTGGTTCAATTCTGGAGCAAGCTGCCGTGGCATTCACCTTGCAGACACTTTGCGGTACGGTAGCACATTATGAATGATGTGGTGTGCTGAACCTGGAGTGACGTCAGGATGTGCGGCAATGTCACTCACAGTCAGTCGGTGGTTTTCCTGTAACAGGCCTTCGACGGCTGAAATCGACTCTGGGCTCACTAAACGGTGTGCCTGACCCGGTCGTGAACAGTCTTTGACAGAAATCACGCCGTTTTGAAACTTCCTACTCCACTCATACACTTACTGGACTAATGCATCACCAAACTGGATCTTCATTCGCCGATGAATTTCTATAGGTTTTACCCCTTCACTAATAAAAAAAACAACAACAACAAAGCAGGATAACATATCTCGGTACATTTTGATGCATGTCAAAAGTGGGGCGGCTATCTTTAAATTGTCCTCTGACGTCACCGTGTTCGTCTACTCTTTGATGCCACATGTTTATCACTCTTGACATCCTTAACAACAATATTGACAGGTTACACAACAATGACACGGTTATTGTAAATTCTATCATACTGTTAAGGTTTTCATTTGAAGCTCCATCGTTTCCGTGTGTTTCTATTTATATATACGGTGGAGATGGCCCCATAGCAGATACTACCGACGGAGTGGGAAGTGTTAGGCCTTAACAATTTCTAGGCCACGACATACTGAATATGGTTGAAAGGTAAGAGGGATGATTTCATATCACCAGGTTTTATCCCAGATAGCTGGATCTCTTTCCACAGAGCGAACTGTCAAAAGCGTCGCACGGAGCACACACACTATAACTCCAGCGACGGCCCCACAAGAATCTCCCAGAAAATTACACCCATAAACCGAATCTCGATGTCCGGTAGCAAGCCCTCTTCCTTCGGAACGCGAGACAGGTGGTCTAACAACTACACCACAGGGATCATCTAGGTCTACAATGAGATGAGGTCAGCTTTGACAATCCTATTCTCCAGAGAGCACCACAAGACAGATGCCTTTTCTGGGTTAATGACGGAATTCATCTCTGTACACCACGCCATCACTTTGTCCATTGTCGCCTGCAGCTCCTGGGCTGTTTTATTTCTGTCCCTCTCCTGCCTGTATGCAAGAACATCATCTGCAAATGTTAGTATCCTTCCATGCCCCTGGAGCTTCGAGGCTTGCAATCCTGCTCGTATAGTTTAGTTTAGTTTAGTCGATGGATCAACATCACGGCACACGGGTGCAACCCATACAATCTTGCTCGTATAGTTTAGTTTAGTCGATGGATCAACATCACGGCACACGGGTGCAACCCATACAATCTTGCTCGTATAGTTTAGTTTAGTCGATGGATCAACATCACGGCACACGGGTGCAACCCATACAATCTTGCTCGTATAGTTTAGTTTAGTCGATGGATCAACATCACGGCACACGGGTGCAACCCATACAATCTTGCTCGTATTAGTTTAGTTTAGTTAGTCGATGGATCAACATCACGGCACACGGGTGTAACCCATACAATCTTGCTCGTATAGTTTAGTTTAGTCGATGGATCAACATCACAGCACACGGGTGTAACCCATAACATCTTGCTCGTATAGTTTAGTTTAGTTTAGTTTAGTCGATGGATCAACATCACGGCACACGGGTGCAACCCATACAATCTTGCTCGTATAGTTTAGTTTAGTCGATGGATCAACATCACGGCACACGGGTGCAACCCATACAATCTTGCTCGAATAGTTTAGTTTAGTCTAGTCGATGGATCAACATTACGGCACACGGGTGCAACCCATACAATCTTGCTCGTATACACATTGAAAAGCACAGGTAAAATTGCTGACCCCTGTGGTAGTCTGGGGGCCTCAGATTCATGGCTCAAAGGTCCATGTACCCAACCGGAGAACCACTCTATGAGAATACATAACAGCGGCAGTCCAGTTCACCAACCAAGGACAGACTCTCTTCTTCAACAAAATATCAAATCTGACTGTTGTACGCGCCCTCTCCTGTCTGTTTTGGAACCCTTCATAAAAAACGTAGGCAAAAGTGACTGCATTTGACCAAGTATCTTTCCCTGGCCGGTAACCTCCCAAATTTTACGGGGGAAGCTTTCCCTTTCTAAATATTCCTGAAGCTTAAAAGCAATGATCTTCTCCAGCATCTGCAGTAGGGTATTAATCCTAAATAGTGTTAGCTTTGAATGATATTTGCCTGATTTAGAAATTGGTGTTAGATAGCTGTGCACCCATACCTGGGGTACTGATGATCAGGTTGAAGCAAGCAGTCATCTCTTTAAGTTCTCCATCACTCATATCTATCATGTGGTCATACCTAACCCCATCGGGCCCTGGTGAGGTGTCACTTGCTTGTTTTTTGTTGTTTTTTCAATACATCTTTGACATCGGACAGCTGTATGATATCCTCACAGTAGGTATCTTTAATGGTACCAGATAGATATCTAACTGAATCTCTGATGTCCCCATCGCTCTGATCTTCTCTGCTAAATCTCTGCAAGAAAGCTTCCCCTTTCTCTTTGTCCGTTGTCAAACGCGAACCGCTATCTCTGTATATTGTACCCACTGTGGCATGACGATCTTTCCTTTGCATCTGTTTGTGCAATTTCCAGGAATTTCCCTTGTTTTATCTCCTCCAGTCGCATTCACAAAGTGTTCCCATCTCGCTCTTTCGGTCTCTGTTGCACAGCGCTTGAATTTCTCCAGCATATCTTTTTTTCCTTTCGCCGCACTTTCTATAATTGTTTAACTGCTGCTCTCTTGGATTCCCATGCCCGTTCTACCCCGGTGGTCCACCATGGAGACTGCACATAAGTAGGTTTGCTAGTGACACTGCATGCCCTCTGTCTGAGTAGTCCCATAAGGTTGTTTTCCCTCGAATATATAAATTGCTTAGGTGCTCTCACAGACTTGGTCTTGCTGGACTTAGAAATCAATACTGAACAGGGTAGATGGTCATTCCCATGATCACCAAGGACAGTTCATTTTATATCCAAAAGCGCCGTCTAGGTAACACATGCCCGGTCAAAATCCGTGTCTGCATCACCAGACACGGATTCCCATTTTCGTTGGCCTCCCATCGTTTATGCAGACTTCTTTTGAATCCACCATGGTTTCTGCAAGAGCATTTTCCTGTCTGGTTTCTCCAGTATTGTCCCACTCTCTGTTTCGTACATTAAAGTCGCCACAAATGAGCAGCCTACTGCCTGGGATCTCCTCCAGCTCAAGCTAGTCCCGTGGTTCCTTTGTAACAAAAGAATCAACCGCGGCATATACATTAAAGCCCTGCGTAGAACCATCATCAGAGAAGGCTCATTCAACGGCCAAGTAAACATCCAAGTTCTATAACAGGTAGCAGCGAACCGCCAGGCATGGCGAGCCATGACTTCTGCCCTATGCACTGCCGTGGGCTCAAAAGGAAAGACTAACTAACTAACTAATATACATTATTAAGTTCCAACTCAGACCCCCAAAGGTCTTGTGTTGCTCACTGGACAACAGGATTGTTAAAGCTCTCCCGAGCCTCTCGATAAATGGTAGAAATATGAATAGAGAAAGCAGACTGCAGTACGTGGGAATCACCTTTGATAGAAGCATATCATTTAGCGATCAACTCTCTCAACTCCCACATAATTTCCAGATTATTCTAAATAAATGTTGGTAATTATTTTAATTAGGCAGGGTCGGCCCCAGAAAAACCGAACCGCTATCTTTGAAGACAAGCATACTAACAACGATGTGATTTATTCAAAGGGAGGCAACCTTCTCTTTTATAGATGTTTGGTTCTATAGAGCCTAAATATTTCATTTTCAAAGCATAATTTTATAGTTGGAAATACTTTGATTTCTTAAAATCTGGGATCAGAATCTAGATAAAATTCTTTGAATATAAGTAAAATTTATAGAATGCTGCACATCTGCTTGTAACGTATTGTAGAAATATTAACGAGCTTACATCACTTTCCCTGTAGTTAAAATTGTAATGTTTAATTTACATTTATTGGATACACTTCTAGGAATAAGTTTCTCTTGAAGGGGAAGTGGTATGGCCGTCATGGCCTGCCACACCCTATAATGTTCTGAATATATTGTATGAGTGCGGATGTCCAAGAAAGAAGGCATGTCACAATATTTGCAATTAACAGATTATGTATTTTTTTTTCTCTAACTGCATAGAAGTTAGAGGACACATTAGGCAATGGAAAAGCTGAAAGTCATAATGCGATGCCAGATACGCCGACTTTTTAAACATTTTAAGTGTGCCCCAAACTACAACAGTAGCAAAAGCCAGAAGGAAAATAGCCATCCCGAGAAAGCTAAGTAGAACCACTTGGGGGGCCAGTGGGAAAATACTTAGCAAAGTTTATCAACAGAGCATACGACCACACCTGGAATATTGGTCAACTGCGTGGTGTTCAGCATCAAAAACCACATTACATGAGCTGGACAAGGTGCAAAATCAAGATCTTAGAGTCATCACAGGGGGTATGAGATAAACCCCTATAGTAGCAATGGAGAAAATGTGGAGGACACAAGCTCTAAGAGAACGCAGAGATACAAAAACACTAATACAAGCAGAAAAGTTCCTCAGCTTGCCAGGCCACCCTATGAAGATCCGATTTGAAAACTTAGCTACGGGGCGGTTGAAAAGAAGTAGTTTCACCCACCAGGCTAAACAACTCTGCAGAGGAACCATCGATCTTCCCACAGTTGGTATCCCCCTAACAACTATTCCAGAGCGAACTCCATGGAAAGATGAGCATAGACTATCGGTACAAATTCAGACAAACGTGAGAGGAATATTTGACAAGGAAGAACAGAACAGTGTGCAGCGCAGAACAGCCACTCTCAGCTTCCTTGATGAAGAATACCCACAGGATCTCTGGATCCGAGTCTACATAGATGGGTTAGCACAAAATGCTGTTCGAAATGGAGGAGCGGGAGTGTACATAGAATACCCAAATAATACTAGGGACACGGCCAGAGTTCCAACAGGAAAGTACTACCATAACTATGATGCTGAAATTGAGGCAATCAAGATAGCCACAGAGAAATTACAAAATACCAGCCATGGTACACAACCTGTGGTGATACTGACAGATGCAAAATTTGTAATAGAGGCGCTCCTGTCTGGGAAATTGCCAGTTTTAAGGACACTACTTTCTGAACTTAGCAGTCAGCGTAAAGTGGATACCATCCCACTGTGGAGTCCCCGAAAACGACAGAGCTGATCGATTGAATAAGGAAGGAGCAAAAGAAGAACAGCCTGATGTGCCCCTTACATACCACCAAAAGAAAAGAATGATCAAATCAGTCAAAAGGCTACCAAACTGTCAGAGTCTTGCTTTCTATTCACAGTGGCTCGTGTTCACTAACAGGGAGTGAAACAATCATACATAACAAATGACTGTTCTCAAACACGCGGCTATATAACTGAAACACTTTAATCACACTCTTAAACGGCATTCACATAATGTTGCGCTCACAATTAGCGGCAATGCCAGTTATCAATACATACATGCAATATATAAGTACATCAATGCATGGAAACAAACACTCACTCAGTCTCTACCCAGTATCTACAAAGCATACAAGCTCGCTCACATCAAGCATCGGATAATTCATCAATACACTCAGCACTTTCTCCCATGTCCATCCAGTCTCGCAGTCCTAGGCAGTCTGTTCTCAACTCGATGTCTCGAGTTAGCCCTTGGCTGTTGGTCCACGTGCGCGTAGTGCGTCACGCTAATCACTGGACCTCAACTGCGTCGTAGCTGTCAGTCGGGTTCACGTCGTGCTTGTCCGTCGCTTCCAGGCGATGGCGAGAGAGATTCTGACACAAACCTTACTCAAGGCTACTACCACGTTATGGACAGACCAGAACAGTTAATTCTTCTGCGCCTCAAAACAGGACACAATAGATTCCGCAATCACATGTATACAACATTCAAGATTGGTGACTCAGGCATGTGCACATGTGGTTTGGCGTCGCAGACAGCAGAGCACATACTCCATGATTGCCAAAAGTACAACATATCCAGGCGAACCTTCTGGCCTAGAGAGACAACAGTGGAAGATAAACTCTATGGACCGCTGAGTTAACTAAAAAAGACTGTTAGATTCATACAAGAGACAACATTGCAGTTATAACCATATTTCAGGCGAACAAAAGAAGAAGAACAACAACAACAACAGATGGCAACAGGTTGTGCATACACGACTTCCAATGAACAAGTTTTTTCTTCTTATAGTCCCTGCTGTGTGGCGTTGGCGATCATGTTTGTCCACATTCTTCTGTCTCTCATACCTCCAATCATTTCTGATACCGACTTTCCACATTGCCATGATCTCAAACTGTTCAGCATTTTCTCTCTGTCTCCCCCTGCCTCTCTTCCCCTCCAGCCTTCTTGTTGTGACGACATACTCCAGCTTTCCCCTTCTCACGACATGCCCTAAAAATGTGGACTAACTAACTAACTAACTAACTAACTAACTAACTAACTAACTAACTAACTGACTGACTGACTGACTGACTAACCAACTAACTAACTAACTATCTAACTAACTAACTAACTAACTAACTGTCTAACTAACTAATGAACGAACGCGTGTCCGTGTATAATGGCCCAGATTGATTCGCCGATGAATTTCTATAGGTTTCACCCCTTCACTAACAAAAACACGGATAACAGAACGCTGTTCCTCTTTGGTCGATGTCATAAAATGGGCGGACATCTTTAAACTGTCTTTATAATGTCACGGTGTTCGCCCTGACATGCTTAACAAAAATATTGACAGGTTACAAGACAGTTGAATGGTTATTGTAATGTCCATCACACTTTTAAGGTTTTTATTTCAACCCCCTGGTAATACCTACCAATCGGCTTATTTGCTTGTCTGTCCTATGGTTATCAGTTATCAGTTATCAGTTGGGGTATCTTCATTGCACTCCGGACAGGTCCATAGGTGCTCCGATCCGCCCCCAGCATATGCATCAGCGTCCGGTGGCTAATAGTGCCAGTTCTGTGTTGGTTGACGAGGCGCCTTGTTTTCCCGATGTACCTCTAGCGTCTGGTCGTGCCGATTCTTACTCCCAAGTCTTTCATACTGGACAGCGATGTGGATTCACTGACGTCAAAGTCCTCTGTTCTCGCCATATCTTTAAGGACGTTAATAACATCGGCACGATCCATGGGCTGGCCATCTACAGGGGGTGCAGAGCCAGCCAGTTTATCAGCTCGTTCATTTCCCTCGACTCCCGCATGTCCCGGGACGAAAATGAAGGTGACTCTATGGACAACAGACTTCCACAGCGACTCAGTTCACTGTCTACGTACAGATCCAGCTTTGACCTTCTGAATCATGCTCATTGAGTCACTTAGTACACAAATGTTGGTATAATGCTGTGATTCCAGCCATATGAAAGCCTGTGTAACTGCCATCACCTCCATCGTCATGCTGCTCGTGGTCATAAAGTGGGCAACACTGTATTCTTGAACGGTTCGGCCCGCTGAACGGGCTGTAAATGCCCAGGCACTTCTCTGCTGCTTTACAACAAATCTATCTGTATAGATGAGCACTTCGCGGCTATCTGAGTGTTCATAGATGAGAGCGTTGACCTCTGCATTGACAGCTGCAGGGTTCTGCTCTCTGCACCGTCTGTCGAGTGTGATGATGCAGGAGAAAGTGCACTTAAAAGCTGGAGGCACCGGCACCCATTCCTTGCCGGGGTTGATACTGGTGAGGCTGCAGACCTGTCTGACGAATTCTTCCGCCCGACCCATCAATGATTTGCCCCTCTTTAGCCTGTCACCCTTTTCTCTGAATATAGGGTCATGCAGAGGGTGCTGCTCATCTGCACTTATTTTTAAGTATGCACGAGCTTTCCAGATCTTGATTCTGTGTTCCTTTGTCGGGAAGTCAAGGAAGTATCTCATTGTTACACAGCTGGTGTCTCTCGTGCAGCCCAAAATGATGCGCATGGCTTCGTTTTGTATGTCCTGTGGTGTTTATGCCTACATGCATATCTACCTAGTTGTCTCAATATTTAACTACTTACCTGCCTGTCTACGTATGTACGTACCTACATTCCTATCTATCTATCTATCTATCTATCTATCTATCTATCTATCTATCTATCTATCTATCTATCTATCTATCTATCTATCTATCTATCTATCTATCTATCTATCTATCTATCTATCTATCTGTCTGTCTGTCTGTCTGTCTCTCTGTCTGTCTGCCTATCTATCTATCTATCTATCTATCTATCTATCTATCTATCTATCTATCTATCTATCTATCTGTCTGCCTGCCTGCCTGTCAGTCAGTCAGTCTGTCTGTCTGCCTGCCTGGGGGATGGGGATGTGTGTATGGATCTGGGGTGGGGTGTGTGTGTGTGTGAGTGGGGATGTATGTGTGGGTTGTGGGTGTGTGTGGAAGATCTTTAATTGTGGATGTGGGATGTGTGATTGGGTGGGAAGATGTGTGTGGATGGGGGTGGCGGGGATGTGTGTGCATGTGGGGATGTGTGTGTGTGTGCGGGTATGTGTGTGTGGGTGGGGAGATGAATGTGTTTGTGGGTGGGTAGATGTGTGTGTGGTTGGTGGGATGTGTGTGTGGGTGAGGAATGTGTTTCTGGGTGAGGAATGTGTGTCTGGGTGAGGAATGTGTGTGTGTTGGTGGGGGAGGTGTGGGTGGAAGATTTGTACGTGAGTGGGTTGGGTGATGTGTGTTTGGGGGATGTATATGTGGGTGGGGGAATGTGTATGTGGGGATGGGTGAGTGGGTGGGTGGGGGAAAGTATGTTTGTCTGGGATTTGTGGTTGTGGGTCACTCCGCACGAAGTCTGCCCGTCCTCACCCTACTCAGCATGCATTTGTGGTTTTGTGGGTGGGTGGGGTGTGTGGGTGGGGGATGTGTCTCATAACATTGTGATATGCATTGTTTATGTTTACATTATTCATTTGACAATGATTTTTTTCTATGTATCATGCACTACCGATGAATGAAAGATGAGTGATTAGAAGGGCTGAATGTAAGACGGGCCTGCGTGCCCAATTTGTTACCCTTTTAAAATAGATTGACTGATTGATTTAGGAATCGACATCACATCATTCGGGGCATTCCCATAAGTGCTCCGTCCCCATCCTCAGCAGCCAGCGAAGAGTTCCAACACTAATAGCACCAGAGAGAGATAGAGGAAGACAGTGTGAAATGATTCTTGACAGTCTTGTGTCATGGCACGGAAGGGAGTCAACAAACGAATTGATCCATGACTTCGGAGATCGCAATTTGTCGAGAAGCATGATCTCCCATGCCAGCCGGCAAGGCTGGATGAAGGTGATGATTCTGATGAATATCACATACTTCTTTCATTACTGGCAATAAAAAACAGTGGAAATGTGGTATCTGGCGGAAATGCAAAGAATACCACGGACAGACCAAAAAAAAAAAAAAAAAAAATTAGCAAGTCGTACAAAAAACAAATGAAAACCATAAACTGATTAGAGAAATTAGACGTAGACAGTCATAATTTTTTTGGGACATTATCAGAAGTAATGAACTAGATAACTTGGTGACAACTGGCAAGAATGAGGAGAAAAGAACAAGGAGAAGACAGAGAAACAAATATCTGGATGCCTTGACCACATGGCATGGTCGAGACAAGAACACAGAATTGATACACGACTCAGATATTGGTGTGAGATGGCGAAACATGAATGCCCGTGCTTATCGGCATGGCATATGATGTTGAATTTTAAAAAATAAAGCACTACCCAGCTATCTATTCAGCGGGAAAAAAGGTCCTAAACATCGTACTCCCATTCCATTGGCACCTTGCCGTCTTGACAGACGATAGTTTGTGCTCTAAAAAGGCATAATAACTTCTAACTATGGCGGTAGCGAGTGTGACTGATAAGGCCAATTTGCGCTGTAAATGTCCGTTCACAGTGGGTGCATGTGAACACGTGGTCATTTCCACCATCATGCACCATCTTACGTCTCAAACGCTTGGTGTGTGACTTTTCTGCAATAATTTTCTCCTTTGACTTTATTCCATTTCTGATATTTGCCCTCCATGCAACACGTTCAGCGGCGACTTGCTCCCAATGTGCATTATCAATGCCTGTATCAATCATGTCCCGCTTACACACATCTTTGTATCGTAGTAGAGGCCGACCCTGAGATCTCTTACCCATCTGTAATTCACCAAAAAAGATATCCTTTGGTATTCTACCATCATCCATCCTCCTAAGATGTCCTATCCATCTAAGTCTACGAAGACTGAGCATGGAATAAACTGTCACACAACCTGATCTTTCCAATACTTCAGTATTTGTGATTTTGTCTTGCCACTTAATACCAAGAATTCTTCGCAGACACCGCATATGAAAGCTGTTTAAATTGTTCTCTTGGTGTGAGTAAGTTGTCCAGGTTTCACTGCCATAGAGAAGAGTACTAAGGACACAGGCTTGATAGACAAGGACTTTTGTTTTGGCAGTAAGCTTCCTGTTCTCCCAGACTCTTTTTCTTAACCTGTTCATTGTTGTTGCTGCCTTACCAATCCGGATGTTGATTTCCTGATCTAGGGATAATTTGCTATTTACCACTGATCCTAGATATGTAAAATGGTCTACTATCTCTAGTTCGGCGTCGTCAATAAAGATTGATGGTACCCCATGTGCACCTTGTGACATAATCTGTGTCTTCTTTTTGCTAATTGTTAAACCAAATTCAGAACAAGCATTGGAGAATGCAGATAGTAGACATTGCAATTCTTCCTCAGAGTGGGTCGTAACTGCAGCATCATCTGCAAAAAGCAACTCTCTGATCAGTACCCTCCTAATTTTGGTCTTAGCCTTCAATCTCTGAGCATTGTAGAGGCCGCCATCTGAGCGTGAGTGAATGTATATACCACCATCCTGATCACGAAATGCATATTTCAGTAGAAGTGAAAAGTATATTCCAAAGAGGGTGGGAGCTAGTACACAACCTTGCTTAACTCCACTCTTGATTTAAAATTCTTCAGAAGTTGCACCATCAAACTTGATTATACCCTTCATGCCTGTGTGGAACGATTCCACAATGGACAGAAGAGTTGGTGGGCAGCCAATCTTCTTTAGTGCCTTGAACAGACCCTCACGACTGACCAAATCAAATGCCTTTGTGAGGTCGATGAAGGCAATAAACAGTGGTTGATTCTGTTCACGGCATTTTTCTTGCATTTGTCGCAATGAGAATATCATATCAGTGGTAGACCGGTTCTGTCGAAAGCCACACTGTGATTCGGGGTAGACTTGATCTCCTAGGACTTGAAGTCTGCGCAGAACAATTCTGGCAAATACTTTTCCAACAATACACAGAAGTGAGATACCCCTATAGTTGTTACAGTCGCTCCGATCACCCTTGTTCTTGTACAGCGTTATGATGTTTGAATCTTTGAAATCCTGTGGGACTTGTCCTTCACGCCAGCATAGCTCTATTAGCTGGTGGATCTGTAGAGTGAGTGTGTCTTGCCCACTCCTGATAACCTCTATTGGAATCCCATCCTTACCTGGAGCCTTGCCAGATGCAAGTTCATTTATAGCACACTTAACTTCTGTTATGGTGGGAAGTGTGTCCAGGTGGTCAAGAGTTGGCAGAGCCTCTATGGCGTTAAGGGCATCATCCGCTAGTTTGGTCTCACTTGAGTAAAGCTCCAAATAGTGCTCTACCCATCTGTCCATCTGCTGTTTCTTATCAGTGATGATTTCTCCAGTCAAGGTTTTCAGCGGTGCACTTCTTTTGATCACTGGACCACAGGCTTTCTTTATTCCTTCATACATGCTTCTTATGTCTCCCTTATCACTTGCGGTTTGAATGGACTCACATAACTTGATCCAATAATCATTTGCACACTGCCTGGCAGCCTTTTGCACATCCTTCCTAGCTTGCCTAAGCTCACTCAGAGTGTTACGCGTTGGTCTTTCCTTGTTTCTTAAGAGAGCTTTCTTCTTCTTATCAATCAAGGGCTGCAGAGTCTCGCTGTTGGCCGCAAACCAGTCCTGCCTCTTATGATCCACAGTGCCGTAAACCCCTACGGCAGTTTTATAAAGAGTTTCCTTAATTTGACCCCACTTTTCATTTACTGTACAATTTTCTGGTGTATCAGTGAAAGCGTCTTCAAGTTGCTGTTGAAACTGAAAGCACTTTTCAGGATCATGAGTGTTAATAATATTAATCCTGGGGCTAGATTTGTGTTTAGCTGTGTAGATTCTCTTTGGTCTCAGTCGAACTCTTGCAACAACCAAAGAATGATCTGTATCACAGTCAGCACTGTGGTAACTACGAGTCAATGATATATGGTTCAGATGTTGTCTCCGTGTGATGATGAAGTCCAGCTGGTGCCAATGGCCGGATCTTGGATGTTTCCATGTGACCTTATGCATCTCTTTTGTTTTAAAAAAAGAGTTTGTAATACATAGGTCATTACTGGTGCAATGCTCCAGCAGCCTTTGCCCATTTTCATTCATGCGACCGATGTTGTATTTTCCAAGGGACACTGGCCATGAACTCGAGTCCTTGCCCACACGAGCATTGAAATCACCGAGCATATAAATGTAGTCAGATTTTGGAACTGCCTTGATCACGGAGTCTAACTCCTCATAGAACAAATCCTTCACATCATCAGAGGAATCGAGTGTCGGTGCATATGCAGTAATAATGGTGGCAAACCCACAAGAGGTTGCCAAGCGCAGGGATAATAGTCTTTCATTTCCTCCTGCTGGAATTTCAATCATTCCCAGTAGCGAATTCTTCACTGCAAAGCCCACACCGTGTTGCCTTTTTTCTGCCTGCCCTCTACCCTTCCAGAAAAAGGTGTAGTTGTTTTCCCTGAGTGACCCTTCCTCAGCGAGGCGAGTCTCCTGCAGGCCAGCAATATCAATGTTAAGACGATTGAGTTCGGCATCAATCACAGCCGTTTTTCTCACATCGTCAATATTGGTCAAGTCAGTGGAAAATCCTGGACACATGGTTCTCACGTTCCAGGTTGCAAGCCGTAGCTTGAGGTTTCTATTTTTATTTTTGTTTGTACCTGGTGCATTGGTTTTACAGCCTGCGATTCAGATTTTGTCCTAGCCCCAAGCACCCATTGAAGCAGGCAGGCTGTGGCGGATCAGCACCCAATTGGCTGGGGGCTGCCCAGCTTGAGGCGGGCGGTAGCTGATCAGTGACACCTATAGGTGTCTCCCACCGTCAGAGGCAACGCGTGGCGCCCCATGTCTATGCCAACTGACAAGGACTTATAACCCGTAACAGTTGCCTCTCGCTTTGATTCCGAGACCAGTAAAGACCAGGGATGGAGTTATTGCCTCTCCATAGCACAAAGCCTGGGCTGAAATATAGAGATCATGTGTTGCCCATGCAGCATGATCCCTCTCTCGGCCTGCCTAGTTCACTCCAGAGGAAAGGTAACACCCCTACATCTGGAACAAGACAAGCTGCAGAAGCTGCCGGATCAGCAAAGCAATGCTCTAACTGTCCGCCTGTCGGAGCTTCGATCCTAGACCAGTCGCCAACCAAGGCTTAGGGCCTGGTCTGCCCTGCCATGACAATTTTGTCTTTAGGTTGCATTTCCTCGCACTAGGGTAAGGCTTGTACCCTCCCAATTGCGCTCTTCCGCCCGAAGCCGTTGGCACAATGTGGGGTGTCGGGTTTGGTAAGCGCCGCCCAACGTTCGGCGCTAACAGAAACCAGGTAGTACCGTCTACTGTTATACGGTAGCTCAGTCATATCTGACTAAGACCTGACTAATGCAAATCTTAATACTGAACTGTGAAAGTTATTCCTTTGCAATTTAATGACGTCAATTGCAAACCATAATTTTGCTTTAGGCCATTAATTTTCTGGGGTTGAAAGCGTAGGTGTGTAGAGAACGATATCAAACCATAAGTTCTTTGTGAATACATTGAATGTACGTAAATTGAATCTGATAAAGCGAACTTGCAATAAAATGCCAACCCGTGTCTTAATGCATGTTATGGTTTAGTGATTACAATGCTAGATGTGTTTCCGCTGAACAAAGGGGCATGGGGGAATCAATACGTAGATACGAATATCGTCATTGCATTTATAGAATTGGAATGTCAGGCTTCAGTCATCATAGAAGTTCACTGACGCGTAACGATCAGGACAATTTGTCCATCATTTTACCTTTAATAATATATTTTACAAGTTTTTCTTCAGTTTTCTACACACACTGAGTTCGACATCAATGCATTTGCTCTTGTGTGTGATTTGTGATTGCTTGCGATGTTACGCTATATTGTAGTGTGTAATTCCAATGATTGTTTTTGCTCGGTTCTTTACGTTATTGTCGATTGATTGTGTCTGGATAGTTGTCTTTACAGAAAAGTATTTAAACCTACACCTGCTTCATTTGAGGGCAAACTCTATTTGGATATCAATAAGCATATGTTCACTGCTGTTTTCTGTGCATTTATGTATATGACGTCTGAAGGTGAATGAAGAAGGAGACAATTTCCCCACCCCCGCTCCCCTCAATATTAAATATGCACTTCAGCTTACCTAACTATCTCTATGCTTGTCTGCCTAACTACGAAGGGCTTCAAATGAAAACCGTAATTTATTTTTGGTGAATATATTCTATGAAAGTAAAAAACAAATGCATCATTTTTCGATGTTGACACCACTGCGTTCATTGCAAGTACTCCAGCGCCAATAAAGTGGGGCTAGGTCTGACGAATACGGGGATGTGGTACTAACTGAAAGTGGAGGTCTTCGATGGTTTCAACCGTTGCACGGGCAGTATAGGATCGAGCATTGTCATGTGGCAAAAAGGGCACCTTTACTCAGAAGTCCACGTCGTTTGGATTTGATTGCGGATCCAAGATGATTACTGAGAAGATCTGTATACGTATCACTTGTGACAGTTTTCTCTCTTGGCATGTAGTGCTCTAAAATAGCACCTCGTTCATGGCCCCCCCCCCCCCCCCCCCCCAAAAAAAAAGAGTCAGCATAACCTTCCCTGCATTTGGCTGCGTGCGAAACTTTTTTGGCTTCGGTTAGAAGGGAATGCGCCATTTCTTGCTCGCTCTCTTGTTTCCCGCTCGTGGTGGTGAATCCAGGTTTCATCTCCAGTAACAATTCTTGATAAGAAACTATCACCTTCTGCTTCAAAGCACTACAAAAGTTCTTAACAATCATCAATGCGTCCTTGGTTCAATTCTGGAGCAAGCTGCCGTGGCATTCACCTTGCAGACACTTTGCGGTACGGTAGCACATTATGAATGATGTGGTGTGCTGAACCTGGAGTGACGTCAGGATGTGCGGCAATGTCACTCACAGTCAGTCGGTGGTTTTCCTGTAACAGGCCTTCGACGGCTGAAATCGACTCTGGGCTCACTAAAAGGTGTGCCTGACCCGGTCGTGAACAGTCTTTGACAGAAATCACGCCGTTTTGAAACTTCCTACTCCACTCATACACTTACTGGACTAATGCATCACCAAACTGGATCTTCATTCGCCGATGAATTTCTATAGGTTTTACCCCTTCACTAATAAAAAAAAAAACAACAACAAAGCAGGATAACATATCTCGGTACATTTTGATGCATGTCAAAAGTGGGGCGGCTATCTTTAAATTGTCCTCTGACGTCACCGTGTTCGTCTACTCTTTGATGCCACATGTTTATCACTCTTGACATCCTTAACAACAATATTGACAGGTTACACAACAATGACACGGTTATTGTAAATTCTATCATACTGTTAAGGTTTTCATTTGAAGCTCCATCGTTTCCGTGTGTTTCTATTTATATATACGGTGGAGATGGCCCCATAGCAGATACTACCGACGGAGTGGGAAGTGTTAAGGCCTTAACAATTTCTAGGCCACGACATACTGAATATGGTTGAAAGGTAAGAGGGATGATTTCATATCACCAGGTTTTATCCCAGATAGCTGGATCTCTTTCCACAGAGCGAACTGTCAAAAGCGTCGCACGGAGCACACACACTATAACTCCAGCGACGGCCCCACAAGAATCTCCCAGAAAATTACACCCATAAACCGAATCTCGATGTCCGGTAGCAAGCCCTCTTCCTTCGGAACGCGAGACAGGTGGTCTAACAACTACACCACAGGGATCATCTAGGTCTACAATGAGATGAGGTCAGCTTTGACAATCCTATTCTCCAGAGAGCACCACAAGACAGATGCCTTTTCTGGGTTAATGACGGAATTCATCTCTGTACACCACGCCATCACTTTGTCCATTGTCGCCTGCAGCTCCTGGGCTGTTTTATTTCTGTCCCTCTCCTGCCTGTATGCAAGAACATCATCTGCAAATGTTAGTATCCTTCCATGCCCCTGGAGCTTCGAGGCTTGCAATCCTGCTCGTATAGTTTAGTTTAGTTTAGTCGATGGATCAACATCACGGCACACGGGTGCAACCCATACAATCTTGCTCGTATAGTTTAGTTTAGTCGATGGATCAACATCACGGCACACGGGTGCAACCCATACAATCTTGCTCGTATAGTTTAGTTTAGTCGATGGATCAACATCACGGCACACGGGTGCAACCCATACAATCTTGCTCGTATAGTTTAGTTTAGTCGATGGATCAACATCACGGCACACGGGTGCAACCCATACAATCTTGCTCGTATTGTTTAGTTTAGTCGATGGATCAACATCACGGCACACGGGTGTAACCCATACAATCTTGCTCGTATAGTTTAGTTTAGTCGATGGATCAACATCACAGCACACGGGTGTAACCCATAACATCTTGCTCGTATAGTTTAGTTTAGTTTAGTTTAGTCGATGGATCAACATCACGGCACACGGGTGCAACCCATACAATATAGATTAGTTTAGTCGATGGATCAACATCACGGCACACGGGTGCAACCCATACAATCTTGCTCGAATAGTTTAGTTTAGTCTAGTCGATGGATCAACATTACGGCACACGGGTGCAACCCATACAATCTTGCTCGTATACACATTGAAAAGCACAGGTAAAATTGCTGACCCCTGTGGTAGTCTGGGGGCCTCAGATTCATGGCTCAAAGGTCCATGTACCCAACCGGAGAACCACTCTATGAGAATACATAACAGCGGCAGTCCAGTTCACCAACCAAGGACAGACTCTCTTCTTCAACAAAATATCAAATCTGACTGTTGTACGCGCCCTCTCCTGTCTGTTTTGGAACCCTTCATAAAAAACGTAGGCAAAAGTGACTGCATTTGACCAAGTATCTTTCCCTGGCCGGTAACCTCCCAAATTTTACGGGGGAAGCTTTCCCTTTCTAAATATTCCTGAAGCTTAGAAGCAATGATCTTCTCCAGCATCTGCAGTAGGGTATTAATCCTAAATAGTGTTAGCTTTGAATGATATTTGCCTGATTTAGAAATTGGTGTTAGATAGCTGTGCACCCATACCTGGGGTACTGATGATCAGGTTGAAGCAAGCAGTCATCTCTTTAAGTTCTCCATCACTCATATCTATCATGTGGTCATACCTAACCCCATCGGGCCCTGGTGAGGTGTCACTTGCTTGTTTTTTGTTGTTTTTTCAATACATCTTTGACATCGGACAGCTGTATGATATCCTCACAGTAGGTATCTTTAATGGTACCAGATAGATATCTAACTGAATCTCTGATGTCCCCATCGCTCTGATCTTCTCTGCTAAATCTCTGCAAGAAAGCTTCCCCTTTCTCTTTGTCCGTTGTCAAACGCGAACCGCTATCTCTGTATATTGTACCCACTGTGGCATGACGATCTTTCCTTTGCATCTGTTTGTGCAATTTCCAGGAATTTCCCTTGTTTTATCTCCTCCAGTCGCATTCACAAAGTGTTCCCATCTCGCTCTTTCGGTCTCTGTTGCACAGCGCTTGAATTTCTCCAGCATATCTTTTTTTCCTTTCGCCGCACTTTCTATAATTGTTTAACTGCTGCTCTCTTGGATTCCCATGCCCGTTCTACCCCGGTGGTCCACCATGGAGACTGCACATAAGTAGGTTTGCTAGTGACACTGCATGCCCTCTGTCTGAGTAGTCCCATAAGGTTGTTTTCCCTCGAATATATAAATTGCTTAGGTGCTCTCACAGACTTGGTCTTGCTGGACTTAGAAATCAATACTGAACAGGGTAGATGGTCATTCCCATGATCACCAAGGACAGTTCATTTTATATCCAAAAGCGCCGTCTAGGTAACACATGCCCGGTCAAAATCCGTGTCTGCATCACCAGACACGGATTCCCATTTTCGTTGGCCTCCCATCGTTTATGCAGACTTCTTTTGAATCCACCATGGTTTCTGCAAGAGCATTTTCCTGTCTGGTTTCTCCAGTATTGTCCCACTCTCTGTTTCGTACATTAAAGTCGCCACAAATGAGCAGCCTACTGCCTGGGATCTCCTCCAGCTCAAGCTAGTCCCGTGGTTCCTTTGTAACAAAAGAATCAACCGCGGCATATACATTAAAGCCCTGCGTAGAACCATCATCAGAGAAGGCTCATTCAACGGCCAAGTAAACATCCAAGTTCTATAACAGGTAGCAGCGAACCGCCAGGCATGGCGAGCCATGACTTCTGCCCTATGCACTGCCGTGGGCTCATGAGGAAAGACTAACTAACTAACTAATATACATTATTAAGTTCCAACTCAGACCCCCAAAGGTCTTGTGTTGCTCACTGGACAACAGGATTGTTAAAGCTCTCCCGAGCCTCTCGATAAATGGTAGAAATATGAATAGAGAAAGCAGACTGCAGTACGTGGGAATCACCTTTGATAGAAGCATATCATTTAGCGATCAACTCTCTCAACTCCCACATAATTTCCAGATTATTCTAAATAAATGTTGGTAATTATTTTAATTAGGCAGGGTCGGCCCCAGAAAAACCGAACCGCTATCTTTGAAGACAAGCATACTAACAACGATGTGATTTATTCAAAGGGAGGCAACCTTCTCTTTTATAGATGTTTGGTTCTATAGAGCCTAAATATTTCATTTTCAAAGCATAATTTTATAGTTGGAAATACTTTGATTTCTTAAAATCTGAGATCAGAATCTAGATAAAATTCTTTGAATATAAGTAAAATTTATAGAATGCTGCACATCTGCTTGTAACGTATTGTAGAAATATTAACGAGCTTACATCACTTTCCCTGTAGTTAAAATTGTAATGTTTAATTTACATTTATTGGATACACTTCTAGGAATAAGTTTCTCTTGAAGGGGAAGTGGTATGGCCGTCATGGCCTGCCACACCCTATAATGTTCTGAATATATTGTATGAGTGCGGATGTCCAAGAAAGAAGGCATGTCACAATATTTGCAATTAACAGATTATGTATTTTTTTTCTCTCTAACTGCATAGAAGTTAGAGGACACATTAGGCAATGGAAAAGCTGAAAGTCATAATGCGATGCCAGATACGCCGACTTTTTAAACATTTTAAGTGTGCCCCAAACTACAACAGTAGCAAAAGCCAGAAGGAAAATAGCCATCCCGAGAAAGCTAAGTAGAACCACTTGGGGGGCCAGTGGGAAAATACTTAGCAAAGTTTATCAACAGAGCATACGACCACACCTGGAATATTGGTCAACTGCGTGGTGTTCAGCATCAAAAACCACATTACATGAGCTGGACAAGGTGCAAAATCAAGATCTTAGAGTCATCACAGGGGGTATGAGATAAACCCCTATAGTAGCAATGGAGAAAATGTGGAGGACACAAGCTCTAAGAGAACGCAGAGATACAAAAACACTAATACAAGCAGAAAAGTTCCTCAGCTTGCCAGGCCACCCTATGAAGATCCGATTTGAAAACTTAGCGTAAAGTGGATACCATCCCACTGTGGAGTCCCCGAAAACGACAGAGCTGATCGATTGAATAAGGAAGGAGCAAAAGAAGAACAGCCTGATGTGCCCCTTACATACCACCAAAAGAAAAGAATGATCAAATCAGTCAAAAGGCTACCAAACTGTCAGAGTCTTGCTTTCTATTCACAGTGGCTCGTGTTCACTAACAGGGAGTGAAACAATCATACATAACAAATGACTGTTCTCAAACACGCGGCTATATAACTGAAACACTTTAATCACACTCTTAAACGGCATTCACATAATGTTGCGCTCACAATTAGCGGCAATGCCAGTTATCAATACATACATGCAATATATAAGTACATCAATGCATGGAAACAAACACTCACTCAGTCTCTACCCAGTATCTACAAAGCATACAAGCTCGCTCACATCAAGCATCGGATAATTCATCAATACACTCAGCACTTTCTCCCATGTCCATCCAGTCTCGCAGTCCTAGGCAGTCTGTTCTCAACTCGATGTCTCGAGTTAGCCCTTGGCTGTTGGTCCACGTGCGCGTAGTGCGTCACGCTAATCACTGGACCTCAACTGCGTCGTAGCTGTCAGTCGGGTTCACGTCGTGCTTGTCCGTCGCTTCCAGGCGATGGCGAGAGAGATTCTGACACAAACCTTACTCAAGGCTACTACCACGTTATGGACAGACCAGAACAGTTAATTCTTCTGCGCCTCAAAACAGGACACAATAGATTCCGCAATCACATGTATACAACATTCAAGATTGGTGACTCAGGCATGTGCACATGTGGTTTGGCGTCGCAGACAGCAGAGCACATACTCCATGATTGCCAAAAGTACAACATATCCAGGCGAACCTTCTGGCCTAGAGAGACAACAGTGGAAGATAAACTCTATGGACCGCTGAGTTAACTAAAAAAGACTGTTAGATTCATACAAGAGACAACATTGCAGTTATAACCATATTTCAGGCGAACAAAAGAAGAAGAACAACAACAACAACAGATGGCAACAGGTTGTGCATACACGACTTCCAATTAACAAGTTTTTTCTTCTTATAGTCCCTGCTGTGTGGCGTTGGCGATCATGTTTGTCCACATTCTTCTGTCTCTCATACCTCCAATCATTTCTGATACCGACTTTCCACATTGCCATGATCTCAAACTGTTCAGCATTTTCTCTCTGTCTCCCCCTGCCTCTCTTCCCCTCCAGCCTTCTTGTTGTGACGACATACTCCAGCTTTCCCCTTCTCACGACATGCCCTAAAAATGTGGACTAACTAACTAACTAACTAACTAACTAACTAACTAACTAACTAACTGACTGACTGACTGACTGACTAACCAACTAACTAACTAACTATCTAACTAACTAACTAACTAACTGTCTAACTAACTAATGAACGAACGCGTGTCCGTGTATAATGGCCCAGATTGATTCGCCGATGAATTTCTATAGGTTTCACCCCTTCACTAATAAAAACACGGATAACAGAACGCTGTTCCTCTTTGGTCGATGTCATAAAATGGGCGGACATCTTTAAACTGTCTTTATAATGTCACGGTGTTCGCCCTGACATGCTTAACAAAAATATTGACAGGTTACAAGACAGTTGAATGGTTATTGTAATGTCCATCACACTTTTAAGGTTTTTATTTCAACCCCCTGGTAATACCTACCAATCGGCTTATTTGCTTGTCTGTCCTATGGTTATCAGTTATCAGTTATCAGTTGGGGTATCTTCATTGCACTCCGGACAGGTCCATAGGTGCTCCGATCCGCCCCCAGCATATGCATCAGCGTCCGGTGGCTAATAGTGCCAGTTCTGTGTTGGTTGACGAGGCGCCTTGTTTTCCCGATGTACCTCTAGCGTCTGGTCGTGCCGATTCTTACTCCCAAGTCTTTCATACTGGACAGCGATGTGGATTCACTGACGTCAAAGTCCTCTGTTCTCGCCATATCTTTAAGGACGTTAATAACATCGGCACGATCCATGGGCTGGCCATCTACAGGGGGTGCAGAGCCAGCCAGTTTATCAGCTCGTTCATTTCCCTTGACTCCCGCATGTCCCGGGACGAAAATGAAGGTGACTCTATGGACAACAGACTTCCACAGCGACTCAGTTCACTGTCTACGTACAGATCCAGCTTTGACCTTCTGAATCATGCTCATTGAGTCACTTAGTACACAAATGTTGGTATAATGCTGTGATTCCAGCCATATGAAAGCCTGTGTAACTGCCATCACCTCCATCGTCATGCTGCTCGTGGTCATAAAGTGGGCAACACTGTATTCTTGAACGGTTCGGCCCGCTGAACGGGCTGTAAATGCCCAGGCACTTCTCTGCTGCTTTACAACAAATCTATCTGTATAGATGAGCACTTCGCGGCTATCTGAGTGTTCATAGATGAGAGCGTTGACCTCTGCATT
The DNA here is from genome assembly GCA_014155875.1 of Cepaea nemoralis. Taxonomy (NCBI): domain Eukaryota; kingdom Metazoa; phylum Mollusca; class Gastropoda; order Stylommatophora; family Helicidae; genus Cepaea; species Cepaea nemoralis. The sequence goes on from JACEFZ010022763.1 coordinate 194,540, forward strand.
GACAGCTGCAGGGTTCTGCTCTCTGCACCGTCTGTCGAGTGTGATGATGCAGGAGAAAGTGCACTTAAAAGCTGGAGGCACCGGCACCCATTCCTTGCCGGGGTTGATACTGGTGAGGCTGCAGACCTGTCTGACGAATTCTTCCGCCCGACCCATCAATGATTTGCCCCTCTTTAGCCTGTCACCCTTTTCTCTGAATATAGGGTCATGCAGAGGGTGCTGCTCATCTGCACTTATTTTTAAGTATGCACGAGCTTTCCAGATCTTGATTCTGTGTTCCTTTGTCGGGAAGTCAAGGAAGTATCTCATTGTTACACAGCTGGTGTCTCTCGTGCAGCCCTAAATGATGCGCATGGCTTCGTTTTGTATGTCCTGTGGTGTTTATGCCTACATGCATATCTACCTAGTTGTCTCAATATTTAACTACTTACCTGCCTGTCTACGTATGTACGTACCTACATTCCTATCTATCTATCTATCTATCTATCTATCTATCTATCTATCTATCTATCTATCTATCTATCTATCTATCTGTCTGTCTGTCTGTCTGTCTCTCTGTCTGTCTGCCTATCTATCTATCTATCTATCTATCTATCTATCTATCTATCTGTCTGCCTGCCTGCCTGTCAGTCAGTCAGTCTGTCTGTCTGCCTGCCTGGGGGATGGGGATGTGTGTATGGATCTGGGGTGGGGTGTGTGTGTGTGTGAGTGGGGATGTATGTGTGGGTTGTGGGTGTGTGTGGAAGATCTTTAATTGTGGATGTGGGATGTGTGATTGGGTGGGAAGATGTGTGTGGATGGGGGTGGCGGGGATGTGTGTGCATGTGGGGATGTGTGTGTGTGTGCGGGTATGTGTGTGTGGGTGGGGAGATGAATGTGTTTGTGGGTGGGTAGATGTGTGTGTGGTTGGGGGGATGTGTGTGTGGGTGAGGAATGTGTTTCTGGGTGAGGAATGTGTGTCTGGGTGAGGAATGTGTGTGTGTTGGTGGGGGAGGTGTGGGTGGAAGATTTGTACGTGAGTGGGTTGGGTGATGTGTGTTTGGGGGATGTATATGTGGGTGGGGGAATGTGTATGTGGGGATGGGTGAGTGGGTGGGTGGGGGAAAGTATGTTTGTCTGGGATTTGTGGTTGTGGGTCACTCCGCACGAAGTCTGCCCGTCCTCACCCTACTCAGCATGCATTTGTGGTTTTGTGGGTGGGTGGGGTGTGTGGGTGGGGGATGTGTCTCATAACATTGTGATATGCATTGTTTATGTTTACATTATTCATTTGACAATGATTTTTTTCTATGTATCATGCACTACCGATGAATGAAAGATGAGTGATTAGAAGGGCCGAATGTAAGACGGGCCTGCGTGCCCAATTTGTTACCCTTTTAAAATAGATTGACTGATTGATTTAGGAATCGACATCACAGCATTCGGGGCATTCCCATAAGTGCTCCGTCCCCATCCTCAGCAGCCAGCGAAGAGTTCCAACACTAATAGCACCAGAGAGAGATAGAGGAAGACAGTGTGAAATGATTCTTGACAGTCTTGTGTCATGGCACGGAAGGGAGTCAACAAACGAATTGATCCATGACTTCGGAGATCGCAATTTGTCGAGAAGCATGATCTCCCATGCCAGCCGGCAAGGCTGGATGAAGGTGATGATTCTGATGAATATCACATACTTCTTTCATTACTGGCAATAAAAAACAGTGGAAATGTGGTATCTGGCGGAAATGCAAAGAATACCACGGACAGACCAAAAAAAAAAAAAAAAAAATTAGCAAGTCGTACAAAAAACAAATGAAAACCATAAACTGATTAGAGAAATTAGACGTAGACAGTCATAATTTTTTTGGGACATTATCAGAAGTAATGAACTAGATAACTTGGTGACAACTGGCAAGAATGAGGAGAAAAGAACAAGGAGAAGACAGAGAAACAAATATCTGGATGCCTTGACCACATGGCATGGTCGAGACAAGAACACAGAATTGATACACGACTCAGATATTGGTGTGAGATGGCGAAACATGAATGCCCGTGCTTATCGGCATGGCATATGATGTTGAATTTTAAAAAATAAAGCACTACCCAGCTATCTATTCAGCGGGAAAAAAAGGTCCTAAACATCGTACTCCCATTCCATTGGCACCTTGCCGTCTTGACAGACGATAGTTTGTGCTCTAAAAAGGCATAATAACTTCTAACTATGGCGGTAGCGAGTGTGACTGATAAGGCCAATTTGCGCTGTAAATGTCCGTTCACAGTGGGTGCATGTGAACACGTGGTCATTTCCACCATCATGCACCATCTTACGTCTCAAACGCTTGGTGTGTGACTTTTCTGCAATAATTTTCTCCTTTGACTTTATTCCATTTCTGATATTTGCCCTCCATGCAACACGTTCAGCGGCGACTTGCTCCCAATGTGCATTATCAATGCCTGTATCAATCATGTCCCGCTTACACACATCTTTGTATCGTAGTAGAGGCCGACCCTGAGATCTCTTACCCATCTGTAATTCACCAAAAAAGATATCCTTTGGTATTCTACCATCATCCATCCTCCTAAGATGTCCTATCCATCTAAGTCTACGAAGACTGAGCATGGAATAAACTGTCACACAACCTGATCTTTCCAATACTTCAGTATTTGTGATTTTGTCTTGCCACTTAATACCAAGAATTCTTCGCAGACACCGCATATGAAAGCTGTTTAAATTGTTCTCTTGGTGTGAGTAAGTTGTCCAGGTTTCACTGCCATAGAGAAGAGTACTAAGGACACAGGCTTGATAGACAAGGACTTTTGTTTTGGCAGTAAGCTTCCTGTTCTCCCAGACTCTTTTTCTTAACCTGTTCATTGTTGTTGCTGCCTTACCAATCCGGATGTTGATTTCCTGATCTAGGGATAATTTGCTATTTACCACTGATCCTAGATATGTAAAATGGTCTACTATCTCTAGTTCGGCGTCGTCAATAAAGATTGATGGTACCCCATGTGCACCTTGTGACATAATCTGTGTCTTCTTTTGCTAATTGTTAAACCAAATTCAGAACAAGCATTGGAGAATGCAGATAGTAGACATTGCAATTCTTCCTCAGAGTGGGTCGTAACTGCAGCATCATCTGCAAAAAGCAACTCTCTGATCAGTACCCTCCTAATTTTGGTCTTAGCCTTCAATCTCTGAGCATTGTAGAGGCCGCCATCTGAGCGTGAGTGAATGTATATACCACCATCCTGATCACGAAATGCATATTTCAGTAGAAGTGAAAAGTATATTCCAAAGAGGGTGGGAGCTAGTACACAACCTTGCTTAACTCCACTCTTGATTTCAAATTCTTCAGAAGTTGCACCATCAAACTTGATTATACCCTTCATGCCTGTGTGGAACGATTCCACAATGGACAGAAGAGTTGGTGGGCAGCCAATCTTCTTTAGTGCCTTGAACAGACCCTCACGACTGACCAAATCAAATGCCTTTGTGAGGTCGATGAAGGCAATAAACAGTGGTTGATTCTGTTCACGGCATTTTTCTTGCATTTGTCGCAATGAGAATATCATATCAGTGGTAGACCGGTTCTGTCGAAAGCCACACTGTGATTCGGGGTAGACTTGATCTCCTAGGACTTGAAGTCTGCGCAGAACAATTCTGGCAAATACTTTTCCAACAATACACAGAAGTGAGATACCCCTATAGTTGTTACAGTCGCTCCGATCACCCTTGTTCTTGTACAGCGTTATGATGTTTGAATCTTTGAAATCCTGTGGGACTTGTCCTTCACGCCAGCATAGCTCTATTAGCTGGTGGATCTGTAGAGTGAGTGTGTCTTGCCCACTCCTGATAACCTCTATTGGAATCCCATCCTTACCTGGAGCCTTGCCAGATGCAAGTTCATTTATAGCACACTTAACTTCTGTTATGGTGGGAAGTGTGTCCAGGTGGTCAAGAGTTGGCAGAGCCTCTATGGCGTTAAGGGCATCATCCGCTAGTTTGGTCTCACTTGAGTAAAGCTCCAAATAGTGCTCTACCCATCTGTCCATCTGCTGTTTCTTATCAGTGATGATTTCTCCAGTCAAGGTTTTCAGCGGTGCACTTCTTTTGATCACTGGACCACAGGCTTTCTTTATTCCTTCATACATGCTTCTTATGTCTCCCTTATCACTTGCGAGTTTGAATGGACTCACATAACTTGATCCAATAATCATTTGCACACTGCCTGGCAGCCTTTTGCACATCCTTCCTAGCTTGCCTAAGCTCACTCAGAGTGTTACGCGTTGGTCTTTCCTTGTTTCTTAAGAGAGCTTTCTTCTTCTTATCAATCAAGGGCTGCAGAGTCTCGCTGTTGGCCGCAAACCAGTCCTGCCTCTTATGATCCACAGTGCCGTAAACCCCTACGGCAGTTTTATAAAGAGTTTCCTTAATTTGACCCCACTTTTCATTTACTGTACAATTTTCTGGTGTATCAGTGAAAGCGTCTTCAAGTTGCTGTTGAAACTGAAAGCACTTTTCAGGATCATGAGTGTTAATAATATTAATCCTGGGGCTAGATTTGTGTTTAGCTGTGTAGATTCTCTTTGGTCTCAGTCTAACTCTTGCAACAACCAAAGAATGATCTGTATCACAGTCAGCACTGTGGTAACTACGAGTCAATGATATATGGTTCAGATGTTGTCTCCGTGTGATGATGAAGTCCAGCTGGTGCCAATGGCCGGATCTTGGATGTTTCCATGTGACCTTATGCATCTCTTTTGTTTTAAAAAAAGAGTTTGTAATACATAGGTCATTACTGGTGCAATGCTCCAGCAGCCTTTGCCCATTTTCATTCATGCGACCGATGTTGTATTTTCCAAGGGACACTGGCCATGAACTCGAGTCCTTGCCCACACGAGCATTGAAATCACCGAGCATATAAATGTAGTCAGATTTTGGAACTGCCTTGATCACGGAGTCTAACTCCTCATAGAACAAATCCTTCACATCATCAGAGGAATCGAGTGTCGGTGCATATGCAGTAATAATGGTGGCAAACCCACAAGAGGTTGCCAAGCGCAGGGATAATAGTCTTTCATTTCCTCCTGCTGGAATTTCAATCATTCCCAGTAGCGAATTCTTCACTGCAAAGCCCACACCGTGTTGCCTTTTTTCTGCCTGCCCTCTATCCTTCCAGAAAAAGGTGTAGTTGTTTTCCCTGAGTGACCCTTCCTCAGCGAGGCGAGTCTCCTGCAGGCCAGCAATATCAATGTTAAGGACGATTGAGTTCGGCATCAATCACAGCCGTTTTTCTCACATCGTCAATATTGGTCAAGTCAGTGGAAAATCCTGGACACATGGTTCTCACGTTCCAGGTTGCAAGCCGTAGCTTGAGGTTTCTATTTTTATTTTTGTTTGTACCTGGTGCATTGGTTTTACAGCCTGCGATTCAGATTTTGTCCTAGCCCCAAGCACCCATTGAAGCAGGCAGGCTGTGGCGGATCAGCACCCAATTGGCTGGGGGCTGCCCAGCTTGAGGCGGGCGGTAGCTGATCAGTGACACCTATAGGTGTCTCCCACCGTCAGAGGCAACGCGTGGCGCCCCATGTCTACGCCAACTGACAAGGACTTATAACCCGTAACAGTTGCCTCTCGCTTTGATTCCGAGACCAGTAAAGACCAGGGATGGAGTTATTGCCTCTCCATAGCACAAAGCCTGGGCTGAAATATAGAGATCATGTGTTGCCCATGCAGCATGATCCCTCTCTCGGCCTGCCTAGTTCACTCCAGAGGAAAGGTAACACCCCTACATCTGGAACAAGACAAGCTGCAGAAGCTGCCGGATCAGCAAAGCAATGCTCTAACTGTCCGCCTGTCGGAGCTTCGATCCTAGACCAGTCGCCAACCAAGGCTTAGGGCCTGGTCTGCCCTGCCATGACAATTTTGTCTTTAGGTTGCATTTCCTCGCACTAGGGTAAGGCTTGTACCCTCCCAATTGCGCTCTTCCGCCCGAAGCCGTTGGCACAATGTGGGGTGTCGGGTTTGGTAAGCGCCGCCCAACGTTCGGCGCTAACAGAAACCAGGTAGTACCGTCTACTGTTATACGGTAGCTCAGTCATATCTGACTAAGACCTGACTAATGCAAATCTTAATACTGAACTGTGAAAGTTATTCCTTTGCAATTTAATGACGTCAATTGCAAACCATAATTTTGCTTTAGGCCATTAATTTTCTGGGGTTGAAAGCGTAGGTGTGTAGAGAACGATATCAAACCATAAGTTCTTTGTGAATACATTGAATGTACGTAAATTGAATCTGATAAAGCGAACTTGCAATAAAATGCCAACCCGTGTCTTAATGCATGTTATGGTTTAGTGATTACAATGCTAGATGTGTTTCCGCTGAACAAAGGGGCATGGGGGAATCAATACGTAGATACGAATATCGTCATTGCATTTATAGAATTGGAATGTCAGGCTTCAGTCATCATAGAAGTTCACTGACGCGTAAACGATCAGGACAATTTGTCCATCATTTTACCTTTAATAATATATTTTACAAGTTTTTCTTCAGTTTTCTACACACACTGAGTTCGACATCAATGCATTTGCTCTTGTGTGTGATTTGTGATTGCTTGCGATGTTACGCTATATTGTAGTGTGTAATTCCAATGATTGTTTTTGCTCGGTTCTTTACGTTATTGTCGATTGATTGTGTCCTGGATAGTTGTCTTTACAGAAAAGTATTTAAACCTACACCTGCTTCATTTGAGGGCAAACTCTATTTGGATATCAATAAGCATATGTTCACTGCTGTTTTCTGTGCATTTATGTATATGACGTCTGAAGGTGAATGAAGAAGGAGACAATTTCCCCACCCCCGCTCCCCTCAATATTAAATATGCACTTCAGCTTACCTAACTATCTCTATGCTTGTCTGCCTAACTACGAAGGGCTTCAAATGAAAACCGTAATTTATTTTTGGTGAATATATTCTATGAAAGTAAAAAACAAATGCATCATTTTTCGATGTTGACACCACTGCGTTCATTGCAAGTACTCCGGCGCCAATAAAGTGGGGCTAGGTCTGACGAATAAGGGGATGTGGTACTAACTGAAAGTGGAGGTCTTCGATGGTTTCAACCGTTGCACGGGCAGTATAGGATCGAGCATTGTCATGTGGCAAAAAGGGCACCTTTACTCAGAAGTCCACGTCGTTTGGATTTGATTGCGGATCCAAGATGATTACTGAGAAGATCTGTATACGTATCACTTGTGACAGTTTTCTCTCTTGGCATGTAGTGCTCTAAAATAGCACCTCGTTCATCCACCCCCCCCCCCCCCCCCCCAAAAAAAAGAGTCAGCATAACCTTCCCTGCATTTGGCTGCGTGCGAAACTTTTTTGGCTTCGGTTAGAAGGGAATGCGCCATTTCTTGCTCGCTCTCTTGTTTCCCGCTCGTGGTGGTGAATCCAGGTTTCATCTCCAGTAACAATTCTTGATAAGAAACTATCACCTTCTGCTTCAAAGCACTACAAAAGTTCTTAACAATCATCAATGCGTCCTTGGTTCAATTCTGGAGCAAGCTGCCGTGGCATTCACCTTGCAGACACTTTGCGGTACGGTAGCACATTATGAATGATGTGGTGTGCTGAACCTGGAGTGACGTCAGGATGTGCGGCAATGTCACTCACAGTCAGTCGGTGGTTTTCCTGTAACAGGCCTTCGACGGCTGAAATCGACTCTGGGCTCACTAAACGGTGTGCCTGACCCGGTCGTGAACAGTCTTTGACAGAAATCACGCCGTTTTGAAACTTCCTACTCCACTCATACACTTACTGGACTAATGCATCACCAAACTGGATCTTCATTCGCCGATGAATTTCTATAGGTTTTACCCCTTCACTAATAAAAAAAACAACAACAACAAAGCAGGATAACATATCTCGGTACATTTTGATGCATGTCAAAAGTGGGGCGGCTATCTTTAAATTGTCCTCTGACGTCACCGTGTTCGTCTACTCTTTGATGCCACATGTTTATCACTCTTGACATCCTTAACAACAATATTGACAGGTTACACAACAATGACACGGTTATTGTAAATTCTATCATACTGTTAAGGTTTTCATTTGAAGCTCCATCGTTTCCGTGTGTTTCTATTTATATATACGGTGAAGATGGCCCCATAGCAGATACTACCGACGGAGTGGGAAGTGTTAATCCTTAACAATTTCTAGGCCACGACATACTGAATATGGTTGAAAGGTAAGAGGGATGATTTCATATCACCAGGTTTTATCCCAGATAGCTGGATCTCTTTCCACAGAGCGAACTGTCAAAAGCGTCGCACGGAGCACACACACTATAACTCCAGCGACGGCCCCACAAGAATCTCCCAGAAAATTACACCCATAAACCGAATCTCGATGTCCGGTAGCAAGCCCTCTTCCTTCGGAACGCGAGACAGGTGGTCTAACAACTACACCACAGGGATCATCTAGGTCTACAATGAGATGAGGTCAGCTTTGACAATCCTATTCTCCAGAGAGCACCACAAGACAGATGCCTTTTCTGGGTTAATGACGGAATTCATCTCTGTACACCACGCCATCACTTTGTCCATTGTCGCCTGCAGCTCCTGGGCTGTTTTATTTCTGTCCCTCTCCTGCCTGTATGCAAGAACATCATCTGCAAATGTTAGTATCCTTCCATGCCCCTGGAGCTTCGAGGCTTGCAATCCTGCTCGTATAGTTTAGTTTAGTTTAGTCGATGGATCAACATCACGGCACACGGGTGCAACCCATACAATCTTGCTCGTATAGTTTAGTTTAGTCGATGGATCAACATCACGGCACACGGGTGCAACCCATACAATCTTGCTCGTATTGTTTAGTTTAGTCGATGGATCAACATCACGGCACACGGGTGTAACCCATACAATCTTGCTCGTATAGTTTAGTTTAGTCGATGGATCAACATCACAGCACACGGGTGTAACCCATAACATCTTGCTCGTATAGTTTAGTTTAGTTTAGTTTAGTCGATGGATCAACATCACGGCACACGGGTGCAACCCATACAATCTTGCTCGTATAGTTTAGTTTAGTCGATGGATCAACATCACGGCACACGGGTGCAACCCATACAATCTTGCTCGAATAGTTTAGTTTAGTCTAGTCGATGGATCAACATTACGGCACACGGGTGCAACCCATACAATCTTGCTCGTATACACATTGAAAAGCACAGGTAAAATTGCTGACCCCTGTGGTAGTCTGGGGGCCTCAGATTCATGGCTCAAAGGTCCATGTACCCAACCGGAGAACCACTCTATGAGAATACATAACAGCGGCAGTCCAGTTCACCAACCAAGGACAGACTCTCTTCTTCAACAAAATATCAAATCTGACTGTTGTACGCGCCCTCTCCTGTCTGTTTGGAACCCTTCATAAAAAACGTAGGCAAAAGTGACTGCATTTGACCAAGTATCTTTCCCTGGCCGGTAACCTCCCAAATTTTACGGGGGAAGCTTTCCCTTTCTAAATATTCCTGAAGCTTAAAAGCAATGATCTTCTCCAGCATCTGCAGTAGGGTATTAATCCTAAATAGTGTTAGCTTTGAATGATATTTGCCTGATTTAGAAATTGGTGTTAGATAGCTGTGCACCCATACCTGGGGTACTGATGATCAGGTTGAAGCAAGCAGTCATCTCTTTAAGTTCTCCATCACTCATATCTATCATGTGGTCATACCTAACCCCATCGGGCCCTGGTGAGGTGTCACTTGCTTGTTTTTTGTTGTTTTTTCAATACATCTTTGACATCGGACAGCTGTATGATATCCTCACAGTAGGTATCTTTAATGGTACCAGATAGATATCTAACTGAATCTCTGATGTCCCCATCGCTCTGATCTTCTCTGCTAAATCTCTGCAAGAAAGCTTCCCTTTCTCTTTGTCCGTTGTCAAACGCGAACCGCTATCTCTGTATATTGTACCCACTGTGGCATGACGATCTTTCCTTTGCATCTGTTTGTGCAATTTCCAGGAATTTCCCTTGTTTTATCTCCTCCAGTCGCATTCACAAAGTGTTCCCATCTCGCTCTTTCGGTCTCTGTTGCACAGCGCTTGAATTTCTCCAGCATATCTTTTTTTCCTTTCGCCGCACTTTCTATAATTGTTTAACTGCTGCTCTCTTGGATTCCCATGCCCGTTCTACCCCGGTGGTCCACCATGGAGACTGCACATAAGTAGGTTTGCTAGTGACACTGCATGCCCTCTGTCTGAGTAGTCCCATAAGGTTGTTTTCCCTCGAATATATAAATTGCTTAGGTGCTCTCACAGACTTGGTCTTGCTGGACTTAGAAATCAATACTGAACAGGGTAGATGGTCATTCCCATGATCACCAAGGACAGTTCATTTTATATCCAAAAGCGCCGTCTAGGTAACACATGCCCGGTCAAAATCCGTGTCTGCATCACCAGACACGGATTCCCATTTTCGTTGGCCTCCCATCGTTTATGCAGACTTCTTTTGAATCCACCATGGTTTCTGCAAGAGCATTTTCCTGTCTGGTTTCTCCAGTATTGTCCCACTCTCTGTTTCGTACATTAAAGTCGCCACAAATGAGCAGCCTACTGCCTGGATCTCCTCCAGCTCAAGCTAGTCCCGTGGTTCCTTTGTAACAAAAGAATCAACCGCGGCATATACATTAAAGCCCTGCGTAGAACCATCATCAGAGAAGGCTCATTCAACGGCCAAGTAAACATCCAAGTTCTATAACAGGTAGCAGCGAACCGCCAGGCATGGCGAGCCATGACTTCTGCCCTATGCACTGCCGTGGGCTCATGAGGAAAGACTAACTAACTAACTAATATACATTATTAAGTTCCAACTCAGACCCCCAAAGGTCTTGTGTGCTCACTGGACAACAGGATTGTTAAAGCTCTCCCGAGCCTCTCGATAAATGGTAGAAATATGAATAGAGAAAGCAGACTGCAGTACGTGGGAATCACCTTTGATAGAAGCATATCATTTAGCGATCAACTCTCTCAACTCCCACATAATTTCCAGATTATTCTAAATAAATGTTGGTAATTATTTTAATTAGGCAGGGTCGGCCCCAGAAAAAACCGAACCGCTATCTTTGAAGACAAGCATACTAACAACGATGTGATTTATTCAAAGGGAGGCAACCTTCTCTTTTATAGATGTTTGGTTCTATAGAGCCTAAATATTTCATTTTCAAAGCATAATTTTATAGTTGGAAATACTTTGATTTCTTAAAATCTGGGATCAGAATCTAGATAAAATTCTTTGAATATAAGTAAAATTTATAGAATGCTGCACATCTGCTTGTAAACTGTATTGTAGAAATATTAACGAGCTTACATCACTTTCCCTGTAGTTAAAATTGTAATGTTTAATTTACATTTATTGGATACACTTCTAGGAATAAGTTTCTCTTGAAGGGGAAAGTGGGTATGGCCGTCATGGCCTGCCACACCCTATAATGTTCTGAATATATTGTATGAGTGCGGATGTCCAAGAAAAGAAGGCATGTCACAATATTGCAAGTTAACAGATTATGTATTTTTTTTTCTCTAACTGCATAGAAGTTAGAGGACAACATTAGGCAATGGAAAAGCTGAAAGTCATAATGCGATGCCAGATACGCCGACTTTTTAAACATTTTAAGTGTGCCCCAAACTACAACAGTAGCAAAAGCCAGAAGGAAAAATAGCCATCCCGAGAAAGCTAAGTAGAACCACTTGGGGGGCCAGTGGGAAAATACTTAGCAAAGTTTATCACAGAGCATACGACCACACCTGGAATATTGGTCAACTGCGTGGTGTTCAGCATCAAAAACCACATTACATGAGCTGGACAAGGTGCAAAATCAAGATCTTAGAGTCATCACAGGGGGTATGAGATAAACCCCTATAGTAGCAATGGAGAAAATGTGGAGGACACAAGCTCTAAGAGAACGCAGAGATACAAAAACACTAATACAAGCAGAAAGTTCCTCAGCTTGCCAGGCCCCCTATGAAGATCCGATTTGAAAACTTAGCTACGGGGCGGTGAAAAGAAGTAGTTTCACCCACCAGGCTAAACAACTCTGCAGAGGAACCATCGATCTTCCCACAGTTGGTATCCCCCTAACAACTATTCCAGAGCGAACTCCATGGAAAGATGAGCATAGACTATCGGTACAAATTCAGACAAACGTGAGAGGAATATTTGACAAGAAGAACAGAACAGTGTGCAGCGCAGAACAGCCATCTCAGCTTCCTTGAAAGAATACCCACAGATCTCTGGATCCGAGTCTACTAGATGGGTTAGCACAAATGCTGTTCGAAATGGAGAGCGGGAGTGTACATAGAATACCCAAATAATACTAGGGACACGGCCAGAGTTCCAACAGGAAAGTACTACCATAACTATGATGCTGAAATTGAGGCAATCAAGATAGCCATCATCAGAGAAGGCTAATTCACGGCCAAAGTACACATCCAAGTTCTATAACATGGTAGCACGAACCGCCAGGCACGGCGAGCATGAATTCTGCCCTATGCACTGCCGTGGCTCATGAGAAAGACTAACAAACTTAATATCATTATTAAGTTCCAACTCAGACCCCCAAGGCTTGTGTTGCTCACTGACAACGGATTTTAAAAGCTTCCCGAGCCTCTCGATAATGGTAAAATAGGATGAGAAAGCAGAACTGCAGTCGTGGGAATCACTTTGATAGAACCTAGCTCAACTCTTCAACTCCCACATAATTTCCAGATTATTCTAAAAATGTTGGTAATTATTTTAATTAGCAGAAAAACCGAACCATATTCCAGGAAGACAAGCATAAAGATGGATTTATCACAAGAGAGCAACTTCTCTTTTATAGATGTTGGTTGCTATAGAGCCATTTTCAAGCATAATTTTTTAGTTGAAATACTTTGATTTCAGAGCAGAATCTAGATAAAATTCTTTGAATCTAAGTAAAATTTTATAGAATGCTTCCACATTCTGTTGTAGTCTTGAGAAATCTTGACATCACTCTCCATGTACTAAAAATGCTTTACATTATTGATACCTTCTAGGATAAGTTTCTCTTGAAGGGGAAGTGGTATGGCCATGGCTGCAAAAGAAATATGTATGAGTTGATGGCAGGAAGATCAGTAAAAAGATGTGCTACTGCAAAGTGTCAATGAGTCTAATGCTGCAGTTCTAAGTTGCACAGTGGCTCGTGAAAATTCACTAACAGGGAGTGGGAAACAAAAGTTATAACATAACAAATTTGACTGTGTGTTCCGCATCAAACACGAGTGGCAAGGTGCATATCTCTAGGACTGGGGGTAAACACCCCTTATAGCAATCACACTCTACAAAAACACTAATACAAGGCCTCATTGCCACATAATCCGATTTGAAAACGCTCACAAGTTAAAAACGGACGAGCTGATCGATTGCCAGCCTTGTGCCCATCAATACAAAATAGCATGTCAGATATACAGTCTCGTGTCAAGGGATGGGACAATCAACTAACAAATGAATGAAACAAATCACTCACGCATCACATAATGTTGCTCACAATACCTGCCAGTTATCCATACACATGCAATATAAGCTCTGGGGAAATCAAAAATCACATCAAAAGCATCAAGGCTAACATCATCGGATATACAATAACTCAGCACTTTCTCCATGTCCATCCAGTCTCGCAGTCCTAGCACAGTCTGTCTCAACTCGATGTCTCGAGTTAGCACTTGGCTGTTGGTCCACGTGAGACGTATGGGTCACGCTACATCACTGCGACCTCAAACTGCGCGTAGTGTCAGTGGGTTCACGTCGTGCTTGTCCGTCGCTTCCAGGCGTGGCGAGAGAGATTCTGACACAAACCTTACTCTAAGGCTATACACGTTATGACAGACCAGAACAGTTAATTCTTCTGCGCTCAAAAACAGGACACACTAGATTACGGCAATCACATGTATTACAACATCAAGATTGGTGACTCAGGCATGTGCACATGTGGTTTGGCGTCGCAGACAGCAGAGCACCATACTCAATGATTGCCAAAAGTACAACATATCCAGGGCGAATTCTGGCCTAGAGAAGACAACAGTGGAAGATAAACTCTATGGACCGCTGAGTTAACTAAAAAAGACTGTTAGATTCATACAAGAGACAACATTGCAGTTATACCCATATTTCAGGCGAACAAAAGAAGAAGAACAACAACAACAACAGATGACAACAGTTGTGCATACACGACTTTCCATATTAACAAGTTTTTTCTTTTATAGTCCCTGTGTGTGGCGTTGGCGATCATGTTTGTCACATTTTCTGTCTCTCATTACCTCCAATCATTTCTATACCGACTTCCACATTGCCATGATCTCAAATGTCAGCATTTTCTCTCTGTCTCCCCTGCCTCTCTTCACCTACAGCCTTCTTGTTGTGACGACCTACTCCAGCTTTCCCCTTCTCACGACATGCCTAAAAATGTGGACTAAACTAAACCTAACTAACCTAACTAACTAACTAACTAACTAACGAACTGACTGACTGACTGACTGACTGGACTAACCAACTAACTAACCAACTATCTAACTAATACTAAATAACCTAACTGTCAACTAACTAAGAAGAACGCGTGTCCGGTATAATGGACCAGATGATTCGCCGATGAATTTCTATAGGTTCACACTTCACTAACAAAAAACACGGCAACAGAACGCTGTTCCTCTTGGTCGATGCATAAAATGGGGGACCTCTTTAAACTGTTCTATAATGTCCCGGTGTTTCGCCCTGACATGCGTAACAAAAAATTGACAGGTTAAAAAAGACAGTTAATGGTTATTGTAATGTCCATCACACTTTTAAGGTTTTTATTTCAACCCCCTGGAATACCTACAATCGGCTTATTTGCTGTCTGTCTATGGTTATCAGTTATCAGTTATCAGTTTGGGTATCTTCATGCACTCCGGACAGGCCATAGGTGCTCCGATCCGCCCCAGCATATGCATCAGCGTCGGTGGCTAATAGTGCCCAGTTCTTGTGTTGGTTGACCGAGGGCCTTGTTTTCCCGATGACACCTCTAGCGTTGGTTATCACCTGCCGATTCTTACTCCCAAAAGTTCATACTGGACAGCGATGTGGTTCACTGACGTCAAAGTCCCTGTTCTCGCATACTTTTGCGGACGTTAATAACATCGGCACGATCCATGGGCTGGCCATCTACAGGGGGTGCAGAAGCCAGTTTATCAGCTCGTTCATTTTCCCTGTAACTCCCGCATGTCCCGGGACGAAAATGAAGGTGACTCTATGGACAACAGACTTCCACAGCGGAATCAGTTCACTGTCTACGTACAGATCCAGCTTGGACCTTCGACATCAGCCCATTGGAGTCACTTAGTACACAATGTTGGTATAATGCTGTGATTCCAGCCATATGAAAAGCCTGTGTAACTGCAATCACCTCATCGTCATGATGCTCGTTGTCATAAAGTGGGCAACATGTATATTGAACGGTTCGGCCCGCTGAAGGGATTGTAAATGCCAGGCACTTCTTTGCTGCTTTACAACAAATCTATCTGTATAGATGAGCACTTCGCGGCTTCTGAGTGTTCATAGATGAGAGCGTTGACCTCTGCATGACAGCTGCAGGGTTATGCTCTCTGCACAGTCTGTCGAGTGTGATGATGAAGGAGAAAGTGCACTTAAAAGCTGGAGGCACCGGCAACCCATTCCTGCCGGGGTGATACTGGTGAGGCTGCAGACCTGTCTGACGAATTCGTCCGCCGACCCCTCAATGATTTGGCCCTCTTTAGCCTGTCACCCTTTCTCTGGAATAGGGTCATGCAGAGGGTGCTGCTCATCTGCACTTATTTTTAAGTAGCACGAGCTTTCCAGATCTTGATTCGGTGTTCCTTTGTCGGGAAGTCACAGGAAGTATCTCATTGTTACACAGCTGGTGTTCTCGTGCAGCCCAAAATGATGCGCATGGGTCGTTTTGTATGTCCTTTGGTGTGTCTGCTACATGCATATCTACCTAGTTGTCTCAATATTACACTACTTACCTGCCTGTCTACGTAGGTACGTACCTACATTCCTATTTCTATCTATCTATCTATCTATGATCATCATCTATCTATCTATCGATCGCTATCTATCATCTATCTGCTCTTGTTTAGTAGTTTTTAGTCGATGGATCAACATCACGCACACGGGTGCAACCCATACAATCTTGCTCGTATAGTTTAGTTTAGTCGATGGATCAACATCACGGCACACGGGTGTAACCCATACAATCTTGCTCGTATAGTTTAGTTTAGTCGATGGATCAACATCACAGCACACGGGTGTCAACCCATAACATCTTGCTCGTATAGTAGTTTAGTTAGTTTAGTCGATGGATCAACATCACGGCACACGGGTGCAACCCATACAATCTTGCTCGTATAGTTAGTTTAGTCGATGGATCAACATCACGGCACACGGGTGCAACCCATACAATCTTGCTCGAATAGTTTAGTTTAGTCTAGTCGATGGATCAACATTACGGCCACACGGGTGCAACCCATACAATCTTGCTCGTATACACATTGAAAAGCACAGGTAAAATGCTGACCCCTGTGGTAGTCTGGGGGCCTCAGATTCATGGCTCAAAGGTCCATGTACCCAACCGGAGAACCACTCTATGAGAATACATAACAGCGGCAGTCCAGTTCACCAACCAAGGACAGACTCTCTTCTTCAACAAAATATCAAATCTGACTGTTGTACCGCGCCCTCTCCTGTCTGTTTTGGAACCCTTCATAAAAAACGTAGGCAAAAGTGACTGCATTTGACCAAGTATCTTTCCCTGGCCGGTAACCTCCCAAATTTTACGGGGGAAGCTTTCCCTTTCTAAATATTCCTGAAAGCTTAAAAGCAATGATCTTCTCCAGCATCTGCAGTAGGGTATTAATCCTAAATAGTGTTAGCTTTGAATGATATTTGCCTGATTTAGAAATTGGTGTTAGATAGCTGTGCACCCATACCTGGGGTTACTGATGATCAGGTTGAAGCAAGCAGTCATCTCTTTAAGTTCTCCATCACTCATATCTATCATGTGGTCATACCTAACCCCATCGGGCCCTGGTGAGGTGTCACTTGCTTGTTTTTTGTTGTTTTTTCAATACATCTTTGACATCGGACAGCTGTATGATATCCTCACAGTAGGTATCTTTAATGGTACCAGATAGATATCTAACTGAATCTCTGATGTCCCCATCGCTCTGATCTTCTCTGCTAAATCTCTGCAAGAAAG
Source organism: Cepaea nemoralis (assembly GCA_014155875.1). NCBI lineage: Eukaryota > Metazoa > Mollusca > Gastropoda > Stylommatophora > Helicidae > Cepaea > Cepaea nemoralis. The sequence goes on from JACEFZ010022763.1 coordinate 211,813, forward strand.
CTTCCCCTTTCTCTTTGTCCGTTGTCAAACGCGAACCGCTATCTCTGTATATTGTACCCACTGTGGCATGACGATCTTTCCTTTGCATCTGTTTGTGCAATTTCCAGGAATTTCCCTTGTTTTATCTCCTCCAGTCGCATTCACAAAGTGTTCCCATCTCGCTCTTTCGGTCTCTGTTGCACAGCGCTTGAATTTCTCCAGCATATCTTTTTTTCCTTTCGCCGCACTTTCTATAATTGTTTAACTGCTGCTCTCTTGGATTCCCATGCCCGTTCTACCCCGGTGGTCCACCATGGAGACTGCACATAAGTAGGTTTGCTAGTGACACTGCATGCCCTCTGTCTGAGTAGTCCCATAAGGTTGTTTTCCCTCGAATATATAAATTGCTTAGGTGCTCTCACAGACTTGGTCTTGCTGGACTAGAAATCAATACTGAACAGGGTAGATGGTCATTCCCATGATCACCAAGGACAGTTCATTTTATATCCAAAAGCGCCGTCTAGGTAACACATGCCCGGTCAAAATCCGTGTCTGCATCACCAGACACGGATTCCCATTTTCGTTGGCCTCCCATCGTTTATGCAGACTTCTTTTGAATCCACCATGGTTTCTGCAAGAGCATTTTCCTGTCTGGTTTCTCCAGTATTGTCCCACTCTCTGTTTCGTACATTAAAGTCGCCACAAATGAGCAGCCTACTGCCTGGGATCTCCTCCAGCTCAAGCTAGTCCCGTGGTTCCTTTGTAACAAAAGAATCAACCGCGGCATATACATTAAAGCCCTGCGTAGAACCATCATCAGAGAAGGCTCATTCAACGGCCAAGTAAACATCCAAGTTCTATAACAGGTAGCACCGAACCGCCAGGCATGGCGAGCCATGACTTCTGCCCTATGCACTGCCGTGGGCTCATGAAGGAAAGACTAACTAACTAACTAATATACATTATTAAGTTCCAACTCAGACCCCCAAAGGTCTTGTGTTGCTCACTGGACAACAGGATTGTTAAAGCTCTCCCGAGCCTCTCGATAAATGGTAGAAATATGAATAGAGAAAGCAGACTGCAGTACGTGGGAATCACCTTTGATAGAAGCATATCATTTAGCGATCAACTCTCTCAACTCCCACATAATTTCCAGATTATTCTAAATAAATGTTGGTAATTATTTTAATTAGGCAGGGTCGGCCCCAGAAAAACCGAACCGCTATCTTTGAAGACAAGCATACTAACAACGATGTGATTTATTCAAAGGGATGCAACCTTCTCTTTTATAGATGTTTGGTTCTATAGAGCCTAAATATTTCATTTTCAAAGCATAATTTTATAGTTGGAAATACTTTGATTTCTTAAAATCTGGGATCAGAATCTAGATAAAATTCTTTGAATATAAGTAAAATTTATAGAATGCTGCACATCTGCTTGTAACGTATTGTAGAAATATTAACGAGCTTACATCACTTTCCCTGTAGTTAAAATTTTTAATGTTTAATTTACATTTATTGGATACACTTCTAGGAATAAGTTTCTCTGAAGGGGAAGTGGTATGGCCGTCATGGCCTGCCACACCCTATAATGTTCTGAATATATTGTATGAGTGCGGATGTCCAAGAAAGAAGGCATGTCACAATATTTGCAATTAACAGATTATGTATTTTTTTTTCTCTAACTGCATAGAAGTTAGAGGACACATTAGGCAATGGAAAAGCTGAAAGTCATAATGCGATGCCAGATACGCCGACTTTTTAAACATTTTAAGTGTGCCCCAAACTACAACAGTAGCAAAAGCCAGAAGGAAAATAGCCATCCCGAGAAAGCTAAGTAGAACCACTTGGGGGGCCAGTGGGAAAATACTTAGCAAAGTTTATCAACAGAGCATACGACCACACCTGGAATATGGTCAACTGCGTGGTGTTCAGCATCAAAAACCACATTACATGAGCTGGACAAGGTGCAAAATCAAGATCTTAGAGTCATCACAGGGGGTATGAGATAACCCCTATAGTAGCAATGGAGAAAATGTGGAGGACACAAGCTCTAAGAGAACGCAGAGATACAAAAACACTAATACAAGCAGAAAGTTCCTCAGCTTGCCAGGCCACCCTATGAAGATCCCGATTTGAAAACTTAGCTACGGGGCGGTTGAAAAGAAGTAGTTTCACCCACCAGGCTAAACAACTCTGCAGAGGAAACCATCGATCTTCCCACAGTTGGTATCCCCCTAACAACTATTCCAGAGCGAACTCCATGGAAAGATGAGCATAGACTATCGGTACAAATTCAGACAAACGTGAGAGGAATATTTGACAAGGAAGAACAGAATAGTGTGCAGCGCAGAACAGCCACTCTCAGCTTCCTTGATGAAGAATACCCACAGGATCTCTGGATCCGAGTCTACATAGATGGGTTAGCACAAAATGCTGTTCGAAATGGAGGAGCGGGAGTGTACATAGAATACCCAAATAATACTAGGGACACGGCCAGAGTTCCAACAGGAAAGTACTACCATAACTATGATGCTGAAATTGAGGCAATCAAGATAGCCACAGAGAAATTACAAAATACCAGCCATGGTACACAACCTGTGGTGATACTGACAGATGCAAAATTTGTAATAGAGGCGCTCCTGTCTGGGAAATTGCCAGTTTTAAGGACACTACTTTCTGAACTTAGCAGTCAGCGTAAAGTGGATACCATCCCACTGTGGAGTCCCCGAAAACGACAGAGCTGATCGATTGAATAAGGAAGGAGCAAAAGAAGAACAGCCTGATGTGCCCCTTACATACCACCAAAAGAAAAGAATGATCAAATCAGTCAAAAGGCTACCAAACTGTCAGAGTCTTGCTTTCTATTCACAGTGGCTCGTGTTCACTAACAGGGAGTGAAACAATCATACATAACAAATGACTGTTCTCAAACACGCGGCTATATAACTGAAACACTTTAATCACACTCTTAAACGGCATTCACATAATGTTGCGCTCACAATTAGCGGCAATGCCAGTTATCAATACATACATGCAATATATAAGTACATCAATGCATGGAAACAAACACTCACTCAGTCTCTACCCAGTATCTACAAAGCATACAAGCTCGCTCACATCAAGCATCGGATAATTCATCAATACACTCAGCACTTTCTCCCATGTCCATCCAGTCTCGCAGTCCTAGGCAGTCTGTTCTCAACTCGATGTCTCGAGTTAGCCCTTGGCTGTTGGTCCACGTGCGCGTAGTGCGTCACGCTAATCACTGGACCTCAACTGCGTCGTAGCTGTCAGTCGGGTTCACGTCGTGCTTGTCCGTCGCTTCCAGGCGATGGCGAGAGAGATTCTGACACAAACCTTACTCAAGGCTACTACCACGTTATGGACAGACCAGAACAGTTAATTCTTCTGCGCCTCAAAACAGGACACAATAGATTCCGCAATCACATGTATACAACATTCAAGATTGGTGACTCAGGCATGTGCACATGTGGTTTGGCGTCGCAGACAGCAGAGCACATACTCCATGATTGCCAAAAGTACAACATATCCAGGCGAACCTTCTGGCCTAGAGAGACAACAGTGGAAGATAAACTCTATGGACCGCTGAGTTAACTAAAAAAGACTGTTAGATTCATACAAGAGACAACATTGCAGTTATAACCATATTTCAGGCGAACAAAAGAAGAAGAAGAACAACAACAACAGATGGCAACAGGTTGTGCATACACGACTTCCAATGAACAAGTTTTTTCTTCTTATAGTCCCTGCTGTGTGGCGTTGGCGATCATGTTTGTCCACATTCTTCTGTCTCTCATACCTCCAATCATTTCTGATACCGACTTTCCACATTGCCATGATCTCAAACTGTTCAGCATTTTCTCTCTGTCTCCCCCTGCCTCTCTTCCCCTCCAGCCTTCTTGTTGTGACGACATACTCCAGCTTTCCCCTTCTCACGACATGCCCTAAAAATGTGGACTAACTAACTAACTAACTAACTAACTAACTAACTAACTAACTAACTAACTAACTGACTGACTGACTGACTGACTGACTAACCAACTAACTAACTAACTATCTAACTAACTAACTAACTAACTAACTGTCTAACTAACTAATGAACGAACGCGTGTCCGTGTATAATGGCCCAGATTGATTCGCCGATGAATTTCTATAGGTTTCACCCCTTCACTAACAAAAACACGGATAACAGAACGCTGTTCCTCTTTGGTCGATGTCATAAAATGGGCGGACATCTTTAAACTGTCTTTATAATGTCACGGTGTTCGCCCTGACATGCTTAACAAAAATATTGACAGGTTACAAGACAGTTGAATGGTTATTGTAATGTCCATCACACTTTTAAGGTTTTTATTTCAACCCCCTGGTAATACCTACCAATCGGCTTATTTGCTTGTCTGTCCTATGGTTATCAGTTATCAGTTATCAGTTGGGGTATCTTCATTGCACTCCGGACAGGTCCATAGGTGCTCCGATCCGCCCCCAGCATATGCATCAGCGTCCGGTGGCTAATAGTGCCAGTTCTGTGTTGGTTGACGAGGCGCCTTGTTTTCCCGATGTACCTCTAGCGTCTGGTCGTGCCGATTCTTACTCCCAAGTCTTTCATACTGGACAGCGATGTGGATTCACTGACGTCAAAGTCCTCTGTTCTCGCCATATCTTTAAGGACGTTAATAACATCGGCACGATCCATGGGCTGGCCATCTACAGGGGGTGCAGAGCCAGCCAGTTTATCAGCTCGTTCATTTCCCTCGACTCCCGCATGTCCCGGGACGAAAATGAAGGTGACTCTATGGACAACAGACTTCCACAGCGACTCAGTTCACTGTCTACGTACAGATCCAGCTTTGACCTTCTGAATCATGCTCATTGAGTCACTTAGTACACAAATGTTGGTATAATGCTGTGATTCCAGCCATATGAAAGCCTGTGTAACTGCCATCACCTCCATCGTCATGCTGCTCGTGGTCATAAAGTGGGCAACACTGTATTCTTGAACGGTTCGGCCCGCTGAACGGGCTGTAAATGCCCAGGCACTTCTCTGCTGCTTTACAACAAATCTATCTGTATAGATGAGCACTTCGCGGCTATCTGAGTGTTCATAGATGAGAGCGTTGACCTCTGCATTGACAGCTGCAGGGTTCTGCTCTCTGCACCGTCTGTCGAGTGTGATGATGCAGGAGAAAGTGCACTTAAAAGCTGGAGGCACCGGCACCCATTCCTTGCCGGGGTTGATACTGGTGAGGCTGCAGACCTGTCTGACGAATTCTTCCGCCCGACCCATCAATGATTTGCCCCTCTTTAGCCTGTCACCCTTTTCTCTGAATATAGGGTCATGCAGAGGGTGCTGCTCATCTGCACTTATTTTTAAGTATGCACGAGCTTTCCAGATCTTGATTCTGTGTTCCTTTGTCGGGAAGTCAAGGAAGTATCTCATTGTTACACAGCTGGTGTCTCTCGTGCAGCCCAAAATGATGCGCATGGCTTCGTTTTGTATGTCCTGTGGTGTTTATGCCTACATGCATATCTACCTAGTTGTCTCAATATTTAACTACTTACCTGCCTGTCTACGTATGTACGTACCTACATTCCTATCTATCTATCTATCTATCTATCTATCTATCTATCTATCTATCTATCTATCTATCTATCTATCTATCTATCTATCTATCTATCTATCTATCTATCTATCTGTCTGTCTGTCTGTCTGTCTCTCTGTCTGTCTGCCTATCTATCTATCTATCTATCTATCTATCTATCTATCTATCTATCTATCTATCTGTCTGCCTGCCTGCCTGTCAGTCAGTCAGTCTGTCTGTCTGCCTGCCTGGGGGATGGGGATGTGTGTATGGATCTGGGGTGGGGTGTGTGTGTGTGTGAGTGGGGATGTATGTGTGGGTTGTGGGTGTGTGTGGAAGATCTTTAATTGTGGATGTGGGATGTGTGATTGGGTGGGAAGATGTGTGTGGATGGGGGTGGCGGGGATGTGTGTGCATGTGGGGATGTGTGTGTGTGTGCGGGTATGTGTGTGTGGGTGGGGAGATGAATGTGTTTGTGGGTGGGTAGATGTGTGTGTGGTTGGGGGGATGTGTGTGTGGGTGAGGAATGTGTTTCTGGGTGAGGAATGTGTGTCTGGGTGAGGAATGTGTGTGTGTTGGTGGGGGAGGTGTGGGTGGAAGATTTGTACGTGAGTGGGTTGGGTGATGTGTGTTTGGGGGATGTATATGTGGGTGGGGGAATGTGTATGTGGGGATGGGTGAGTGGGTGGGTGGGGGAAAGTATGTTTGTCTGGGATTTGTGGTTGTGGGTCACTCCGCACGAAGTCTGCCCGTCCTCACCCTACTCAGCATGCATTTGTGGTTTTGTGGGTGGGTGGGGTGTGTGGGTGGGGGATGTGTCTCATAACATTGTGATATGCATTGTTTATGTTTACATTATTCATTTGACAATGATTTTTTTCTATGTATCATGCACTACCGATGAATGAAAGATGAGTGATTAGAAGGGCCGAATGTAAGACGGGCCTGCGTGCCCAATTTGTTACCCTTTTAAAATAGATTGACTGATTGATTTAGGAATCGACATCACAGCATTCGGGGCATTCCCATAAGTGCTCCGTCCCCATCCTCAGCAGCCAGCGAAGAGTTCCAACACTAATAGCACCAGTAGCAATCTGATTATAAGTCCGTCTCGCCTTTCCTCTGAGCGTTGAGCGTCGGCCAGATCCCTTCGTCACTCCTCGTTGTCTCATTCTTGCCAGACCATGGTAATCCATTTGCTCCTCCGAGGTGTGCACGTGCTCCCACAAGGCCGCAACCACGTCTGCCTTGTCATGTATCAATACTCCACCAAGTTCTGCAGAGCCAGCCAATCTGTCCGCCTGTTCATTTCCCAGCACACCGGCATGCCCTGGAGAAAAGATCCAGGCGATGCCTGTCACCCGTGACCTCCGAAGCGAAGCAAGCCACTCCGCACGAAGTCTGCCCGTCCTCACCCTACTCAGCATGCTTTCTGAGTCAGTTACAATCACGATGTGTGTGTGTGTGTGTGTGTGTGTGTGTGTGTCGTATTCTCCATCCAGCGGAGAGCCGCAGTGACTGCCTCCACTTCCATTCTTAAGCTGGATGTTGTGGTATCATATGCCAGACTCTCCTGCCCCAAACATCGACCATTAGCTTTGGCTATGAACCCCCAGCCACTTTTCTCACCTCTTGACACCGATCCATCTGTGTAGATAATCACATCACTCGAGTGAGCATTGTCCTGAATTAGTTGCTGGATTTCCAATTCCGTGGCCACTGCTGGCCACTCCCTGCACTCCCGGCTCAATGTGATTATAACTCTGCACATGTCTGACTGCACCCGCTGGCACTCTGACCCACTCCTCTCCACGCCTAATGTTCTCCAAGGGGCACACCTGTCTGATCGTATCCTCCGCCTGAGCCATCCATGATTTCCCTCTTATCAGTCGCTGACCCTTAACTGCGTCCAGCGCCTCATGCAGTGGGTGGTCTGTGTCTGCAGCTACTCTGAGGTATGCCTTCGCCTGCATCACCTTGTGCCTACCAGCAACAGTCGGCAGACCAAGGATGTAACGCATACACACTACTGGGGTGTCTCTAGTGCATCCCAGAATGACCCGCATAGCTTCGTTCTGTATGCGCTCTAACTTCACCAGCTGACTCTCTGAGACAGTGAGCAGACCTAATCCATAATCAATTACTGAGAGGATCAAGTGCTGGTATAGTGTGAGAAGCATTCTCTACTTTATTTCCATTGCAGCCATAGTTTTAAGTGCATTGAGTCCCTTTTGAGATCTTGTCACGACCGTCTCCACATGGTCCTTGAAGATAGGCTCCTGTCAAATGTGATCTGAAGTATCTGGGGATCGCCCTTTTAAAATAAAGTTAAATCAAATCAAATCTGTCTGTCTGTCTGTCTGGCTGGCTGTCTATCTGCGTGGCTGGCTGGCTGTCTGTCAGTCTGTTTGTCTGTCTGTCTGGCTGCCTGTCTGTCTGCCTGTCTGTCTACCTGCCTGCTGCCTGGCTGTCTGCCTACCTGCCTGCCTTCCTGAATGCCTGCCTGCCTATCATGATATAAATGAGGTGGCATGGCTATTTCCTCATCGCTTTTCCTTCCCAAATTCCACAAAATTTCCTGGTGTAATTTTCATAAATGGCTGGTTCAATCCTGGCATTGCTGGAGATTGACTCCGGACCACTGTCTTGGCAGGCGTACACAATAACTTAACTACTATGCCATCTCCATAATAATAATAATAATAATAATAATAATAATAATAATAATAATAAAACACATCGAATGACGGATGTCAATCGCGGCGATTGGGCAAATTTTTAGCTATAACCTACAATGGGTGACGTTGTGATGTTCCAGAGTGAGAATTAGGTTGCGTCTAGCTTGTACCGCGTGGTTTAGTGGTTACACACCCGCGCCACACACCGGTGATCCGGGGTTTGTTTCCGGGTCCGGTCAAGGATATGCACTACTGACGAGCTCAAACGAGCGCGAAACTCGAGTCCAGTGCTTCCAAATTGACGTGGACAAGGCCTTAGGTTCGTACCGGAATACGATCAGCGTTGCCAGTTGTGGGGCGTGCTCAATCTTTAAATCTCAAATCCCGAAACAACCAAATAAATCAATAACAATTGTTATCATTATTATTATTGTTATTATTATTATTATCATCATCATCATCATCATCATCATCATCATCATCATCATATACATTAATGAACTGTGTATTTGTACTGCAGTAAACTATTGAAATTACTATACATTATACAATACACATGTGCGAAGACTAGCTTATTTCATTGAGTGAGAGAGAGAGAGAGAGAGAGAGAGAGAGAGAGAGAGAGAGAGAGAGAGAGAGAGAGAGAGAGGAAGAGAGAGAGAGAGGAAGAGAGGAAGAGAGAGAAAGGAAGAGAGAGAGAGAGACGAAGAGAGAGAGAGAGAGAGAGAGAGAGAGAGAGAGAGAGAGAGAGAGAGAGAGAGAGAGAGAGAGAGATTATGTATATATGAGTAAATGTTTGGTAGTATGTTTGTGATTGTTAGTGGGTATTCCTCCGAAGTCGGAAAGTGTCTGCCTGTACGGCGAGGAACCACTAGTCTGCACACCAATAAGCCAGACATGGGACAACGGATACTCACGCAAAACCTCAGGTCCTGTATGACATCACACTGATGTTGGACAACAGGATGCCTTGATCCGACATACAGGACTTCGCGTTGGAGCTCAAGTCAACGAACACAAGCAAGCAAGTTAGTGGGTATATATGAATGCGAAAGAGTGTGTATTTGTGAGTTCCTCAGCACTGATTGACTCTCACATATGTAGAAGAAAGAAGTAAAGATTACAGGATGTATTACGTAATAAAAAGATTGAAAGTTATAGTTGCCATTCCGGATTAGAAACTGTGGCTTCCAAATTACGAGACACTTCGCTGTGTACACCGACGCTTGGGCAACTCGACACCCCAAGAAAAGGTGTCACCATTAGCTAGGCCTACCATCTATTTGAACTGTTTGTAGTTTTACTGAGTTATTGTTTTTGTTTGGTATAGTTTTACTTGTTTCACTTTCTGTTGGTCACAAACCGAGCGTGTGAAACGTCTGATAGTGCACGATGGAGGGAATGACCATGTGTTCACATGCATTCAACGTTTGACGAATATTTACCGCGCAAATTGGATTGATCAGTCACATTCGCTACCGTCATGGGTTGTAGTTAACATGCCTTTTCTGAAGCACAATGTAACAAACTATTGTTTGTCAAAACGGCAAGGTGCCAGTCAATCAGTCACTTTCTGTAAATCTGCAAAAATGATATTTTAAATAAAAATACCATAACCCAGCTGTTATGGGTAACTCACTGCGTTCTCCTTTTGACATTTTCTTTCCCTTTGTGTTGAGCCTCCAATCTACTATGAAACTATCTACTATGAAATTATCTACTATGAAACTACCTACTATGAAACTATCTACTATGAAACTATCTACTATGAAACTACCTACTATGAAACTATCTACTATGAAATTATCTACTATGAAACTATCTACTATGAAATTATCTACTATGAAACTATCTACTATGAAACTACCTACTATGAAACTGTCTACTATGAAACTATCTAGTATGAAACTGTCTACTATGAAACTATCTACTATGAAACTATCTACTATGAAATTATCTACTATGAAACTACCTACTATGAAACTACCTACTATGAAACTATCTACTATGAAACTACCTACTATGAAACTACTTACTATGAAACAACCTGCTATGAAACTGTCTACTATGAAACTATGTAGTATGAAACTGTCTACTATGAAACTGTCTACTATTAAACTATCTACTATGAAACTACCTACTATGAAACTACCTACTATGAAACTATCTACTATGAAACTACCTACTATGAAACTACTTACTATGAAACAACCTGCTATGAAACTGTCTACTATGAAACTATCTAGTATGAAACTATCTACTATGAAACTATCTACTATGAAACTATCTACTATGAAACTACCTACTATGAAACTACCTACTATGAAACTACTTACTATGAAACAACCTGCTATGAAACTGTCTACTATGAAACTATCTAGTATGAAACTGTCTACTATGAAACTGTCTACTATGAAATTGTCTACTATGAAACTATCTACTATGAAACTATGTACTATGAAAATATCTACTATGAAAGTACTTACTATGAAACTATCTAGATCGAAACGTCATTCTTTGGCACCTTGCCGTCTTGACAGACGATAGTTTGTCCTTCAAAAAGGCATAATAACAACAACCCATGACGGTAGTGAATGTGACTGATTAGGCCAATTCGCGCTGTAAATGTCCGTTCACAGTGGATGCATGTGAACACCTGGTCATCTCCACCATCGTGCACTATCTTACGTCTCACACGCTCGGTGTGTGACTTATCTGCAATAATTTTTTTCCTTTGTCTTTATTCCATTTCTGATCTTTGCCCTCCATGCAACACGTTCAGCGGCGACCTGCTCGCAATGTGCATTATCAATGCCTGTATCAATCATGTCCCGCTTACACACATCTTTGTATCGTAGTAGAGGCCGACCCTGAGATCTCTTACCCATCTGTAATTCACTAAAAAAGATGTCCTTTGGTATTCTACCATCATCCATCCTCCTAAGATGTCCTATCCATCTAAGTCTACGAAGACTGAGCATGGAATAAACCGTCACACGACCTGATCTTTCCAATACTTCAGTATTTGTGATTTTGTCTTGCCACTTAATACCAAGTATTCTTCGCAGACACCGCATATGAAAGCTGTTTAAACGTTTCTCTTGGTGTGAGTAAGTTGTCCAGGCTTCACTGCCATAAAGAAGAGTACTAAGGACACAGGCTTGAAAGAACGGACTTTTGTTTTGGCAGTAAGCTTCCTGTTCTCCCAGACTCTTTTTCTTAACCTGTTCATTGTTGTTGCTGCCTTACCAATCCGGATGTTGATTTCCTGATCTAGGGATAATTTGCTATTTACCTCTGATCATAGATATGTAAAATGGTCTACCATCTCTAGTTCGGCGTCGTCAATAAAGATTGATGGTACCCCATGTGCACCTTCTGACATAATCTGTGTCTTCTGTTTGCTAATTGTTAAACCAAATTCAGAACAAGCATTGGAGAATGCAGATAGTAGACATTGTAATTCTTCCTCAGAGTGGGTCGTAACTGCAACATCATCTGCAAAAAGCAACTCTCCGATCTAGATTGAAATGATGTACTATGAAACTATGTACTATGAAACTACCTATTATGAATCGATGTACTATGAACATATGTACGAGGGTAAGTTAATAAGTAAGTCACAAATGGCTGCATAAAACTAAATAAATATGATAACAACTTGAAACCAGTGTATTTCTATACATACATTGTCCCTTTATTTCTGAACATAATTTCCACCAACATTGATGCACTTATCCCATCGTTTTATCAGTCCTTCCAAACCGGCCGCATAGTACTGCGTGCTCTGTTTTCATTTACCTGCCATCCCACAGAACTGTGTGTCTTACTTATTGACTCTTCCTCGTAACTTTCTCTACCCAGCTATGCACCGCCTAACGGGACAAACATTTGTCAGCACAAAGAGGACACCCACCTTGGCGGGAGACATTTCGCGAATGACGCCGAAGTTGAATGTGAAGTGAAAACGTGGTATAGAAAAGAAACTATCTACTATGAATCTACCTACTATGAAACTATCTACTATGAAACTATCTACTATGAAACTACCTACTATGAAACTACCTACTATGAAATTATCTACTATGAAACTACCTATTATGAAACTACCTACTATGAAATTATCTACTATGAAATTACCTACCATGAAACTACCTACTATGAAACTACCTACTATGACATTATCTACTATGAAACTACCTACTATGAAATTATCTACTATGAAACTACCTACTATGAAACTATCTGCTATGAAACTACCTACTATGAAACTACCTACTATGACATTATCTACTATGAAACTACCTACTATGAAACTACCTACTATGAAACTATCTACTATGAAACTACCTACTATGAAACTACCTACTATGAAATTATCTACTATGAAACTACCTATTATGAAACTACCTACTATGAAATTATCTACTATGAAATTACCTACCATGAAACTACCTACTATGAAACTACCTACTATGACATTATCTACTATGAAACTACCTATTATGACATTATCTACTATGAAACTACCTACTATGAAACTATCTGCTATGAAACTACCTACTATGAAACTACCTACTATGACATTATCTACTATGAAACTACCTACTATGAAACTATCTGTTATGAAACGATCTACTATGAACTTTAGGTTCCGGGAGGTGTGTTGCTTCCATGTTATGTAGATAGGGCGCCGTTTCTGTAATCGTGAGGAAATTACGCTAACAATGGTATGAGGGAATTGGACGAGCTTTCCATGCCTCCTCCCGGCGTTGGCTAGGGGAGGGAAAGACTGACCACCTATTCCTCCCTGCACTCCGGCCTAGAAGATGTGATGATTCTAAAATTGCATACAGCCAAAACAGGTTCCTGCTGCGGGGACTGTTAATGTTAATGACGCTGTCCTTAAGATCTACACTCCTTGGTGCCTTCTGTCTTAGGTGTGTTAATGTTACTATCATCATCATCATCATGTGTTATGCCGGCATGACAAATGAGGATGATGATGATGCCGATAAGCGTGACCGGTCATGTTTCGCCATCTCACTCTAACACCGGAATTGTGGATCAGCTCTGCGTTCTTATCTCGACCAAACAACGTGGCCAAGTCATCCGGGTATTTACTTCTCCGCCCTCCCCTTGGTCTTTTCCCCTCAATCTTGCCCGTTTTCACCAATTTCTCCAATGTATTTCTTCTCATAACATGTCGAAAATATTTTGACTGTCTACGTCTAATTTCTCTAATCAGTTTACAGTTTTCATTTGTTTCTTGTAGGACTTGCTCATTGCTTTTTCGGTCAATGTTACACTATCCTTACGATACAGACAGTGTATTTGTATTTGATTTTGCAATTCCTCCTCGCCATCGTTACGTCGTTATCATCATGTTACAAGTCCTTTCAAGAACTCTGCTATCATCCAAGTCCTCCAGCAACGGGCTTGATCCCTGGCCAGTTGGCCCTGCCTTATACATTCTCATATCCTGGGTATCTTTGCTGTCCACCGCCGTGTTAGCTAGTCCCTCCATCGTCTTCCCTCAGTTACAACAGTTTAGTTTAGTTTAGTCGACGGATCAACATCACGGTGTAACCCATAAGTGTTCCGTTCTACTTCTAACTCAAGACTGAGTCCGGAAAATCTCAGCTCAGTGCACGAACTCCGTAGCGCCGGCTAGGATCTTGAAATACTTTGGGTAGATTTTTAACTCAAAATTTTGCCCGGCAGCTCCGGTAGACTACTTTTTTTCGATTTCCAACTGCCAAGGGAATTTTTACGTGCGCAACAATACACACGGGCGACCGATCTCACTACCCAGAGACCAGGGGAAATTTTGTTACTAGAAGTCCACGTGAAAAAATCCCGGCTCGTACCGGGGCTTGAACCCGGGACCTCCAGCACTCCAGGCGGACACCATACCACAAGACCACACCTCCAGCAGCCCCCCCCCCCCCCCCCCCCCCGTTACAAAAATCTAACAGGAACAACCCAACACCTGAACTCTCTTCGTATTCTGAACCAGGGAACTAAGAAGCAAAAGTTGTGTTGAGTAAAAAACCTATATCACTGCACTCGGAACATTTCGATACGTGCTTCGTTCTCATCTTCATCAGCCAGCGAAGAGTCCCAATACTAATGTTACCAGTAGTAGTCTGATTATATGTCCGTCTGGCCTTTCCTCGGAGTACCGAGCGTCGGCCAGACCCTCTGGTTATTCCATGCGGCTCCATTCTCTCTAGGTATGATGATGTATCAGTTGTGCCACACTATACACATGATCCCAAATATTCCTGGTCATTAAGTCATTGGTCATTAGTCGCGGTTCCAACTTAATTGCAACGTATCGTCTCCATTATGCTCCGTTCCTGTGCGAGTGATTATCCCACAAAATGCTCCTCACTGCTCCACACTGGTTACACTATGCATAATGCCGCCGTAAGAATGCCACCACAAAAGTCCTCTATGAAAAATACAGTTCATCGTCTGTTGAAGAGGCAGTCACTAGAAAACCAGTAGCCACACATTACTGCATAAGGCAAACCAGTCAATTCTGCGACAAAGCCTACCGCCATTATTCCGAACATGCAGTTCACGCTACAAACAGCGGACAGATGTAACAGCATTTCACACGAAATTCACAGCTCACAGTGTCGCGCCACGTACTAAACTCGGTAGCAGGGCGACGGAACCATCAACTGTCCTGATCAGATCTGCCTTATCTCCAATACTCCACTAAAAGGTGCAGACCCATCCAATCTGTGCGTTTTCTCGTTTCCCGTCACCCCAGCATGTCCTGGGGAAAACATCCAAAACATGCTCCCTATTTTTGAGTTGTGAATTGAAACAAGCCGTTCTGCACTTTTTTTAAGTTCTAGGAGAGAAAAAAAAGGAAAAGAGGAGTAGAAGATCGTAGTATATTATGCAACAAACGTCAACATTCTATTTTTCATAGAATCCGTTTCAAACTCCGTGTTGTAAAAATAAAGACACTTTTCTCCTAAGGTGTACGTTAAAAGTGATACATCACACAAACATGGCGTTTTGTAAAGAGAATACAATTTCAATGCATAAGTAGGCACCTCTTTATCTATATCTCGCTTAGTCCCAAACATGAATACATAGAATATACACTATTCATGCACAGAGCCTCGTCTCTGGCGAGATTAATCTATTCACTGCATTTCTCACCTGTTGTGTTGTACATATGCGTTTCTTTAGGGGGAAATTTACATGCAGCGTAATATGTGAATATAACATATGCTTATATTCTATGCTGGAGGTATGCTCTTCAATGTTCTGAACCGGAACTGTTACCCTTTACCGAATCATTCAGCGTGCGCTCAAGTTTCTGCATGTCCTTTCACCCAGCACTTGTAGGCTCTACCTGGACTGTGGCCTGAAAGAAAAGGGGGAGGGTCCCAGAAATAACATCTGTGAAAGTGAATATTTGAAAAAGCGTAAACAGTGTGACTGGTTGTATTCATCAACAGCAGCTGCCATTGTGGACGTTTCGGTAAAGTGTTTTCGTTAAGAAGTGCATAGATAATTTACTGGAAGCTAGAGTAAAATGGAATCGTTAGTTCCGACGTTTCAAAGTTATCATTTTAAAGTTTATGTAGCAGTGCTGTCGCATACAAGAAGGTGTTATACCTGGTAATACAGATCACTTGTTTTCGCTGTTGCTGTATGGTGTGCGGGCTAGTTTGTAACGTGGTGTGTTTTAATTTAAGTTAAGGTTGATTAAGATTTATTCTCCCAGTTTATCGTTGTAAATAGAGGCGATGAAAAGGAGCGTTGGTGCCCTCTGTCTCGCGTGTTGACAATAGCAACTCATACCTGGAATACTTGCGGGCTTACATCTATACATCGCTATTGTGGAATATGCAAATCAAGTTCGTTGATAACGACTTTTGGCGAAGCGTTGAATTGTGTTCGTGTCTCGTTTGTCGAGCTTCTTGCCCTCATTTTACGTTGATATGATCATCGAATGTAAACCTAGTGTTTGACAGTGTCTTTCGCCATTGTGGGTTGTGTTCTGTCCCAGGGTGGGAGTCGAAGTAGTGTAGAGGTTAGCACATTCACCTGCCAGCCTGACTGTCATGGGTTCCAATTTAGATCGATGCGGGTTTTAAACTGGACCTGACTTCCAGTTCGATCCATTGTACAATGGGCACCAGACGATGTCCTGGGTAGTGAAGGTTGCCGAGGTGATACTGACCGCATCAGCCACAGAGTGCCTATTGGTCAATTAAAATATGGCTCTAGAATCATATACCCAGTCCGTCTTATACCGTGTAAAAGTGTGCTTTGCTTAATTTGCTTATTACTTAAATTGCAAACAGGCAATAAATGCTGGAGTTGATTAAAGCTACCTGTAAAGGAGATACAGCTAACTTTTAGTTTGAACACAAGCGTAGTCCATACACATTACTTCTTGTTATGCTAGACTGAATTTTGCGAGGGATTAGCTTTCCCCATTAACAGTGTTCCTCGCTATCAGGCGAACCCACTCGACGTCAGAGGTACTTGTAATTTACGTCCCCATTTCAAGGACAAGAGGTCGATATTCTATTCCAACTGCCCGGTGTAGAGGTGTTTTAAATTAATTTAATTACTATGTAGAAAAGCTAATAAAGTTGGACGTCCTCCTCTTCCTCTTCCTCCTTGCATCTCTCAATGGAGCATAGGCAGTCAGCCACCTCATTCAAAAGTTGTAGATTTGTTCAGGAATGGTTGGATAGTGCAACTAAAGTTTTTTACGCAGCTAGGTACATGGTGATACGACCATATTTGTATAGACAATCATCACCACGGGCTGTGTGTACGGGACTATTTGTATAGACAATCATCACTACGGGCAGTGTGTACTGGACTATTTGTATAGACAATAATCACCACTATGTGTACTAGACAATTTGTATAGACAATAATCACCACTATGTGTACTGGACTATTTGTATAGACAATCATCACCACTATGTGTACTGGACTATTTGTATAGACAATAATCACCACTATGTGTACTGGACTATTTGTATAGACAATCATCATCACGGGCTGTGTGTACGGGACTATTTGTATAGACAATCATCACTACGGGCAGTGTGTACTGGACTATTTGTATAGACAATCATCACCACTATATGTACTGGACTATTTGTATAGACAATCATCACTACGGGCAGTGTGTACTGGACTATTTGTATAGACAATCATCACCACTATGTGTACTAGACAATTTGTATAGACAATCATCACCACAGGCTATGTGTACTGGACTATTTGTATAGACAATCATCACCACTATATGTACTGGACTATTTGTATAGACAATCATCACCACTATATGTACTGGACTATTTGTATAGACAATCATCACCACGGGCTGTGTGTACAGGACTATTTGTATAGACAATCATCACCACAGGCTATGTGTACTGGACTATTTGTATAGACAATCATCACTACGGGCAGTGTGTACTGGACTATTTGTATAGACAATAATCACCACTATGTGTACTGGACTATTTGTATAGACAATCATCACCACAGGCTGTGTGTACGGGACTATTTGTATAGACAATCATCACTACGGGCAGTGTGTACTGGACTATTTGTATAGACAATCATCACCACTATATGTACTGGGCTATTTGTATAGACAATAATCACCACTATGTGTACGTGACTATTTGTATAGACAGTCATCACCACTATATGTACTGGACTATTTGTATAGACAATAATCACCACTATGTGTACTGGACTATTTGTATAGACAATCAACACCACTATATGTACTGGACTATTTGTATAGACAATAATCACCACTATGTGTACTGGACTATTTGTATAGACAATCATCACCACTATATGTACTGGACTATTTGTATAGACAATAATCACCACTATGTGTACTGGACTATTTGTATAGACAATAATCACCACTATGTGTACGGGACTATTTGTATAGACAATCATCACTACGGGCTGTGTGTACTGGACTATTTGTATAGACAATCATCACCACTATGTGTACTAGACAATTTGTATAGACAATCATCACCACAGGCTATGTGTACTGGACTGTTTGTATAGACAATCATCACCACTATATGTACTGGACTATTTGTATAGACAATCATCACCACGGGCTATGTGTAGTGGACTATTTGTATAGACAATCATCACCACTATATGTACTGGACTATTTGTATAGACAATAATCACCACTATGTGTACTGGACTATTTGTATAGACAATCATCACTACTATATGTACTGGACTATTTGTATAGACAATCATCACCACGGGCTGAATGTACTGGACTATTTGTATAGACAATCATCACCACGGGCTGTGTGTACTGGACTATTTGTATAGACAATCATCACCACGGGCTGTGTGTACTGGACTATTTGTATAGACAATCATCACCACGGGCAGTGTGTACTGGACTATTTGTATAGACAATCATCACCACTATATGTACTGGACTATTTGTATAGACAACCATCACCACTATAGTGTACTGGACTATTTGTATAGACAATAATCACCACTATATGTACTGGACTATTTGTATAGACAATAATCACCACTATGTGTACTGGACTATTTGTATAGACAATCATCACCACGGGCTGTGTGTACGGGACTATTTGTATAGACAATAATCACCACTATGTGTACTGGACTATTTGTATAGACAATCATCACCACTATATGTACTGGACTATTTGTATAGACAATAATCACCACTATGTGTACGGGACTATTTGAATAGACAATCATCACCACAGGCTGTGTGTACGGGACTATTTGTATAGACAATCATCACTACGGGCAGTGTGAACTGGACTATTTGTATAGATAATCATCACCACTATGTGTACTAGACAATTTGTATAGACAATCATTACCACAGGCTATGTGTACTGTACTGTTTGTATAGACAATCATCACCATGGGCTGTGTGTACAGGACTATTTGTATAGACAATCATCACCACTATATGTACTAGACTATTTGTATAGACAATCATCACCACAGGCTATGTGTAGTGGACTATTTGTATAGACAATCATCACCACTATATGTACTGGACTATTTGTATAGACAATAATCACCACTATGTGTAGTGGACTATTTGTATAGACAATCATCACCACTATATGTACTGGACTATTTGTATAGACAATAATCACCACTATGTGTACTGGACTATTTGTATAGACAATCATCACCACTATATGTACTGGACTATTTGTATAGACAATAAACACCACTATGTGTACTGGACTATTTGTATAGACAATCATCACCACGGGCTGTGTGTACAGGACTATTTGTATAGACAATAATCACCACTATGTGTACTGGATTATTTGTATAGACAATCATCACCACGGGCTGTTTGTACGCGACTATTTGTATAGACAATCATCACTACGGGCAGTGTGTACTGGACTATTTGTATAGACAATAATCACCACTATGTGTACGTGACTATTTGTATAGACAATCATCACCACTATATGTACTGAACTATTTGTATAGACAATAATCACCACTATGTGTACTTGACTATTTGTATAGACAATCATCACCACTATATGTACTGGACTATTTGTATAGACAATAATCACCACTATGTGTACTGGACTATTTGTATAGACAATCATCACCACTATATGTACTGGACTATTTGTATAGACAATAATCACCACTATGTGTACTGGACTATTTGTATAGACAATCATCACCACTATATGTACTGGACTATTTGTATAGACAATAATCACCACTATGTGTACGGGACTATTTGTATAGACAATCATCACCACGGGCTGTGTGTACGGGACTATTTGTATAGACAATCATCACTACGGGCAGTGTGTACTGGACTATTTGTATAGACAATCATCACCACGGCTGTGTGTACTGGACTATTTGTATAGACAATCATCACCACAGGCTATGTGTACTGGACTATTTGTATAGACAATCATCACCATGGGCTGTGTGTACAGGACTATTTGTATAGACAATCATCACCACTATATGTACTGGACTATTTGTATAGACAATCATCACCACGGGCTATGTGTAGTGGACTATTTGTATAGACAATCATTACCACTATATGTACTGGACTATTTGTATAGACAATAATCACCACAATGTGTACTGGACTATTTGTATAGACAATCATCACTACGGGCAGTGTGTACTGGACTATTTGTATAGACAATCATCACCACGGGCTGTGTGTACTGGACTATTTGTATAGACAATCATCACCACGGGCTGTGTGTACATGACTATTTGTATAGACAATCATCACCACGGGCTGTGTGTACTGGACTATTTGTATAGACAATCATCACCACGGGCTGTGTGTTCTGGACTATTTGTATAGACAATCATCACCACGGGCTGTGTGTACATGACTATTTGTATAGACAATCATCACCACGGGCTGTGTGTACAGGTCTATTTGTATAGACAATAATCACCACTATGTGTAGTGGACTATTTGTATAGACAGTCATCACCACGGGC
Source organism: Cepaea nemoralis (assembly GCA_014155875.1). NCBI lineage: Eukaryota > Metazoa > Mollusca > Gastropoda > Stylommatophora > Helicidae > Cepaea > Cepaea nemoralis. Next base: position 232,633 of record JACEFZ010022763.1, read on the forward strand.
TGTGTGTACAGGTCTATTTGTATAGACAATAATCACCACTATGTGTAGTGGACTATTTGTATAGACAATCATCACCACTATATGTACTGGACTATTTGTATAGACAATAATCACCACTATGTGTACTGGATTATTTGTATAGACAATCATCACCACTATATGTACTGGACTATTTGTATAGACAATAAACACCACTATGTGTACTGGACTATTTGTATAGACAATCATCACCACGGGCTGTGTGTACAGGACTATTTGTATAGACAATAATCACCACTATGTGTACTGGATTATTTGTATAGACAATCATCACCACGGGCTGTTTGTACGCGACTATTTGTATAGACAATCATCACTACGGGCAGTGTGTACTGGACTATTTGTATAGACAATAATCACCACTATGTGTACGTGACTATTTGTATAGACAATCATCACCACTATATGTACTGAACTATTTGTATAGACAATAATCACCACTATGTGTACTTGACTATTTGTATAGACAATCATCACCACTATATGTACTGGACTATTTGTATAGACAATAATCACCACTATGTGTACTGGACTATTTGTATAGACAATCATCACCACTATATGTACTGGACTTTTTGTATAGACAATAATCACCACTATGTGTACTGGACTATTTGTATAGACAATCATCACCACTATAGGTACTGGACTATTTGTATAGACAATAATCACCACTATGTGTACGGGACTATTTGTATAGACAATCATCACCACGGGCTGTGTGTACGGGACTATTTGTATAGACAATCATCACTACGGGCAGTGTGTACTGGACTATTTGTATAGACAATCATCACCACGGGCTGTGTGTACTGGACTATTTGTATAGACAATCATCACCACAGGCTATGTGTACTGGACTATTTGTATAGACAATCATCACCATGGGCTGTGTGTACAGGACTATTTGTATAGACAATCATCACCACTATATGTACTGGACTATTTGTATAGACAATCATCACCACGGGCTATGTGTAGTGGACTATTTGTATAGACAATCATTACCACTATATGTACTGGACTATTTGTATAGACAATAATCACCACAATGTGTACTGGACTATTTGTATAGACAATCATCACTACGGGCAGTGTGTACTGGACTATTTGTATAGACAATCATCACCACGGGCTGTGTGTACTGGACTATTTGTATAGACAATCATCACCACGGGCTGTGTGTACATGACTATTTGTATAGACAATCATCACCACGGGCTGTGTGTACTGGACTATTTGTATAGACAATCATCACCACGGGCTGTGTGTTCTGGACTATTTGTATAGACAATCATCACCACGGGCTGTGTGTACATGACTATTTGTATAGACAATCATCACCACGGGCTGTGTGTACTGGACTATTTGTATAGACAATCATCACCACGGGCTGTGTGTACAGAACTATTTGTATAGACAATCATCACCACGGGCTGTGTGTACAGAACTATTTGTATAGACAATCATCACCACTATGTGTACTGGACTATTTGTATAGACAGTCATAACCACGGGCTGTGTGTACAGGTCTATTTGTATAGACAATCATCAACACTATATGTATTGGACTATTTGTATAGACAATCATCACCGTGGGTTGTGTGTACGGGACTATTTGTTTACAATTTTCTTACTCTGTCTGCGTGGTCGCGGGACTTACTGCACTTGTGCTTGATCTTCCTGTGCCTTGATAGGCGGGTACGTGGGGATCATTCCCTACATTGGTCACTTTGGCGTCAATGTTAACTTTGCGTTTTACAAGCAACGCGAACTGCAGAACGTAAACCTACCTAGGAAATCAACCTGTAATTTGGGATGACCGCAACGTTCTACAAATTACTTAGCATTTTAAGCAATTTATCCCTCGTAACTAAATTTATCATCTTCAAAATGTATTTTAACTGATTCAGTGCCAAACAAAATGTAGGTTTGAATCAGGCATGGTAAACCATCACATAAACAAATATTGTAATGTAAATTTCCATTCACTGAGCATCGAAATTCGCGAAAGAAACCACGAAACGAAACAATTAACACGGTGACACAAATATGACGATATATCGTTCTTCTGTTCAAATGGGAGTTCACATGTTGCCATATATCATCCTTCGACACTAAAACAGTCAACGAATAGCCTTTTCTTCTACTATTGTGTGGGCAGGTAAAATCGTCCTTGTACCTCATCTATTCATACACACACGTACTTAATCTATTCATGTATTGTCTTTCAAACTGACTTTCACCTAATCCGATCTCTGGTCCTCATATGTCACAACCTGTCATAAGCTTATGAATTGAAACTGCAGCCAGAAATGTGGGGCCGTCACTGGCTGCTTGTTAAAACTTCGGATATCTTGAGAGGAGAATTTACAACTGGCTGTTTGCAGCGCGAATTTCGCTTTCTTGAACATGTTGCAGTGTGTATAGTGCATGGATGTACTACTGGCTTAGTGTTGGTGTGTTCGTGTTTAGTTCATCTTCGCTAATGTTCAGATTTGTGCGAAAAGAAAAAGTGGGACAACACATTTTCTGAAATGGAAAAGAAATATGTGAGATATTGGTTGACGGTAGAGGTAGCCAAGTGGTTTAGGGCGCAGGTGTCAGGTGTGAAATAGCGAGTTCATACTAGGGGGTTTCTAATTAAAACCTTTTTTTTTTACGAATATATTCTGAAATAGTAAAGAACAAATGTATCGTTTTTCGATGCAGTCGCCACGACGTTCAATGCAAGTCCTCCAGCGGAGATAAAGTGCTTGGATTTCTGTAGAAAACAATTCTGTGGTTACTACTTAGTGTGCCTGATCTGGTCGTGAACAGTCTGTCACAGAAGTCACGCCGTTTTGAAACTTCCTACTCCACTCATACACTTGCTGGACTGACAGGCATGCGTCATCATAATAGACATTCATTCACCAATGAATTTCTATAGGTTTCACCCCTTCACGCTGCTCCTTTTTGGTGCATGTCAAAAGTGGGCGGCCATCTTTAAACCGTCCGTATGATGTCACTGTGTTCGTCTGCAAAGTGACGTCACGTGCTTAACACTTTTGTTATCCTTAACAACAATATTTACAGGTTACAAGACAATGGCCTGGTTATTGTAATTTCTATCACACGTTTAAGGTATTCACGTGAAGCCCTCTCGAATCTTTCGTACGACAATGGGTTTGTATTTGTCCAATGTAGAAATAATTCAAGGAAATTGATTATGTACTCTGCTTAGGTGTTGTTGGGGCAAGGGGCCTGAAGGTGTCTGTTCTTAGCAATGTCTTGCCTCCACATTCAAGCAGTGCTATAAAATGTCATCAAAGTGTTACCTGTATACGAGGGAATAGAAATGGCTTACAGATATGGGACCTGCCTCTAGAGGGTGGGGGGTCTTTAGAACTAAGGCGTCTGTCTCCAGAGGGCGGAGTGGCTGACTACTTTGGCGCCTGTCTCAAGATAACAGAGAGACTTGGAACTCACTCGCCCGTTTCTAAATTATGGAGTGGTTTACCACTATGGCGCCCGATTCTAGATAACGGAGTGGCTTACAGATATGGTGCCATCTCCAGATAGGTGAGTGGCTTACAGATATGTGCCTGTCTCAAGATAACAAAGAGACATAACTCAGTCGCCAGTTTCTAAATTACGAAGTCGCTTACGCTATGGCGCCCGACTCTAGACTATGGAGTGGCTTACAGATATGGTGCCGTCTCTAGATAAAAGAGTGGTTTGCAGATTAGCAGTTCGTCCTAAGAGGACGGAGTGGTTTACAGCTGTTGACGTAGGTCCTAAAAGGACGGAATGGCTTAGAGTAATAGAGCTAATCTTTTCTAGAGGACTGGATGGCTAACAGCTAGGACGTCCGTCTGAAGAGGATGAAGTGGCTTACAGCTATGGTGCTCGTCTCTATAAGACGGAGTGGCAAACAGCTATGTCGCCCGTCTCTAGAGGATGAAGTGGCTTACAGCTATGGTGCTCGTCTCTATAAGACGGAGTGGCAAACAGCTATGTCTTAAGCATCTTAAGCTAATAGTCCCAATTCGTGACAATGAAGGGGCTTAGAAATAAAGCACCTTTCTCCTGAGAACAGAGTGGCTTGCGGCTTAGCGCCTGTCTCTAAAGGATGGAGTGTCGCACGTCTATACCCCCCACCCCCCATCCGCCCTTGTCTCTAGAGAGCTGGTGGCTCTAAGCGATTCGTCCGCCTCTATCATTAAAAGTATCCTGTATGTAACTGAAAGAGGTTATGCCCACTTCCATATTGATCTCTCTGTGACATCATCAAGTGAACTGCCTTTCACTGTTTCGTCAAGCCTGTGGCTCAGCACATCCGACTTCCAGAAGCATTTGTTCGGGTTTTGCTTTCCCTAGCCTTCGACTGTACTCATTCTACCTACAAGGCAGCAGGTTTGTGTCTCTCTTCGTCTGGTCCCTAACCTTTGACTGTACAGATTCTACCTACAAGGCCTTCATCTGGTCCCTAGCCTTTGACTGTCCTCAGTCTACCTACAAAACAGCAGGTTTCTGCCTCACTTCCTCTTGTCCCGAGTTTTTGACTGTCCCCAGTCTGCCTACGAGACGCAGGTGTGTGTCTCTCTTCGTCTGGTCCCTAGCCTTTGACTACACATTCTACTTACAAGGGCTTCATCTGGTCCCTAGCCTTTGACTGTCCTCAGTCTACCTACAAAACAGCAGGTTATGCCTCATTTCCTCTGGTCCAGAGTTTTTGACTGTCCGCAGTCTACCTACACGACGCAGGTGTGTGCCTCTCTTTGTCTGGTCCCTAGCCTTTGACTGACCCCAGTCTACCTACAAGACAGCAGATTTGTGTCTCTTTTCATCTGGTCCTTATCCCATGACCTGTCCGACATGGGAGACCCTATCAGGAGAGTTGCTGTGCTACCGACGACATGGCTCTTGTAATTACTGGAACGCCAAACCCATCTGCCACTGCAAGGTGAAGGAAGACACGACGTAAAAGAGGGGCCGGGGTCTCCAAGTATTAAACGGGATGAAAGGCCTTGCACACGTCAAAATTTCCACAGCAGGTCACCCTTATAAAAAAATTAGGCCGTAAATTGCCACTTATATGGAAACATAAAATTTTGCGAATCAACCTACAACAGAATATATTTAGTGTATGCTATTCTAATGTGCTTGTATTGAATACATTGCCAATGACACGAAGTTGGTGACACGTGTTGAAACTGTCCTGGTGCCATGACAGGAGGAGATAGGATTACTAATGGATTGTTTCTCGTGCGGAGTTGATGGTCAGTGGAATATTCAGTCATTTAAACGAGCCTCATTAACCGTTAAGTATTTAATGAATGCCGCTGTTTAAAACTTGACCTGGGCTCACATGTCCGGTTCAGCCTAAACATGGGTACCGGGAACTTTCGTGGGAAGTAAAGGCAACCGGTATGATACTGACCACAACACTTACTAAGTGCCGATTGGTCGATAGAAATATGGTCTAGCACCATTCGCCCAATGCGGATTAAGCCATGTCAAGGGGGGCATGAATTTACCTGCTTAAAATTAGTTAGTTGCAGATCCTTTGCGGACGTTGCAGTCAACCCCAGCATTTTTTGGCTGTTCGTGATTCATGGGCAAGTTTACATTCAGTAGATTGCCATTGCTTTCTGAACGACCGGCACAATACCATTTCATAAAAAAACCAACATAGCTGTGTTTCGAACGCGGTTTGCGGGATTACGAACTGCGTCTGTAAATACTTCGCCGCGGATTATTTGTTTACTTGCTTTATTTACTGAATGAGTTATCCACATTACAGACAGCATATTGCTGTAAACATCAGCACCTCAGCAGCAACTGACAGTAAAATTACCGTTCCTCTAGACAGGATCTGAAATGTTACAAATTATATTTTTGTTGTTACTGTTATTATTTTTATTATTCGTACGAATATGACGTCCTGTAAAGGATCAGCACCAAACTCTTATTCTGTTCTCTAGTGTGTCTTCTTTCCGTTGTGTGGCGTATCCTTTCAGCTATACATCGGCATAATGTAACGGCCTATCATTGTATAGCCCAGTCCCCGGGGTAGACCCAGCCATATGGTTATCACAGATCCTGAGAGAGTGAATGCAGCTGACTTTATACGGACCCCATTGTTCTTCCTCTGCACTTTATCCCCAGTTAGAAGCAATGGCCTTCCAGTAACTCAAGCCAAGGCGTGATATCCTTAGATATTTTCCCTTATCTTTAGACGTGTTCATGGTTGGCTAACATCTGCAGCTAAAGTTTTCTAAGGAATGGGGTAGTCAACCCCAAGACCAACCACCTAGACGCCCCTTACGACACACATGGTAGGTTACAATGTTACTATTCTTTACTTCCCTAAACATCCTTGTAACACGGACAGCTGATCATACTAGTCCACAGGAACCGTTCGATCACCAAACACATAGGCCTAGCACCTTACCCGTAATATCCCTTACAGCTTGTAAACTGGGTTATTTCATATAAAACTTTAAGTTAGAGATTACCATTTCCTGTCAGCTCGTAATTACCGATCGTTTATCAGCAACCCAGCTTTGTGTGGCACCCCAGTAGTAAAACATGGATTAAAACGGTTTATCTATGACGTCTGCTTCGGTTCGGAAACTCCATTCTAATTGTTGATATAGCTAGGCTAGTTCGGGTTGAACAAACTGTGAAGTTCCACATTGGTGTTCTATTGACGTTTATGTGTTAAATTATTGAAATTGCGTTAAGACAATTGAAGATATTTATGTAATGCGAACCAGGATGTCATTCGTCGTGACAGTATGGTAAGATCTTGACTTTTTGTGCACCGGACGCCGCAGAAAGTAACACGATTTTCGCACATTGTTTTACACCAAATTCATACGATTATATTATTTATGATGTGACCCAGAAGACTGGAATTTCCTTGAAATTTGGGTATTATTTAGTATGCCATTTGTGACTACATGAGCCGTAATTTATCCGACAAATAGTTATATGATTGAACATTCTTAGAGCGTGTAATCACCACCGATAGACGGTTTATTTACATATAGTATCCGGCTCAATCTTTCTGGGTTATCATTAGAATACAAAATGAAAACGTATCAGGCTGACTGGAGTTGTATTATTATTTCATATAATGAATTGGTTTATTTGTTATTCGTGTTTTTTTCGAGAAGTTTGGACATGCAATGTTTACTTCTACACCTTCTTTATACGTGTATGTTGTAGTATAATCATACTGGTTCATGTAGGGTAGGTTATGTGACCCCGCTGTTTCTGCCTTCATATTGATAGTTGTTCATTGGGTGAATTAAAATTATTATCGTTCACCGTTACAAGAGTCATAACTGTCATTTACTGCCGATATAGTACCTTGCGGTGTATGGCAGAGGGGCCTTTGAGCCTGAGGAATTAAGGCCGCCTGGCTAGTGCAGTCGCTGCGAACTGTACAGGTTAGGATTTTCTTTTTTGCCCTCGACAGAAGAAAAAATCCCACACCTTGCCGAGGGATCGAACCGGGTCTTTTGAAGAAGAGTCCGGTGTTCCAGCCACTCGGCGAGCCTCTCCTCTTACAAGAGTGATCCCCTATAAAGGAATTGTTGTCCTTGCGATGAATTGCTGAGTTTTGCTTCACAATTCCCTAGTCTGTCTATCTGATCACTTCTTCTCTTTTTTCTTTGGTTCACTGTGTTGTTTCATATAATAATATGGGGGATGTGTGGCCAAGAGCATACTGTGTCAGCTTCAGACTCAGCAGTTACATGGATCGAATCCAAGGAAACAGCCAGACATTTCTACAAGACACAATGGTTTTTAATGATATCACGTTTCCTTGATCTCATGGGTAGTGAGACTGGATATCTAGACTTCTAGGATAAGGGCGAAGAATAGATCCCGTATGCAAGTTGAGTACGCTACAATTCGCACGGCAGTTGAAAATCGCAAAGAGTAGGCCACAAGTTCACCACTCTGGTAAAACTGTTAGTAGAGAAAACCTACCTGGTAGGTGATCTGTCTAGCTAGAGGGAGTAAACCTTGCACAGATGAATGCTGAAGTCGGACGCACTGACCTCTGGGATACATAACTAGGTGTGACTCTCTAACCGTGAAAGAGGAAATGAAGAAGAGGAAACATGTCACGCGAAGAAGAAGATACAACATTTAGCAACGACCCATTCCTCTTGCTCATTTAAACGCAGAGGGACTTTTTGCGTGTGCAATTTCATGAATTTCCTAGACTTCTACGAAGATATCAAATCTCTGGCCCCGCATCTTGACTAGAATATTCCTATGCAGCATCAATGATTGACATGCTTACAAGAGTATGAGTAGTATGTAACATCCAAAACTCTTTTCCCCCAAATTCATTCGGTAGCATGCACCCATCTTCCCTTTGGCATTACTCTACATCTCTTCCCATGTATATACCCGTCCATTATTGTTCGCTCCGAACATTCATGACGTTTCAATTTTTTGTTTTATCGTCTTTAATAGCCAACCTTCTTCAATATTCAGCTCTTCAAGTATGGATGCATTTGTTCTTTTCTTTATCCAAGATATTCTTAGAACCCGTTTATAACATTTATATTCAAAGGCATTTATGCACTGTTCAGCTTTTTAGTAAGCGTCCAGGTTTCACAGGCGTATGTTGCAATGGGAAAGATGCATGCTCTTAAAAATATAATTTTTGTAGTTCTTCCTGTCTCCACTCCATAATTTATTCAGTTATTTCAGTCTCTGAAGAGCAATAGATATTCGTCTTTTAATTTATGTCATTGTAGTCACCATTGTTGGTAATCAAAGACCCAAGATATTAGAAATTTTCCACCACCTCCAATGTTTTCCTCATTACCATATATTTATTTCCCCATAGTAGCTTTATTTATAAGCATTATCTTTGTTTTTGCTATGTTAAGATATAAGTTGTGGATTTCAATATTCCTTTTGGTTGAGGTTATTAGGTGTTCTATACCTTTCTGGTATTTCATGGCGACCAATATTTAGGGCATCATATTGCTCCCTGGTAATATCATCTCTGACATCTCTCTTTATATTTTCGGCGTACAGGTTAACCAAATAGGGCGACAGCACTCAGCCCTGACGGACTCCTTGCTTGATGTTAAACCAATCTGATGTCTCGCCATCTATTCTAACCTCTGCTTGTTGGTCTAGATAGAGCATTTTTATGAGTTGTACTACATTTGATGGAAAGCCATCCATCCATCCATCATGTGCCATGCCGGTAAGCGTGGGCGGTCATGTTCTGCCATCTCACTCGATCACCAGAGTCGTGGATCAGTTCCGTGTTTCTGTCTCGACCATGCCACAAGGCCAAGCCATCCAGATACTTGTTTCTAGGTCTTCCCCTTGGTCTGTTCCCCTCGATCTTACCAGTTGTCACCAAGTTCTCCAAATCATTTCTTCTCATAACATGTCCAAAAAATTGTGACTGTCTACGTCTAATGTCTCTAATCAGTTTACGATCTTCATTTGTTTCTTGAAGGACTTGATCATTGGTCTTTCTGGCTGTCCATGGTATTCTTTGCATTTTCCTCAGAAACCACATTTCTACAGCCATCAGATGTTTTTCAGCCTGACTGCTCATTGTCCAAGCTTCACAACCATATAAAAGTACAGGTTCTATGTAGCACCTCAACACTCTTTTTCTCGTTTCAAGCCATATTCCTCATTATTTCCCAAAGTTTATGATGGTGTACACAACAAATGCCTTTGAATAGTCCACAAAACATGAGCATAGGTTTAGATAAACTTCTCTGCACTTGTATGTTATTAAACGCATGTTGAGTATGTGATTTCTTGTTCCCCTTCCTTGTCTAAATCCAGCCTGAACCACGTTAATCTCATCTTACGTTTTCTTCTGAAGTCTTCCCATTATGATTTTTTTGTAGAATTTTACTTGCATGACTGATCAGGGCAACAGTTCTATAGTTGTGAGTAATTTCAGATTGCCCTTTTTTGGTATTGGAATGAAGATAGTTCTCTTCCAATCTTTTGGCCATATACCATATTTCCATATCTATTTACATAATGCGTGATAGATTTGTATGCATTCTTCTCCTCCCGCTTTAATTAGTTCAGCTGATATCTCATCACATCCTGGTGATTTATCATTCTTCAGGTTCTTTATTGCCCATGCAATTTCATCTAATGAGGGTTCGGGTTCTGTCTCTGCTGTCATTGGCTCATGTATCTCATTCATATCCTCACTGTCACTCATACCATACACTCCACTGCAGTACTCCTGCCATCTTCTTCATCTGCTTCACATCGGTTTCTCCTCCTTTCTGTTTCAGTTCCCCTCGTAGTTTTATTAATTCTAACGTGTCCGATATAATCCATGGCTCATTTTGCTAAGTCTTGGTCGGAATTAATTCTTTGGCTGCAGTTATCAAGATATCTCTAACTTGTACTGCCAGTTCGTCAGGTGTCATTTCCTCCTGTATAGACATCAAGACACTTAAACGATTCCTAACTTCTAAGTTTTATGCGTCTGGTATTTTTGTCAAACCTGGACAATGACAGAAAAAGAGAAAAGAAAAATCACAACAACAGAAATGAGTTTCATGAGAAGAATATTCAACGTATCAAGAAGAGATAAGATCAGAAATGAAGAAATCAGGACTAGAGTGGGGGTTAAAGCAGCACTAGATTTTATTAGAAAGCAGCAAGTCAAATGGTTTGGCCATGCAAGTAGGTTACCAGTCAACAGCATGCCACAACAAGCAATGATGTACAGACCAGATGGAAACAGAGGAAGAGGCCGACCACGTAAACGTTGGACGGAGGGAATAGCAGAATCCATGGGAATGTCGATATACGAAGCCCATAACCGGGCACTCTCACGAAGTTTATACTTCACCTCGACACCGCAAGGTACAAGAGGAACATGATGAGATGAGATGAGAGGTATTTTTGTGAAATACCTACAACAATTATCTAAACAGATGAATGAAACAAGAATATCATGAAAAGAATGGATGAGAACGATGTATTATCCCGTAAACAATAAAAGATGGCATGAAATTATGCAGCAAATACATAACAAGTGACAATATGTTATACATACATCAGAGTGGTTTGATATGGAACAAGAAGTCAGAAAGGGTTATATTTTGTCACCGTATCTGTTTAATTTCTTTCTTCTTCTTCTTCTTCTTCTTCTTCTTCTTCTTCTTCTTCTTCTTCTTCTTCTTCTTCTTCTTCTTCTTCTTCTTCTTCTTCTTCTTCTTCTTCTTCTTCCTTCTTCTTCTTCTTCTTCTTCTTCTTCTTCTTCTTCTTCTTCTTCTTCTTCTTCTTCTTCTTCTTCTTCTTCTTCTTCTTCTTCATCTTCTTCTTCTTCTTCTTCTTCTTCTTCTTCTTCTTCTTCTTCTTCTTCTTCTTCTTCTTCTTCTTCTTCTTCTTCTTCCTCCTCCTCCTCCTCTTCCTTCGCCTCCTCCTTCGCCTCTTCCTCCGCCTCCTCCTCCTCCACCTCCTTCTTCCAGGAAAGTGTGTCACACCTAGTTATGCATCTCACAGGTCAGTGTTTACGACTTCGGCACACCTTTGTGTCAGTTTGACCTCCTCTTGATAAATTCCATTCACGGCAACTTGCTTCCTCTACCCGTCTGTAGGTTTACATTCCTAACAATTCTGTCAAGGCAGTGGCGTTATAGTCTATTCTTTGCGCTACCCAACGGCCGTGTAATTGTTAACGTTGACAGCCTTCACAGGAACCTCCTGTTTTTAGCCCTTATGTTAGGTATCTGATATCACTACGCAAGAGATAAGGGCGTGATATCATTAGATACCATTGGTTCTAGGAAACACTCCCATGCCTACGCTGGGATCGAACCCGGGACCTTCTAAGCCTGAGGTGGACACCTCTCAATTGCGGCCCGCCACCTCCGTAAGCTCCCGTCTATCTGTTTAACTTGTGTACAAATATCATCATGAGCAATGTTAGAGAATATATTGACAAGAAGCGATATGATTATTTTTAAAGTGGGGAAATATATAGAGTGCGTTTTTAATGACTGTGCAGTGTTTGAAAATATTGCCGGTCCAAGTTTTATATTCAGCCTTGTAAAGTTCATACAACATAACAGGTGAATACAAAACTTGGACAGGCAATATTTTCAAACATTGCACAGTCATTACATATACACCTTGTACTACAGAGACTTGTATTTGTTGACGATACAGAAATATTAACTGATTCAGTGTCGAAGGATAATATATCGCCAAATGAGACCTCCTAGTTGGTAAGAAAGACGATATATCGCCATACTAGAATCGTCGTGTTATTTGTTTTATTTCGTGGCATATTCCGCAATTTCAATGCTCAGTGAACGGAAATTTACAATATACTACCTGTTCACTTGATCGTGCACCATGTTTGGTCCAAACCTACTTTTTATATATATATATATATATATATATTTTTATTTCGTTATTATTATTTTTTTGTTTGTTTTTTGCTGAATCAATTAATAACAATACACACAAGAATTGAGAAATTAATCAAGTCAGGATAAGAACAAAGTTGAAAACTACATCTATGTCTCGTTGCAGCAAAAACAAAAATAATGTCAACCGTTAATACAAATATGGAGCGGCTGGCCGAGTGGATAGAACGCCGGACTCTCATTCGGGAGACCCGGGTTCGATCCCCGGTAAGGTGCGGGATTTTTTTCTGTCACGGGCAAAAAGAAAATCCTAACCTGCACAGTTCGCGGCGACTGCACTAGCCAGGCGGCCTTAATTCCTCAGGCTCAAAGACCCCTCTGCCATACACTGCAAGGTACTATATTGGCAGTAAATGACATTGACAGTTAATACAAATATGGCATCGGGAGTTTGATCAACTGAGAGAACTTACCGAACAGGAATAGTTTTGAATATCTAAGTTGTCTGCTGGCGGACGATATTAATATGAAGACAGAAAGTTAAAGAAGAACAAACACTGCCCTATAGAAACTAAGGCAAGTGAAATATGTGTGGGTGGGAACAGATAAGACAACGGAAGGCGGAATATCAAGTGCAAGCATATTTCCAGCGACAAGATTTGGGTGAGAAATCGGGCTACTTAACAAATCAGCTGAAAAGAAGATATCCAGCATTGAATATAAATATTGTGAATATTAGTTGAGTTGAGTTGAGTTGAGTTGGGTTGAGTTGAATTGAGTTGAGTTGAGTTGAGTTGGGTTGAGTTGAGTTGAGTTCAGTTGGGTTGAGTTAAGTTGAGTTAAGTTGACGTTGAGTTGAGTTGAGTTGAGTCAAGAATCGACATTGCTACACCAGGGACATTCCCATACGTACTCCGTTCTTATCTTCAACAGCCAACGAACTGTCACAATACTAACAGTACCAACCAAAAGTTAGTTGCATATTCTTTACAGGACGTCGCAGTCAACCCCAGCATTTTTGGCTGCTTGTGATTTCTTGGCAGGTGTTTATGTTTCGTAATTATCCATCGCCTTCTGAACGACCGGTACCCATACCAATGAATGAAAAACCAACGTAAAATGGTCGCTGCTTCCAAATCGCCCGCAGCTGTGTTTTGAGCGATATATGCGGGATTGTGAATTGTGTTCGTATGCCCTTTGCCACAGAATCGGCTGAAAAAGACGTAGATGGATTAAAAAGATATTATAGGCAATTGACACATGCCTGCAAAAGAGGATGAACATTGGGCTTGTGGTAGGAGGTATTTCGAAAGAATAGAACCTGTGCCCGGGAAGGTTAACCCGGTCAAGAAATGCCCGCAGAAGTCGGATGTGTCGGCCTAACGGCGCAAGAAAGCGGCTCTGCTGTAAACAGGCACAACGCAATCACGTCCGGAAAAAAAAACTCCGGATGAACGAAGAAGAAGAAGAACTTGTGTTTTTCTATGGATTGAAGCGTGGACAATGAGCAGTCCGGCTGAAACATATAATGGCTGTGGAAATGAGGTTTCTGAGGAGAATGCAAAGAATGCCATGGACAGACAGAAAAACCAATGATTAAATCCTACAAGAAACAAACTTAAACCGTAAACTGATTAGAGACATTAGACGTAGACAGTCACAATTTTTTGGTCACGTTATTGTATTAGAAGGCAGCAAGTCAAATGGTTTGGCCATGCAAGTAGGTTACCAACTAACAGTATACCACAACAAGCAATGATGTACAGACCAGAGGGAAGCAGAGGAAGAGGCCGACCACGTAAACGATGGATGCACGGAATAACAGAGTCCATGGGAACATCGATACATGAAGCCCATAAGCGGGCACTCTCCCTCTATTTATACTTACCTCGACACCGCAAGGTACAAGAGAAACATGATGAGATGAGTTATGAGTAGAAATAAATTGGAGAATTTGGTGACAACTGGCAACATCGAGGGGAAGAGACCAAGGGGAGGGCAGAAAAGTAAATACCTGGATGGCTTGTTGTGTGGTCACGTTTTATGGTCGAGACAAGAAGATTGAGCTGATCCACGACTCTGGTGATCGAGTGAGATGGCAAAACATGACCGCCCACGCTTACCGGCATGGTACATGATGATGATGATGATGATGATGATGATGATGATGATGATGATGATGATGATGATGATGATGATGATGATGATGATGATGATGATGATGATGATGATGATGATGATGATGATGATGATTATGATGATGATGATGACTTCGAAAGGCTGTTCTGGGGTGAAGCTCTGCGCAGGACAGGTCATTGTATTGTGAAGCACATTTAAGAAAGATCAGTTTCCCTTAGACTGTTCATCATCCATGTCTGTGCAGCAACGGAAACTGGGTAAACGATCACATTCACCGCACACTTTCATTAGTTGGCTAGTTCTTTGACTGATTGATTGGATGATTGATTTGATTTAAATAACGAACACACAACTAAAAGTCACAGTTTATTGTCTGGGATATTTCGCTGTATCTCGTCAGGTACATACTGCAGAAATCACACAACATAAGCTAAACTAATTAGATCAATCCTTCAAGATGAAATATAAAACACACATATTCATACAGTAATTTGAATTGTCTACGACGGTAATTTTAAACTGACATATATCAAATATCCCGTGTTTGTATACGGTTGGTTTCTGTAGATGAATGGCGATAGCTTTTGCCAGCTTTAAAATGCGACCATTTTGTGTGTTAATCTTGAAGGACTTATCCAATTACTTTAGTTGATGTTGTGTCATATCTGCATTATTTTCCTGACGAGATGTAGCTAAACATGCAGGCAATAAATAGTGCAATCTATTGTTTGTGCCTTTGTTATTAAAATTCACGACGGAAAACCATCGAGTTGATTGGATTGTTGGTTCCTTCGTTTGTTGGTTGCTCGGTAGGTTTGCTGGAAAACCGTGAAAGATTCCTCTTTTCAATCTGAGGCATTTTTGTGGAGGTCAAGTAGATCCCCTATCAAAAAGTGGCCCTGCTTCTCTCGAATTGACATAGGTGTTGAGATCTTTCTCACGACCACGTAACGAAGTATCATCTCCGTCGTTCAGAAAGCAATGGCAAACTACTCATCGTAAACATGCCAAGACATCACGAACAGCCAAAACAAATGCTGGGGTTGACTGCAACGTTCTGTCCAGGATATGCAACTAACTTAACTGATGAAGATTAGTATAATTGAAATGTCGTTCGCTGGGTCGTAGTAATTTTTTTTTTTTTTTTTTTTTTTTTTTTTGGGGGGGGGGGTATTTTTTATTTATAATCCCCCCTCCCCCTGTGATATACGCTTACCATAGTTGAGTTCGTTAAAAGGTATGAATATTGTGTCTGTGTTTAGTATATCTAACTTTATCCCTGGAGTTACACACACCTAACTGTTTGTATTTCTTATTTTAAGATCCCGCTTATATATTTATATGTATTTCCGTTGATCTCGATGTTTCCAAACACAATACCTGTAAACCAATATAACCAGGATTCACCAAGTACTTCACTTGTGGAGATACCGGCGCCGAGAAAACTAAACCTAGAAATACTTTTCCCGTTAATTTTCTTTTCTTTACGAAAGCTTATGAATGCCCTGCTAACTTTTTATTCTCTTTTCATTGCGATCCAGCTGCAACATTGAAAGACTTAATGAAAACGTATCCTGTAATTTAGAGACGTGTCAGGGAAACATAATATGATTGTTTGCCTTAGATTAGGTTAAGTCCAATTTACAGAGGACTTGAAATATATTGTACGTTCTAAACGTCACTGGAAGTGTTTGTAAGTCATTGAGGTCTGTTACCTTGTGCTGGAATCTATGTTGTAAAACTTGGTACGAAATATGACAGACGAGATAGTGATAGATAATTTCGTGGCGGTGTCTCGGTACGAGATAGCACGAGTTGAGTAGAGAACTCTAGTGAAAAGAATGAGTTTTGTCAAGCGGAGAAAAGTTGAAGATTATCCAGGTAAGATCATTTTGTTAATTTTACCTGTAGTCTATAAATGTTGATATGTGTTTGAGTTCTATTATCTAAATTCTAGTGTTAATAGTCTGATTTACATTATAGATAATTAGAAGACAAATTTATAAACATCTAAAGGTAGTGGAAATGTAATTTCTGGGGTTAGTGCAAAGAATACCATGGACGGACAGAAAAACCACTGAGTCTTTACAAAAACAAAAGAAAATGGCAAAATTATTAGAGAAATTAGACGTAGCCAAGAATTGTGTACACGTTATCGGGAGAAACAGCGGGCGTGTTGGCGAGGTTGATAGCGAACTGCGTGGGTAATGTCATGAGCAAGGTCGGATATAGGTTAGATGGCTGGGCTCGTCACCTGCTAGTGTGAGAGACAGATAGGTTACCTATTCCCCCGTGCTCTCAAGCTAACCAAATGTTATCGGGTAATCACATCACAGATTTACAAATTAAAATATTAAAAATTTATGTGGAGAAACACACTTCAAAAGTTGTTAAAAGTTTACAAAATTGATGGAAAAAGAGAAAGGGGAAGACATAGAGATAAATGTCTGGATGACTTGGTCATATGACATAATGGGGACAAGACCACATAGCTGATCGAGTGATATGGAGAGCCTTCACCGCTCACACGTGTCGACATGGCACATGATGATGATGGTGATGATGATGATGATGATGATGATGATGATGATGATGATGATGATGATGATGATGATGATGATGATGATGATGATGATGATGACCATGATGATGACGAGGACCATGATGATGACGATGATGATGATGATGATGATGATGATGATGATGATGATGATGATGATGATGATGATGATGATCATGATGATCATGATGATCATGATGATGATGATGTACCAAATATCCTGTTATCTAAGACGTACCAATGGGCGGACTGGTTTAGAGGTCACGACGTCCGCCTGTTGTTTGTGTGGACGTCGTTCTTGTATCGATCAGGGCCATGTGAAACTGTTTCAGTGTTGAAGATGAGAGGACGGAGCACGTATGGGAATGTCAGTAGGGCTGTGATGTTGGTTCATGACTCAACTCAACCCAGCTTTCAGTGATCTAGGCTACCAGTTCGACCCAACCTAAAAGAGCACCAGGACATTAGCTGGCAAGTAAAGGATGCCGGTATAGCATTGGCCACACCACACATCGAGTGCCTATTTGTCTAACAATATGCTGCTGGCACCATATACCCATGACATCTTATGGTGTGAAAATAGATCCTTGAATTTACTTACCCATATCTTCCAATGTCACATAACCTGGAAACGTGGTGTTCGGAGCTAGAATTCACCAATTCCTAAATTTGTTTTGTGTGGTGAAGATGTATACAATAAAATAGTTCTTTAACTCTAAGTTAATAGGAAGACGGAAGTAATGGTGGTTTGAAAGAAACAGATCGTGCCTACATATATGATTAAAGTAAATGAAGTTATTCTGGAGAAAATGCAAAAGTGAAAAACAAACGTAGGCACGTGAATAACAGCAGATGGAAGATGCATCACAGAAAAAGACAGGCAAAAGAGGCATCCTATCAATTGAAGAATATGTTATGCAATACGTCCTTTTCATTGGAAATTAGGAAAATAATTTGTACATGTTTAATAGAACCAGTTCTAACATATGGCTGCGAATCATGAACAATTAGTAAACAAGTCAAAGAAATATTTAAAAGCTTTGGAGAAAAATGCTGAAAATTCCTTGGGCAGACAAAATCTGGACGTTTTTAGGGAGACTAAGACGCAGAGAGAACTTATCACAAACATCAAAAAGAGCCAGTCGTCATTTTTGGACCACGTTAAGAGAAGACAAAAACTATAGGGTATTATGACAGCAGAAAAGATTTTTTGGAAAGAGAGATAGAGGAAGATAACGAGAGAAAATACTTTCAGTCTTGTGTCATCGCACGGAAGGAAGTCAGCACACGAATTGCTCCATGACATTGGAGATCGTCAGATCTGGAAAATTAATACGTCCAAACATGTCGGCAAGGCACCCGATGATGATAAACATGGTCCCTGTCTATAGATGTTACTATAAATACAATAACTGATAAGCAGGATTTGCAGTAACATGTAACAAGGTTACAGTAACACGTGTATGGAACGGAAGAAGTTAAAGTAACAAGTGTTAAAGCTTAAGTTGATTTAACAACTGATTGGTATGAGAGGAGTTAAGGTAACAAATCTGAAAGCTTGAGTTAATTTAACAACTGATTGGTATGAGAGGAGATAAAGTAACAAATCTGAAAGCTTGGGTTAATTTAACAACTCACTGGTATGAGATGAGTTAAAGTAACGAATCTGAAAGCTTGAGTTAATTTAACAACTCACTGGTATGAGAGGAGTTAAAGTAACAAATCTGAAAGATTGAGTTAATTTAACAAATTACTGGAATGAGAGGAGTTAAAGTAACAAATCTGAAAACTTGAGTGAATTTAACTGACTGGGAAGGAAGTCTTATGGTGTGTAAGTAACAAATGTGAAAGATTGAAATAATTTAACACTTGACTGAGATGGAAGGAGTTAAAACAAGAAGATTGAGAGGGTGAGATAATTAACAACCTATTAGACAGTAGGAGTTAACCTAACAACTGTGAAAGAGTGAGTCAATTTGACAATTGTCTGAGACGTAATAAATTAAAGTAACAAGTGGAAAATACTTAGTTAATTTAACAGACTGAGACAGGAGGAATTTAACTTAACAAGTGTAAAAATCTGAGTTAATTTATCTAATGTCTGGGACATAAGGAATTAAAGTAGCTACAGGGAAAGACTGAGTTAAATTAACATGTAATTAAATAGCAATGAATTACAATAGCAAGCGGAAACTATTGAGTTAATTTTACAGACTGGGACTGGAGGGATTTAAAGTAACACGTGTAAATATGTAAGTTAATTTAACAAATGTCTGGGGCATAATGAATTAAAGTAGCAGGTAGGAAAAACTGAGTTAATTTAACATAATAAGACAGAAAAGATTAAAGTAACAAGTTTTGAATGAATGAGTTAACTGTAAAAAATCACAGGAATGAAGAAATTAAAATAACACAATTCAAGGATTGAGTTAATTTAATAACGTGAGTGGACAGAAATAACAAGTATGAAATACGGAGTTAATTTAATAACTAATTCGAACGGAAGTAACAAATTTGAAAGGCTGAGTTAACAACTGACTGGGACAACATGACTTAGTGTGAAAATCAAAAACATGACCAGATGCAAAAACCTGATACAGATATGTGGCATAATAGGGCAATCTCATGTTGTAGACCTGAGAGCAATGATGAACAGATGGTCAGTCTTTTCCTCTGTTGGTGGACCTTGGAGACAGGCGCCGAATCCTCGTTCGGCAGCGCTTATAACATTATCAGCGCAGTTCCCAGACAACTCTATTAACGCGCCCATCTGATTAGTGTGACAGATTGTGATAATTTGACAACTAGACTAGTCGAGTCTAGTCTAGTCTAGGCGATGGATCAACATCACAGCACACGGGTGTAACCCATAGGTGCTCCGTTCTCCTCCTAACTCAAACCTGAGTCTGGAGAAACTCACCTCAGTGCACGAACTCCGTAGCACCGGCGAGGATCCTGAAATACTTTGGGTAGATTTTTAACTCGAAATTTTGCCCGGTCAGCGCCGTTAGGCTACTCTTTTTCAATTTCCAACTGCCAAGGGATTGTTTACGTGCGCAACAATACACACGGGCGTCCGATCTCACTACCCAGAGACCAGGGGAAATTTTATTACTAGAGGTCCACGAGAAAAAAAATCCGGGTCCTCACCGGGGCATGAACCCGGGACCTCCAGCACTCGAGGCGGACACCATACCTCGAGACCACGCAGCTCCCTTGACCACTAGGCAACTGACTCGTATAGGGACGGAAGTTTTCTTCGTATAGTCCATGCCGCGTGGCGTTTGTGATAATGTCTGTCCCCGGCCCTCTGTCTCTTGTGCTGCCACTCATTTCTGAAAGCGACGTGTCTCCATGCCATGCTGTCAAACTGTCCTGCATTGTCTCTCGTGGTCTCTCCTACCTCTCTTCCCTTTCAGCCTTCCTCTTGTGACGATATACATTTCAATACTCTCTGTCCATCAGTCCGCTCCGTGGCGAAGGATTTACCGACGCAGTTCGTAATCCCGAATACCCGCGTTCGGAACACAACTGCGGGAGATTTGGCAGCAGACCGCCTTGCGTCGGGTTATTACGAAATGTTATGGGTGCCGGTCGTTCCGAAAGCAATGACATACTACTGACTTTTGTGTTGGCATTCTGGTGGCGGCATTATGCACAGTGTACCTGTGCGGGCTGTTGGATTGCCGAGACTCCTGTCTATTCTACTTTTCACATTGGACAGTGGGGAGTATTTTGTGTGATATTCACTGGCACAGGAACGGAGCATAATGGGGACGACCGTTGCCGTGAAGTTGGAACCGCGACTAACTAACTAACTAACTAACTAACTAACTAACTAACTAACTAACTAACTAACAGGCAAACTACTGAACGTAAACTTGCCAATAGATACTGGTGTTGACTGCGAAGTCCTGTAAAGAATATGCAACTAACTTTTTTAACTGTCTAACAACATCCAAGTTCAAAGTCCAGCGGCCCCTCTACAGAACGTTGCACTCTTCACGACGCGCAGAAAAGCCTCTCGACCTGTTCTTTTCTCCCGCTATCCTCTTCTCATGCCTTTTCCAAAGAATGTTGGCTGTCTTCTACTGAGGCGAGTAAATAGTTCTCTTTGTGGGTTAACTTCTGTCAAGATTTCTTTATCGGTCTTTCTATCCATTCATGGGGTTTCGAAGTAACAAGCGTGAAACACTGAGTTTGTCCAGTACTTTGTTTTCCAAGCTACTACACATCTTTAACATACTATATTTCTCTAAAATTTTGTGTCTAGTTGGTCACGAGCCGGTCTCCCTGGCCTAGGATTAGCGACTTTCTCCGTAATCCAGTATATTATCGTGAGTAACGTGACGACGGCGAGAATCGGTAGCGGTTCTAGCCACGTCGGTAACTTACGGGGTATGTAAGTCGGTCGCTCAGAAAGCAATGGTAAACTACTGAGCGTAAATATTGCTAAGAAATCAACAATCAGCTAAAAGATGCTGATGTTGACAGCGATGTCCTGTAAAGGATATGCAAACTGGAGTTAGTCACGCGTCGATGTAAACTTATTCCTGCAGCGAGGCGATGTCGTTATTTGAAGGTGACAGGTTCGAATTTCGGTCCGTAACTATAACTTTCAATTGTTATGTTATTTAGTGCGACCCCTAGTCTCTACTTCTTTCTTCTAATTTCTGAGAGCCAAACAACACTATGTGTGTTTATTTATGAACTGTCTTAGTGATCTCAAGGGTTCCCCAACTGATATTTATGTGTATTTCTGCTCCTTAATACAACGATAACCATTGTGTCCTCCTCTTCTTCACATCCTCCATCTATCTTAGTGAAATTTAGTGGTGAGGGGTGGGGTGTAAAGATCTTTTATATACCCCGTCTAATGCTCTTTGCAAGTTGGTATTCATTTCTCTAAGTTTGTTCTTGATGCCATCTCCCCGTCTTTTACTTGGTCATCCCTTTGTTCAGTATTCATTATTTTTTTTTTTCATTGTAGCTCATTGTATCAGGTGGTACCAGAGCATTCTTGTGAAGTGGCCAAACCATTTAGTCTGTTGTTCTTTAATGAACTGGATTACTGGTTTCAGACGAATCTTTTTCTAATTTATATATTATATCTCCCACAGTTAGACCTGCATCTTTTCTAATGTATCGCATCTCTGTTGTTGTTTTTTTTTTCGCTTATTAGTTGCAATAAGCGTAACTATTGTATCACTGTCCCTATCCCGCCTTTATCTTGTTCTCCTTGTTATATTAATCTTATCTTATCTTTCCGTTTTATTATTTTGTTAAGCCGGCAGAAATCAGATATGGCCTTCACTTTAATACCTGTGGAGTTATGACATCTCAAATAACAAATGTATAATTTAAGACTCGCAAAAAGCGGCCGCAACAATACGTTTATTCGTTGACGGCAAAACTCGTCCCGGCGCGGTAGCACAGTGGCTAGACGCTAGCCTGTCATATCGGCGGTCTTGGGTTTAACCCGCCTTTGAGCGGTTTCGACAATTTTAACATTGTCCTGCACTTTCAGAGCGACCCAGACTAAAACAGGTAGTAGGAAATGTCTTGGAAATTAATAGCGACCGGTATGATTCCGACCACATCAGCCACTGAGTACCGATTGGTCTGTACAAATATGGGTCTAGTACTGTTTGACCAATGCACCTCATGGGCATTAAAGTGACAAATACTTTTTTCTTTTCTTTCTTTTTTTTTTTTTTTTTTTTTTGTAAGGCTTCTCCCGCGCATTTGTCAAGTTGAATATAAAACGTGTTTAAAACGCCATTTCCCACGTGGACAACAATCATCTTCAAATTAACATCCAATTTATGGCTGACTCAGGCACTTCTCTTCTGAGGTTGAATAGGGTAGGGGTAATGATATAATCAAAAACGAATGGAAAATGTGGCAGTTTTAAGAGTTTACAGGGTTATATGCCGACTGGATCGATTTCATGGCACCGGGTCTTATCCCATATTCTGTGGTAATAAAGCTGAAAGCAATGTCATGTTAGTAACGTTTGTTACGAAATTCCTAAAATAGAGGCATTGTGCACGAACACATTTTCCTCGCTGCTGGTGGGACATGGGGGTTAATTCCCTAAACCGTCGAATTCTCATATAAAAGGGAATGGCAAAACACAGAACGTAAAATTACTTTGAAAATCTGTCTAGAATTGATCACAACCTCCTGCAAATGACATGCAATTTTTAAAAAGCCTCTATTATCAGGTCATACATGTTTGTGTTTAGATCCTTCACACAGCTCTCGTAATCAGAAGTAAAGGTAAGCCGACGGCAGGTGCTGCCGTAGAGGTGTGGGATGTTTACAGTTAGTTGCAAGTCCTCTATAGAACGTTGCAATCAACCCCAGGATTTATTAACAGTTTGTGATTTACCAGGCAATTTTAGTTCAGTATGCGTAGCCGCGGGGATAGATGCGCTTGACCCTAAGATGCGATGATGGTGCGATGATGGTGCGATGATGGTGCGATGATGGTGCGATAGGGGAATCGTTCTCTACACTGGTCATTGGAATTCAACGTTGACTTCTCGTTCAGAAAGCAATCGCAAACTACTCAACCTAAAAGTGCCTAGAAAATCAACTTGTGGGTTGGCGTTGATCGTAACGCCCTAAAAATGACACAACATAACCTTGCAAAACACCTTTGGCAAAGTACTCGAGAAGATAGTAGCATGTAGGATACAGCACCACTTAGATAGTTGTAAACTGCTCCCCAAATGGCTTGGGAGTTACCGTCAAAGTAAGGACACCTGGACTAATGCGGCAACATTTGCATTCGTTGTCTATGAGAGCTGCCAGAATAAACAAGAGGCGGTGGCGGTGGCACTTGACCTGGAAGATGCTTACAACAGAGTCAGGTATGATGGTTTAATATATACGCTTTTGGACATGGAGGTCTGCCCTTGGATTCTCAAATGGATTGTGGCAGTAATTTATGACAGTAAAATTGCACTTCGCGTGAATTCATGGACTTCTGACCCCTGCACTATTACATCCGGGGTATCACAGTTCTCTGCCATGTCCCTAGTGCTCTTTAATGTATACACCAGCAAAGTCGCAGTAATTGAGGCACCCGGAATTGGTAGAATCTTGACATTCGCAGATGATGTGCTGGTGTACAGACAGGGTAGAGAGAGAGAGAGAGAGAGAGAGAGAGAGAGAGAGAGAGAGAGAGAGAGAGAGAGAGAGAGAGAGAGAGAGAGAGAGAGAGAGAGAAAGGATGACTGAAGACTTCCAGTCGGCAGTAAACAGGGTGACGGAGTGGTGCATGAACTCGGGGGGCCGTTATAAATCCATATAAAGCATCGGTTGTGTGGTATTCTTTCGATAACCGAATAGTGAAGGCAGGTGAATTACAATGAATGGACGACCTCTCAGTAGAGAGAGAGTAAATTGAAGTACTTGCGAATCACCTTCCACACATGTTTGTCTTTTAAGGATCATGTGGAGGATTTGGTTTTCAAGGCTGGAAAGGGACTTAATGCTTTGAGTGCGATGACAGCAACTGGAATAGAGCAGAGAATGAATGCTTTACATGCTCTTTCAGCAGTTAATAATTTCAGTCATTGAATATAGTTTGGGATTTCTGACAGCTGGAAAGGTTGGAGGGCATACAGAATGCAGCCATGCGGGTGACCCTTGGGTGCACAAAGGACACATCAATTATATGCATGAGGCGTATCCTTGCACTACCAACAATTGCGGACAGGCTCAAGGTCCTTCAAGCTAAATGGCACCTGAGAGTCGCTGCAAACAGAGATCAATCCCTACTTGAAGCAATGGATATGGTCAAGGTTCATAGACTGAGAAGAGGCAAGTCCTGGATGACACAGGCAGAAATATCTGTCAGTCAGGCGTGTGAAACAGAGAACGTCAATTGTGAATAAGAGTGGGTTAAAGTACCTGAAGACATGCGGCCTTGTGGGAGCACGTGTACACCTCGAAGGAGCAAATGGATCACCATGGTCTGACAAGAATGCGACAGCGAGGGGTGACGAGGGGATCTGGCCGATGCTCGACGCTTAGAGGAAAGGCGAGACGCACATATAATCAGATTGCTACTGGTACTATTGGGGTTGGAACTCTTCGCTGGCTTCTGAGGATGGGGACGCAGCACTTATGGGAATGCCCCGAATGCTGTGATGTCGGTTCCTAAATCAATCAATCAAACCGGAAGACATGTCAGACTGGTACAAGGTAATACTCGTAGTAACATTGGGCTGTGAGTGCAGATAATGGGCAGTAGGCCGCACAGAGTTTAAGGTGCAACAACTTATCCAGGCCACACACACCAAGGTGACCTAGTGATCTACATAGATGGGTCAGTGGTGAGAAACAGATGTAGTGGTTGGTGTTTCATCGCGAAGGCTAATGGACGATGCTTAAAAATGTAGAGTCTGACATATTAGACCAGTAGCAGCAGCAGTTGTAGAAGATTAAGACGAAGACCAAAGACGAAGGATGGGAGGTGACACAGACTGATATGGGAAGGATGAGAAGAAATAGAAGGAGAATGAGAAGGCGGAGAAGGAGTAAACAGAATACGAAGAAGAAAGAGGAGGAGACCGGGAAGTGGAAGAGGAGATGGAGGAGGAGAAGACATAGAGACTAAGAAAAAGAAGGAAAAGTAAAAGACGGAGAAGACTCAGAAGAAAGACGTGAGAAAGGACGAGGGGAATAAGAAAAAAAATGCGAAAGAGTAATGTAAAGACATGTAATATACACAACGGTAAACTGGTTGGAGGCTTATTTCTTGCAACAGTCAGCTCCGAACTTGCACCCCAATCATGGGAATAAAGCCAGCTGGACTAGCAGACCGGAGACCGGATGTTTACAATGGACTAATTCCCAGATTTCTTATCGTAAATTTACGTCGACGTCTAGAACATTGCACTACATCTGAAACGCAGAAACGGATGGCTTTGTTAAACACGCGCTCTTGTACACACCGAACAATATCTATACCGGAAGGAGATTAATTATAAATCATGCTTAGATAAGGCATGGTATGCGAACACGGTCAAGGACGTATGTCGGCATTAACTTGTGGATTAAATAAACACATAGGGGAGCCACAGTTGCGTGGCGGCCTGTCGTGAATGTGGTGTGCGGTTCGATCCGCATAGGTGCAATTTTGATTTTTTTTTTTAAATTGACTTTCCCTCCCTCGGGGTCGAACTTACTGAAGATAAGTACCATAACTATTTTGGGTGGTAAAGGCGGCCGGCATGATACCGACCACATCAGCCACTGAGTGCCGCTTGGTCTATAAAAATATGGGCCCAACTCTGTATACCCAATGCGACACCAGAATACCAAGGACCGATATATGCAGGGGGACGTTATCGTCTACGCCAGATTGCAGAATACATGTTATGATGACGTTGTCCCTGTTAGAAAGAACTTGATCGGCTGTACTTTTAGCCGTCAATATTTAAATCTCAGTTTTATTCAATAAAACATATTAACCAATAAAATGATGTCAATTGTAAGGAGAAAAGGCGTGTTGAAGTGCTACATGGAACCTGTTCTTTTGTATGGATTTTGTTGTTTTGCGCAATCTCGCTTTGACCTCAAGCATAGTCCATACACACTACTTCTAATAGTGCTGGACTGAATTTTGCGTGTTGATTAGCTTCCCCTATTACCAGTGTCCCTCGCCATCAAGCGAATCCACTCAGACTACAGATGTACTTGTAATTTACGTCCCCAAGTCAAAAACGATAACCTCAACATTTAAGTCCAACTGTCCGTTGTATTTATTTGAGACGTGGACAATGAGCAGACAAGCTGGAAAACATTTAACGGCAATCGAAATCTGGTTTTGAGCAAAATGCAAAGAATACCATGGGCGGACAGAAACAAATATGAACGAGAAAGTTTCAGAAGAAACAAATGAACGCCGAAACTTGATTAGAGAACTTAGAAGTGGACTGAAGAACGCTGGGCACTTATGATGAGGGGGTCAGCAAGGCCGAATGGATAAGGCCGCTCGCTCGTAAACTTCTGATGTGTTGACTCCCTTCCGTGCCATGACACAACACTGCCAAGAATTTTCTCTCGCTGTCTTCCTCTAACTCTCTTTCCTCAAATCTTTCCGGTTGTCACAACATGTTTCACTTTTTGTCTTCTCATAACGTGGCCAAAAAACGATGACTGCCTCTTTCTGATGTCTGTGATAAGTTGTCTTTGCGACTCAGCTTCCTTTAACACGTCCCGATAGCTCATTTTGGCTGTTCAATTAATTTTCAGCATTCTATAAAACCACATCTCCAAGGCTTCCATAGATTTATTTTGCCTGTTTACTAATCGTCCAGGATTCGCACCTGCATGTTAAAACTGGTTCTATTTAACATGAAAGAACTCTTGTTCTAACTTTCAAGGACATGACTTATTGCACAAAACGTTCTTCATTTAATATAATGCAGTTTTTGCTTATACTATTCTGTTTTTTATCAACGTTATGCACCTTCCATCTGATGTTACCCATGTGCCTAGATATCTGAATTTCTGTACTTGGCCCAAAATAACGTCCAGTCTATGGCTAAGGGCTTGCGAACGCGGTTTGTGAGCCCGTATACCCGGGTTCGAAACACAGTGGTGCTGGTTTTTTCGAAAAAGGTATAGGAGCCGGTCGTTCAGAAAGCAATGGCAAACTACTGAACGTAAAAATTTGCCCAGGAATCACGAACAGCGAAAATGCTGGGGTTGTACTGCTACGTCTTGTGAAGGACATGCAACTTAATTTAATTAATTTTAATTTCACACTTAGGCACAATCCGTTTCTTTGATATTCCCCATGACTTCTGTCCCTCTATTATTCAAATTAAGGCAATTTTTTCACTTTCTAGAACCACTGATCTATCATTTCCTGTAGATCCTTCTGACTTGTTGCTATTAAGACGGTGTCATCAGCATAACGTAAGATATTTATATTATGTCGACCAACCAGGATCCCTGACATATTTTCTGTAGATTTCATTATATATTCACTGTACAATGAGAACACATCAGGAGACAATACACAACCTTGTCTGACTCCCGCCTTTATGCACTGAAATGGAATAGAACAATGTAACAATACTGCAATAACACAAGACAATGTAACAGTCGACCGTTTGTTACCAGTAATGATACGGTAAAATTAAAATATATACTTCGGGGTGGCCAAAAAATCAAAACAAGTGTTGGTAAAGAATTGGGTCGCCCCCGCCTGCGGTAAACAAAGAATAATAGCATTGTAGCCTGTTATGTGTGTCCTAAGAGAAGACTAAGGCGGATTAACATGAGACTAGCTACCTAATCACATAGAAAACTTCACTTTAGCTGCAAATTCCAGTTATGAAGCATTTGTTATCCCCACGGTAATTATAATTATAAATATCTTCTTCCTCTTGTTCTTCCTCTTCTTTTGGTTCTTCTTTTGGTTATCTTCTTCTTCTTCTTCTTCTTCTTCTTCTTCTTCTTCTTCTTCTTCTTCTTCTTCTTCTTCTTCTTCTTCTTCTTCTTCTTCTTCTTCTTCTTCTTCTTCTTCTTCTTCTTCTTCTTCTTTTTCTTCTTCTTCTTCTGCTTCTTCTTCTTCTGCTTCTGCTTCTTCTTCTGCTGCTTCTTCTTCTTCTTCTTCTTCTTCTTCTTCTTCTTCTTCTTCTTCTTCTTCTTCTTCTTCTTCTTCTTCTTCTTCTTCTTCTTCTTCTTCTTCTTCTTCTTCTTCTTCTTCTTCTTCTTCTTCTCCTCCTCCTCCTCCTTCTTCCTCTTCTTCTTCTTCTTCTTCTTCTTCTTCTTCTTCTTCTTCTTCTTCTTCTTCTTCTTCTGCTTCTTCTGCTTCTTCTTCTTCTTCTTCTTCTTCTTCTTCTTCTTCTTTTAAAAATTTACGGATACCGTGAAGAAAATAAATGCTCCACATTTGAAAAAATATTAGTGACAGTGTGTTCAAGTATTTCAACCAAATTATTATTTGTTTATTCACGTCAACTGATATATAATATATCACTCTGCCGTATGTAGCTGACGAGATGCAGCGAAATATAGCAGGCAATAAATCGTGCAAACTTGTGTACGTGATTTTTGGTTTTAATTCCCTAAAGCAGTATCACTAGTCTTTGCCTTACCACAGTGTGGTACCTTATAGTTGTTTCTTGTATGTATCTTTTTCCCTATGAAGAATACACAAACCAGATGGTTCAGATGGTTCTTGCGGTTTTTGGTCAACTCTCGGCTTGCCCTCGTGATGATGGTGGTGGTGATGTGTTAGTGGTGAAAGTGGTGGTTGTGATAGTGGTGGTGGTGGTGGTGGTGGTGGTGGTGGTAGTAGTGGTAGGGGTGGTGGTGGTGATATTTATTACTATCGTCGTATGTGCCCAAACATGGCCACATTCCGTCCCTTCAATTGTGATTCTTTCAAATTTTTTATCATCTGTTCGCCAGATCTCAACCCAGACGTGGTCAGTCAGTATCTCAGACAAAACCCAGAAGTTCTTGACCATCACGTGTCCACATACGTCAACACTGACCGCTTGAAAAAATGGCTACAGCTCAAATCTGGGACTCCGTCTCGCAGCTCCAGTTCCCGGTTGCAACTTGTGAAAACAAACGGTAGGAATCAATAAGATTATCTGTGTCGTCTCTTCTTCTTCTTCTTTTTTTTTTTATGTATTGCTAAGGAAGGAATATGATGAGTGAGTTCGTTAAGGGACAACGTCCCAACAGAAGATAAAAGATTAAATAAAAATTTGCGCGCGCGCGTGTGTGTGTGTGTGTGGGTGGGTGGGTGTGGGTGTGTGTACGCTTGCGCATGTGTGTTTGAGTGAGTGAGTGTGTGTGTGTGTGTGTGTGTGTGTGTGTGTGTGTGTGTGTGTGTGTGTGTGTGTGTGTGTGTGTGTGTGTGTGACTATTTATACGTAAGTGTGTTTGTACTCATGACTTTTTTTTTTCTTCTTTTTTTTTTTTTGGTGAAAAGACACACGTAATCTTAGCTCTCATTTTTTTTTTTTTTGGTTCTTTTTTAGGGGAAGGCAACTCAGACAAGAACCTAACTCTCACACGCTGGAAGGTACGCTGTTTGAACTATGACCTTGAACTTATATGAAATGTATTGGTAATACTTTTATTTTCATTGCGTTCGCTCTCTTTAAACTCAAGCGTAGTCCACAAACGTCTATCTACTTCTAGTGCACAGGGCTGATTTTTGCTTTCCCTATTACCAGAGTCTCAAGCGAACTCGCTCCGACTTCTGAGGTACTTGTAATTTACGTCCTCAAGTACGGAAGTTTAGGCGCATACACTCTTATCCATTCAGCCAGGCTGATCTCCAGTGGTATTGCTTGTGCTGAGTTGAACTTTGACCGACGTTGTTGACCCTCGGAGGACATCGATGGCAGTTGAGGTTCTGCGATTATTTCTGAGCTCCATGGGTGACAGAATCTGTGATGTCATTCTTTTTATTATAGTCAGGTCGTTCAAATGTGGACTGATGAACCATCAAGCAGCAATTGATGTGACAGATAGCCTTCACCGCCTCCTCGTTTTTTACTTGTTCTTGTTCTTCTACTCCTTCTACATCATTATCATCATAATCTTCTTCTTCTTCTTCTTCTTCTTATTATTATTATTATTATTATTATTATTATTATTATTATTATTAGTATGTGTATCACCCTATTTTTTTCATATTGGTCGTTGAGCCGGAATGGGAGCCGGCTTCGTGGCGAAGGAGTTACGGACTCAGTTCGTAATCCCACATACCCGCGGTTAAAACACAGCTGCATGTGATTTGGCAGCAAACTGTCTTGCGTTTTTTTTTTTCTGAAAACGGTATGGGTGCCGTATGGTAATCCACACGCAAAAGTCAGCTCAGTGCTACTAGAAGCAATGTGTAAGGACTACGCTTGAGTTCAAAGCGAGCGCCCCAAAAGCATGTTTCCATGACAAAAAAGCACAATGGATGACAATGTTGCGTGCAGAACCAGTGTGACACTTGGATGATTAGAATACATACCGTTGGATATCTTTGAACGAGGACTGTGTGCCTTTGGTTTTCATCATCATCCAGTGCATTGCCGACTGGCATGGCTATAATGCTTCTCCATAAATTGCTATCTAATGCGGCATGGATCAGTTCGTCAGTTGACTTCCTTCCGTGCCATGACACAAGAGAATGTCAAGAATGTTTTCTCGTTGTCTCTGGTTTTGCCTGTTTTAAACAATTGCATATCCTTTGAAGCCCGTTGCCATCACACCCAGCCCCTATTGGCTATGTAATTTACTGGGTGTTTGACTTTCTTCTCGTTCGAAAAACAGTGACAAGCCACTGAGCATAAAAGTGCCTGGGGAAAAAAAAACCTGCAACGGTCATGCATTTAAATGAAAAACTTTTTTAAAACACCGATTGCATTTCTAATTCAGAACAAGATGCAAGCCAGCAAAGGGAAGCTATTACAGGATTTATCCAGGGATTTCCACCACACCAACAGCAAAGTGAGCGTTTTGTTGGAGTTAGCGGAGTGCGTGTGTGCAGGTTAGTGTTGTTGCATTCTTGTGTTGTTTTGTTGTGGTGATGGTGGTGGTGGTTGCAGTTGTGGTGTTGGTGATGATGGCGGGGATAATGTGGTAGTGGTGGTTGTGATGATGGAGGTGGCGATGGTGGGGTGGTGATGTTGATGGTGGTGGCGTTTATGGTTTTGGTGGTAACGATGTTAGTGGTGATAATGATGGTGATTGTCGTGGTGTTGGTGAAGGTGGCGGCGATAATGTGGTAGTGGTGGTTGTGATGATGGAGGTGGCGGTGGTGATGATGTGGTGGTGGTGATGGTGGGGGTTGTGATGATGATGGTGGTGGCGTTTATGGTTTTGGTGGTAACGATGGTGATTGTCGTGGTGTTGATGATGGTGATCTAGATGGTGGTAGTGGTGATGATGGTGGTGTTATTTCAGTTGTTGTATATTTATCTATTGTTATCTTATATATTCTATGACCCAGGGGATAGAGACAATGCGTTTCAAAATTCCTCGAAATAATGAGTCCAGGGTTCGAAATACGCCGCGAGCTATTTGGAAGCTGGCCGCTTTGCGTAGATTTAGATGGTATGAGGCCTTGGCAGTGCAGAAAGCAATGGCAAACTGCAGTATTAAAAATTGTCCAGTGATTCACAAAATAATATATGTTGGGGTTGATTGAAACGTTCTGTAAAGGCCATGCAACTAACCTTTTATTTTAATATTTATATTTGCTAACTCTACGTGAGTTTAAGCATTTATGAAGGTGTGTGTGTGTGTGTGTGTGTGTGTGTGTGTGTGCTGTGCGTGCGTGCGTGTGTGTGTGTGGTGTATGTGTGTGTGTGTGTGTGTGCGTGTGTGTGTGAACTGTCAAACATGTTGTCGTTACAAGTTAGTTTAACCCCGGGATCTTATACTTCCACACTCCCGACCCATCCTGATCCACCGACCAATCATGACCCACCGACCCATCTTGATCCACACACACATCCTGATCCACCTACCCATCCTTATCCACAGACCCATCCTGATCCACCGACTCATCCAGGACCCTCGCCGGTGCTACGGAGTTCGTGCACTGAGTTAGGCGTAGAACGGAGCACTTGTGGGTTACACCCGTGTGCCGTGGCGTCGATCCGTCGACCAAACTATACTAAACTAGGCTTGACAGAATAATCTATATTTAAGCAAAGAAAAATAGAAATATAACACAAACAGGCATGACAGAGTATTCTATATTTAATTACATAGAAATAGACATCTAACAGTAAAGGTACGATAGAGTATATTATATTCAAGAAAAGAGTGGAAATAGAAAAATAACATTAGCAGGGGTGATACAGCATTTCTATATTCAATAAAAGAGAGGAAATATACATATTATATTAAAAGGCATGATAAAGTCTTCTATATTCAGGAAAGTGGGTGAATAGAAATTAACGTCCGTAAGGCATTCAAAGGCTGCATTTCAAAAAATGAAGAATATCTTATGCAATAAGTCGCTATCATTGAATGTAAGAAAGAGAGTGCTATAGAACCATATAGAACCTGTTTTGCTGTATGGCTGTGAATCTTGGAATATAAATGAACAAATTAGGAAGAGATTGGAAGCAACAGAGATGTGGTTCCTTAGACGAATATTGCGAATTCCTTGGACTGCCAAAGTAACTAACGACGAATGCCTTAAAGAAGCTGGCGAAACTAGAACATTATATACAACAATAAGAAAGAGACAAACAGCATTTTTTGGTCATGTGATGAGAAGAGAGGCGTTGGAGAACATTGTGACAACTGGAAAGTTCGAGGGGAAGAGAGGCAGAAGCAGATCACGAGAAATGATGCTGGATGGATTGCGACGGTGGCATGGAGGAATATCAATGGCAGAGTTGATCCAGAAAACCAAAGCCGAGATCTGTGGAGAGTCATGAACGCCTACACCAGTCGGCACGGCTCGTGATGATGTTGAAGGCATTCAAATCCGGTCTTCCTGGCGAAGGCGTTAACGACTTTCTCCGTAATCCTGTATATCCACGTAGGGGAACACAGCTGCGCGAGATTCGGTAGCGGATCGCGTCGCGTTGGTTACTTACAGGGGTATGTGAGCCGGTCGCTCAGAAAGCAGTGGCAAACTACTGAGCGTAATCTTGCCAAGAAATCAACAGCAGCGGTAAAATGCTGGTGTTGACAGCGATACCTTGTAAATAGGATATGCGAAAACAAAGGCATTCAAAGCCGTTCTCCGTGGCTAAGGATTTGCGGACGCGATTCGTGAGCCCGCTTATCTGCGTTCGAAAAACAGCTGCTCGCGATTTGGCAGCAGACCGCGTTCTTCTGGGTTTAACGATTTCGTATGGGAGTGGTCGTTCAGAAAGCAATGGCAAAATACTGAACGTAAACTTTTCAAGACATCAACAACAGCAATAAAATGCTGGTGTTGACAGCGATGACCTGTAAAAAGGATATGCAAACAAAAAACATAGAAGGATTATCATGTGTATGGACTGCGCCTGAGTACAAAGTGAGCAAACGTTAAAACAAAAAACATGCTATTTTAACCTTACCTCTTAGCTTGACATGTACAAAAACATGCCATTTTAACCTTACCTCTTAGCTTGACATGTAAAAAAATTAGGCATGTCTACTTCTGATATGAGTAACCAGTTCTCTTCTTGAGTCGGTTTCATTTAAAACGTCATAATACTTATTTTCCTTTTGCAGCATTATCTGCCGACGCCTACACTCTGTACTCTTGTGATTCGGAGAAACAGGTAAGTGGTCACCTTATGTCATATGTGTGTATGTTATGTATGTGCATGTGTGTGTATTATCTATGTGTTGGTGTGTGGTATGCATGTGTATATGAGTGGATGTTATGTATGTGTATATGTGTGTATGTTATGCATGTGTATAAGAGTGTGTAAGTGTAAGAGGCGGCGTTCTTATCCATTCGATCATGTTCACCTACGAAGGAATAGTGTGCAGAAAAACTTTACACGTGGGAAGAACGTCTAATTTCGATGTGACAGAATGTGTCCGAGAATTATTAGAGCCAAGATGATAATTGTTTTCTATTCCTTTATGAGCCAGTATCTCATTGAGGCGGTTTTAAAGCATAAATATGCTCGTAAACCAGCTTTAAGCTATAGTAATCTGTGTGTAAATTAATTAATTCATTCATTTATTCATTCATTCATTCATTCATTCATTCATTCATTCATTCATTCATTCATTCATTCAGTAGCGTGTCCTTTGCACAACCTCGCTCCCATAACAACCTTCCGGAAAACCTCTTGTTCATAAGCAAGATGTCCCGCGTCCGATACACCCATCTGGAGATCATCCGCCACATCCTGCACCCATCTTCTCTTTGGACTTCCTCTCCCTCTCTTACCAGGCATATACCGTTCCAAATTTTGTCCTCTCCATACTTTCATGGCGTCTCAAGTGACCAAACTATTTCAATTTTCTTTGTTTTATCGACTTTAGTAGCCAACCTTTGTCAGTAGTTAGATTTTTTCGTATGGGTGCATTTGTTCTTTTCTGTATCCAAGATATTCTTAGAACCCGTCTATAACATTTATATTCACAGGCATGTATGCACTGTTCAGCTTGTTTAGTACGTGCCCAGGTTTCACAGGTTGCAATGTGTAAATTCAAAGAACGAAAGCTCTTATTGTAAACAAGTGAAATCACTCACGAATGTTACAGCTCATTTCTATTCTAATTTCAGGAGCTGACTCACATTTCAAAGGGAGAGCAGTGAGTATCGTAACTTGACCAGATGTTTACTTAATCTAACAGATCATATCATCGTCACCCTAAGAAGAACGTGTCAATGGTTTAAAAGGCGAGAGGCTCGATTTCATTGCACCGGGTTTTATCCCATTTGGCTGGGTCTCTTTCCGCAGGGCGGCTTGTGGAAGGCATCATACACAGCACGAACTTCGTAGCGACAACCGCCACAGGAGTCAACGACGTAGCCCGGAATCGAACCCACAACCTACAGAGCGCGAGGCTGGCGACGTTTACGCTTCGCCAAGGATTCTCCCCTTTTCAGAACGTCGCTCCCATAACGGCCTGCAGAAACTCATCGCGGCCCTTTGACAGTTCCCCATGGCTCCAAGTACTGTTGAGGTTCAAAGTGTTTAATTTACCGTGTTCATATCCATGTGCAGCGGCTGGCCGAGTGGCAAGAATGCCGGGTTCTCCTTCGGGAGACTCGGGTTCCAATCCTCAGTAAAGTGTGAAATGTTTAAATGTCGGGATAAAACAGAAAAACCCTAACCTTCACAGTTCGCGGGTACTGCACTTGCCAGGCGGGTTTAATTCCT
Source organism: Cepaea nemoralis (assembly GCA_014155875.1). Taxonomy (NCBI): domain Eukaryota; kingdom Metazoa; phylum Mollusca; class Gastropoda; order Stylommatophora; family Helicidae; genus Cepaea; species Cepaea nemoralis. The sequence continues at coordinate 268,608 of JACEFZ010022763.1, forward strand.
CAGGATCAAGATTCTCCCCACCCCCCCCACCCCCACCCCATCCCCTTTTTCTGTTCTACACCGCAAGGTATTATAGCAGTGGTTCTCAACCTTCTTTGGCCCATTTACCCCTTCAGCGTATGTTCAGAACGTCATTCCCCCCCCCCCATCCCTTCGTATTTCATCTCTATAAATCCACCCCCCCCCCTTCTTTTTTACACTAAACGTAAAAATGGAAGCTAAATTTAATAACACATACTAGAATAAGTCTAGACGTCTACATAAAACGTGATCTGCGGGTCTACTTACGATAAAACAAATTTCAGAAGGGCGAGATGTACAGAACTATAAAGTATGGAGGGAAAAACGATATTAAGTAATCGGTACTTGTATTAATGCGATCTTGAAATAATCTTAATTTCCCCCCCCCCCCCCCCCCCAAGGAAACTCTAAAATCCCCCCCCCCGGTTGAGAACCACTGTATTATAGGCAGTAAATGACAGTTTTGACAATTCATATTCCTGCTGATAGACCACTGCCTCTTCTTCCAGCAACCACGCCTTCCATCACTGTTTCCTGCAGGCCACTGCGTCATTCAATATGGTCAGCGTGTTTCAGACAGCTGGCCTGTTTCTTAAAGGTAACCACTCAATATCAGGAAGTACACTGACGATTTATCCCCAATGTACAATTTCCTTTCTCGATTTATAAGCATCCAGTGAAACCCAAAATCGGGAAATCCCGAATAAACACGCTCAGTTACTTTCTAGTGCAAAAGAAATGCTCCGAACGAACCTGGCAGACGAAGATAGAATATCACTGATGGGGTATTCGCTGGCCAACATTAAAAAAAACATTTACCCTACCAGAATACGAAAGGCGGATAAACCTATTTTTCTTCTTCTTCTTTCGTTCGCTTGAAACATGTCTACAACTGCAATGTCGTCTCTTGTATGAATCTAACAGTCTTTTTTAGTTCATTCAGTGGTCCATAGAGTTTATCTTCCACTGTTGTCTCTCTAGGCCAGAAGGTTCGCCTGGATATGTTGTAGTTTGGGCAATCCTGGAGTATGTGCTCTGCTGTCTGCGACGCCAAACCACATGTGCACATGGCTGAGTCACCAATCTTGAATTTTGTATACAAGTGGTTGCGTAATCTATTGTGTCCTGTTCTGAGGCGCAGAAGAATGACCTGTTCTGATCTGTCCATAACGTGGTAGTCGTCTTGAGTAAGGTTTGGTGGCTTTCTGATTGATTTGATCATTCTTTTCTTTTGGTGGTATGTAATAGGCACATCAGGTTGTTCTTCTTTTGCTCCTTCCTTAGCCAATCGATCAGCTATGTCGTTTCCGGGGACTCCACAGTGGGATGGTATCCACTGTATGGTGATCTTACGCTGACTGCTAAGTTCAGA